>VXBC01004925.1:280786-392539 GCA_013399945.1 Ploceus nigricollis | reverse complement strand
CGGGGGGAAGAGGAGGGGGTGGCAATCAATGTGTCAGGTTTACCCTATGTCCCAGAGCAGTGAATAATTGCTGTTACTGTAGCAACTGATGGCTTAATGCCTAAGCTTAAACTTCTCCCCAGCAGTGTCAGATCTTCTGAGTGGGTCATAAATAAATGTGAATATATATATATATAATTTTTGCATCAGAAACTTTGCCAACAGATAAAATACCTTTCTTTCTTATGCCATTTTAAAAGAGAGCATATGCTAACATGCCCACATAATAATAACTTGCCCATTTGTGACAAAGTTTTTCTCCATATCACATCTTACTGCCAACAGTAACAGTCAACAACTTCCTTCATGAGCTGCTGCGATTTTATCTGGAAGTTTCAATTAGATGTGTGCTTGTAAACTTTTCTCAACTATAGATTGTGAACATTTATACATTTATTCTCCCAGCAGCTGTGTAAAATGATACAGTGCTTTACAGCTCTGGACCTGAAAGATAAATATCATATAACCTGTCTTCAATGTTGCAGAAAGTCTACAGTAGAAAAACATTCCAGATTTCCTACAATCAACTCCAGAGCCTTACGTACATAATTTTCCAAGCTAAACATCAACTCTGTGGTCATGGGTCCAGACATAACTGTCCCTAATATGTTAAATTATCTTTTTGTACCAGCAGAAACATGCTGGCACAAAAAGACGGGGTGAAGTTGAGTGTTAGAACATTTACTTTTCTCAGTCTTACATAGTCTTAGCATGTTAATCTGCTTTTCCTACCTCTGAGGTAGATTTTATAGATTTTTCTCAAGTGATGCAGCATACTTCAAGTTCACTTTGGTCATTCAGTCACTTATTTCCCCTTTCTTCCACAAGATAAGAGAAGGTTTGCCACCTGTCAGGAAATTTCCAGTGAAAGGACAAAACTGGTAGCAGCAATCAGCTGAAAGTAAGAATGTGCTTATTACATGAAAGTGCATGCTTAGCAATTAAAATTTTCTAAAACAACATTGTTGTTGTTTTTGTGCTTTATGTACAGTATTAAAAATAAAATAGTCTACCACATGTAATTTATGAAAGCAGCCAATAATGAGTTCATTATTGCATAGCAAGACAATGTTGCAGTCGTGGTTACAGGCCTAGCCAAAGTCTTTGATCTTCTGGTTCATTAATGTATAAATGAAAAGACCTTAGCTAATTATCTCAGTAACTGGTCTCACTCAAGTCTCAGTCAGGTCTTATTCAAGGGTTTACTCTTTCATTTTCCATCCTCTATGCAGGGAGTGAGTCACCTGAGTCATGATTTATTGTCCTTTCGTATAGGAGATTTGTTATTTTCATACCTATGTCCAAGGGACTCATCTGTCTATAAAATTTGCAGTTGAAACAATTTGAAAAATGCCAGGTGATGTAGCTATTTGCAGTGACACCACTGGGTATTAGTAAAGAGGAGCTGATTTTAAATAGGCAAATACAGCACCCAAGAGTTGAGCCAGCCCCAGGGCTGAGCTGAGTATCATCAGAGCATCGCTGCACTCTTCAGGCTCCTTCCTCTGCTCCCAGGCAACCAGGCTGTGAAACCCATGACTGGGAATGAGAGTCCATGTTAACAGGGCATTTAAAAAATCCAGTGAAGGTGAATTTTTGAATCTGCTAGCCTGGCTACTAACAGCGTACTCTGTCAGAACTGAACAGCAAATAATTCCTTCCATCAGCTCTCAGCTGTCTGCATAAAAACATGGCATAGTTTAAAGCTTTTGTTCACTTTCAGCTATTGCAAATGGTCACTTCTATTCAGATAAATTTCAGTCAAAATTACATGCGTGTATATATATATATTTATAAAATAGAAATTAATTCTGAATTTTAAATTATTGAAATCTGATCTTGATGGTGATTCTAAAATGTGGTCTGCATTTTATACACAGGTTTTCAACTTGCATCTCAAAGAATAGTAATAGCTACCAAATGGTTCTTCATAGATCATTGCCAGTCACTCTCCCCTTCTTCCCCCATCTTTTTCATTATTTTAATAATGACAGTTCAGTGACAGCAAATAGAAACATTATGTTCCGGTCTTAGAAGTTGCATACTAAATTATTTTATGCCAGGATTCTATGACACATTCTGTATTTGTTATTATTATAAACAAATCACATTCCATGAAGAATTATGTCATCAGAAATTCACATCAAATTCATGTTACAGTATTTATATGATGAATGTTTGGAATAGTAAAATGGCTGATATGCCTTCGAGTTCTAGTATAATTTCTTTTTTGTTGTATCTTTCTATGAAACAATGTATGAACATATCATGGCTTACCTGCCTCCACTGCCATTGATTTTCCAGGGATGAGACCTGGTGCTGGGAATGGAATCTGTTTTATGCAACTATGCTATGTGGAGAAAAATGCTGAAGGTAATATTTAACAATGGTTGGACTCACATATAATTAAACACTGTTTTCAGGAGAATTTGCTTCTGCTATTTTTTTTGCTGCTCACAATTGCACACGAACAGATGGCTGCTTTCTTACAACTCGCATCCTTATGGACAGTGGATTTTATGGTGCCTGGGTGCCTCTACCTACCAGTATTATTGGAGATGTGAAAAGACATATGGGGTACAGTCTAGAAGATGAAGTGACATGGTGAGAGGACTATGACAGTGGATTATAAATGGAATATATTTTTCAACATGATCATGGCAAAACTGAGCCAGATAAACTTCTGGCCAGAATGTGATAAATCTCTGACGAGTCTGTAAAGGAAGAGATATGAGCACCATTCTGAGGAACATTTAAAACTAGTCTAGATGATAGACTGGTTACAATGATAATTATAACAGTAGTTTCAATTCATGAAATACACTTGATTGACCAAGAAACTCCTTTAAAGGGACAAAAAAGCCCTAAAACCTAGAGCAACCTGGTTTGATCGCTTACCTGGCTTTGGTTTGAACAGGAGGCTAAACTAGACACGTTCTGAGGTCCCTGAGAGCCTGAAGTGTTCTATGAAATCACAGAGTGGTTAAGGTCAGAAAGGACCACTGCAGGCCATCTATAAATATAAAAATCAGATAAATACAATCAAATGTATGGTGGAGAAAAAAATATGGAAAGTGACTGTACCATTTCCTAAGAAACTTCTCCTTGTTTTTTTCCCCCTTTTTCCCACCTCTTTCCTTTTCTTCTCCACTCCAGTTCTTCTTTTGTAAATTTTGGGAATACTAACGTATTTTCCTGTGTTTCCTGTGTTGTGATCCAAGAACATGCTTTTTGTGCTTTCTGTCCATATGCAAGAATGCTCAGACCTACAGGTCTTGTGCCTGTGCCCCATTTATATTAGACCATCAAGACCATTAACTAAATTATGTACTTAGCAGAAAGAACAGAATATCCAATCCACTTTAGTAGCGATGGTGCAATCTCCTAGTACAGAAATTGACTGAAAGTCTGTGTCTATTCTTTCCTCCAGATTTGGCAGCCCCAGTAGGTTCTTGCCTCAGGTGTGCTCTAGAGAGGCATTTCTGCAGTGTGTATATGTGTGTAGGGGTGCGTGATAAAGCCACCTGTCTCCTTAATCAGTGGGGGACTGCTTCCCACCACTGGGGTGATTGCAAGAGGCATTGCTGCCTCTTAATATGTCTGCATGTAAGTAGAAGCATCTCCTGCAGGGCATGAGACCAGTGATGAAGTTTCCTGGAGATCACAACTCCAGCTCCAAGGCTTTCACTGTCTTAGGGAGCAGTTCAAGGAGAGACTCACTCCTTTGAAATTCAGGGCTGTTTTGCTGTGGCTCACTGAGCCCAGTTTGCAAGCCACAGAATAAATCCTATTAAAGTCACTACAATTCTTCTCATTCTTTCCTCCCACAGATCCAGAATGCCAGCTGCTAAAAGCCATTTCAGAAGGGGCATGGGAGAAACCCGGGAGAAGGTTTTTCTTTCTAAATAAATCAAGTAATTAATTCTGACTAATGCAATGTTGTGTAGTAACCCTATACAGGGGTGATGAGGTGCCAGCTTCATGTCAGTGTGCCTCACTGCAGTGCCTGTGATACCGTTCACATGGTCACCTTCCAGATTGAATAGTCTGGTTTGTAAGAGGCAGATGAAGCTCCTCAGTGCAAACACCCACGGAATGGAATTACATTGGCCCCTTGTCCTGGAAAAAGTGATGTACATGGGCTATAATCTGGGAACAATGTGCCAGATGTAAGGATAAGAAACGTGAAATCTCTGCCGAGTAAAAGGCATCTGGAAAATATTAGGAGCATCAGACATGAACAGCCCACCTCAAATACTAACGCAGCAGAACTCCAAGGATAAAGGCTGAACTTCTGTCCCCCTCAAGCTTAATTAGCATGGTAAGTGCTAGTACAATAGGCTGGTACACAATCTGGTATATCCAAGATCTCCCTTTATGGCATCACTAATAAACTCTGCAGTCTTCATCTCTAGACATAACCCCTGAAACTTGGAATGCCTCATGAACAGGAATGTGTTCATCTTTATAGTGCTACATCTTTATAGTGTTTCAAGAAGGGTAGCCTACTTAGCATCGTGACTGAGAAACCTCGAGAGGCAAATTGCTGAAAGATTCTGACAGAACCCAGAGGAATAACCCAGGCCACTGAAGTCCTCTCTCTCTCCTGTTTAGAAAAAGTCTCTCTCGACAGTGCAAGTTTTGTAGTGGGAACCAGCTGACTTCCAATGAGGTCAGTGTTAAATATTTGCTCATTCTATCCCCCATCTTCCTTCGAATGATATTTCCCCTGGTCACGCATGCATCAGACATGCATATTCCCTGGCAGATAGTGTGCTAACTCCCCTTCCAACTAAAGGATGTGAAGAAAACTCTTTGGAAATATCAGGATATAGCACATGCATCCAATGAAAGATTTTATTCTAAATGTTATTAAAGTAAAAGCATAGTAAGGAAAGGGTGCATTGTCTCAATTTCGTTATATAAACAAATAAAAGTACTTGCAGTTCCATGGAATTTAACACAGTTAATCATAAACTTGATATTTGCATCTTACAGGCACTGAACATTGTGTAGTTACTGGAACTGGGATAAACTGGTTTTGAAAGATTTGCCTGCTATAGCTATGTTCAAGGGTTAACCCTCACTCCCCTGCTCAGATGTTGGCAAAGGCAATCCTCTCATAATCACAAAGATTGGAAGTTAGCCTATGAATTGTTCACATCTCTATGTTGCAGGTAGCTGCTTGCTTTGAGATGCCCTCAAAAGATCTGTTCTGGTATGACTCCTAAGGCTAACTTGAACCATGAAGGGTTGGGTTTTTATTGTCCTTTGTACCTATATAGTTCTTAGACCCCCCTCCATTCATTTCTGTGAAGCTATTCCAACTTCACCGAATGGCAGATTTATCCACTCTAAATACTGAAATCTTGGAGTCTTCTTTAATACCCTTTCTCAAATGCATGAATGAACTCTTTTAAATTCACTCAGCTCACATTCATACACCAAGACAGAAATGTGCATAAGAAGTTTCTCAGTTTATCCCCTCTGCAGTCATTCAGTCATGCAATGCTCACTCACATGCATGCAGACGTGCATGACAATGCACTCATCCAGAATCCTGCTCTTCAATGTCACGAAGAGTGAGAAGTTCACATTGAAGATCTTGGGCACCCACATATTCATGCTGTCCTGGGTCTTTGCTGGGCATATTCCTGTTTGAGCAATCCAGGGGAGGAGCAGTACTACCATAGATCCTTCCTAACTAATCAAATCTGTAATCTCTCAGTCAGTTGCTCTGCATCTCAATTTGTCTGTCTCTGTATTCTCAGTTAGGACATGTGTTGTGCCATCCTGTCCTTAAACTGCTTTTGATCTAAATCTGGACATGTGTAATTTTGTCCAGGGTTGTCCTTGACTCCTCATCCCTGTTTCATTTTCCCATGCTGTATGGATTACAAGGGTGACTGCCTTGCAAGTAGCTGATTACACTGTGAACAATTCCCATTGTTTCATGTCACTGGCCCTGCCATTCCTTTTCAATCCAATTTTATTGGCTCCTAATGTGTTCTCGTAGCATCTTGTTGTCCTTATTTTATAATTTTCTGCTTTCCTAGCACATAACAGAAATTATGCATGCTCCTTGTAGGTCTCTTCTAGATATTAGAGATCTACAACCCAAATTAGCTAACCTAGAGATTAGCTCAACCCAAATTCTCTCCTCTGAACAGTTTTTAAGTTTGGCGATGTTCCAACCATTTCAATTTTAAATGACTCCATGGGGCTCTTAGGGAATCCAACACTCTTAAACCAGGAAAAGTTTAATTTGGTAAGACAGACTGCATCTTAAGAATCAGCACTCTGTGTCTGGGAGCCACTTGCAGGTTTCCTAAAATGTTTGATATATTCTGTATATAGTGAAATACAGTCACTACTTACAGTGCTTACTTCTACTTTCCTTACAATTGTACTGCAATGTCAAAGTATCTACATGACACAAGAACTCTTCTAAGTTCTACAGCTGTGCTCCAGTTCCTATCTCTGTGGTCCTAGCACAAATTTATAATTTCTATATTCACCAAATTTTGGGAATGAGAGGTGCAACACCAAGGAATGGTTATGTCTCTCCTGATTCCTTGTGGTTTTAGCATGTCCTGCTAAACAGCAGAAGTATTTGAGGCCTACTAAAAGTTTATCTCATGGTATCTGTGCTCCATTCTTTTTTAATCTTTGTGCATTACTTTGTGTTTGCCTTCTTTATGTTCTCATAATTTTGCTTTGGTTCTGGCAGCTTCAAAGTGTTTGCACAGAGATTCAAACCACAACAGATAGAAAAGACATATTAGGTCATTTTGCCCTGCTTGTTGTTTAACACCCTCTATTGCATAGTTATGAAGTTTTCCTCTGAGACATCGTTGCACGGTCTGTATTGCCTCATAATAAATTAAATCTGTTAGAGTCCTGAAAAGGCAGTATACACAGCTATATAAAAATACTATTAGATATACCATGTCAAAATCTCACAGAAATCCAGGGGACTGTGTCAACTCATATGGGCAAAAGATAGTCTTATAAATAGTTTCTTACCAATTGATAGTGTGGACTCCTTACAAATTTTTAGCATTTTTCCTTCAAATCAGAAGCAAAACATAATTGATGCTGCCCGCATTTAATGGCCTCCTCATTGCCACATATCTTTTTATTTGTCACAGACATTATTTATTAATATTAATCTTTGTCTCCCTATTTCTCATACAAGTTTATCCCAATGGTTTGTGCAACAATGGTGCATTGAGTTGGTTTGACCTGCACACTGAGGAGACTAAAACAAATAAATAATTCATTATTAGCCTATATTATCTCTAGGATTTGCATTTCTTTCTTTCAGTGTTTGTATAAGCAATTTCTGTTTGCCCTGACAGTTCATTCTGGCCATTTATTACCCTTATCTTTTCCATGGAAAACTTAATATGTTATTTATATTGTTTTTTTTCTTTCTACCCCATCCTCATTCTATTTCTCAGTGCAGATCTCTGTTTTTTTTCTCATGAATCTCTCTCTCAGAGCATAGACAGTTTTGCAGTGATCCTTGCAAAGTTTCTTACATAACTTTTTTTCTGCAAGTCCTTCAATTAATGGATGCACACTTGATTTTGCCTTTTCTGTACCTTTAGATTGACATGATGAAAGAAACCACTGTGATGTTTTCAATAAAAAAAATCCAACTCTTGATCTGAGATGTGTGGCAGGAAGACCAAAGGGTCAAGGTGGTGGGGGTCCTCTCCAGGAATAGGAGAAGTGGTGCTTAAATGGTATTTTCTGGTTGGCAGATGGATTTCTGGGAAAGGAATTTGAGGGTGTTTGCTTTATCCCTTTGTTTATCAGGTTATCCAGTACCCCTTTTGAGGCATATCTGGATTTTCAGGATACATCCTTCTCCTGGGGAGAACATTCAGAACCAAGGAACTTTGTTACTCACTGATTTTCCATTTATCAGATCAACTAACAGAAAGATGGGGTCTGTTTGATGACTATAATCCATGTGAAGAAGTTGTAGAAATACTAAAATATGTAGCTGTATTGATTTAAAATTTGAATCTTCACAAAATTGTCTGCAAAGCTCATATTCTGCTGTGACCATTGCCAACCTTCTTATCATTACTTTCTTTACTTATAATTTATCTAGATTGGCAGAAATGTAATGGATTTTTGTTGAGACTAAGTTTGGAAAAACACAGACAAAATGCTTAGGCTGTTTTCTAGACTCAGGCCACTATTTGGTAATATTAAAAAAAACCCCATTTTTTCCTTATTTTCTGTGTGAAAAGGAGTCTGATTTACAGAACTGCTAAGTACTAAAATCTGAAATGAGAATGAATGGTACCTGTGCTTTCAGTACTTTACATAACTATAGAACTAAGTGTTTTAAATACATGGCGCTCAGGCAGCTCAAAATTGATACCTTGAATTAATAAACACCTTTGTCTTGATCTTTTTAGGATTCTCCATTAAAATAGGGACAATAAATTACTACTTTCTCACCCCACTAGGGATTCATAAAGATCAATACATGTTTTTGTGCTAATACTGTAATGTTAGTGCTAATGCATTAGTACAATGTAATACACTAATCTACATATATTAAATGTTTATTTACATTATAAGTACATGTGTAACTATAATACCTAAAATACCATGAGGATGAACAGCATAAGAAAACTCATGAGGAAATGAACAGAAGTTTTCAGCACAAGTTTGATTCATGTGCAGCAAATACAGCTCAGGGCCACTCCCTGTATGCATAGTATTGGGCAGCTTCCCTTTGAATGAGTACCCCCTAGTCTGTGCCCTAAGTGCTGCGCCTCCCAACCTGTCACAATGTTAATAATGTTCTCTTAGTTCTGTTCCCTGTGTACAGTTTCTGGGTTTTGAATAAGTGGCGTGCAGAGATGGCTGTTTCGGCATTGAGCAGCCTGTGGGTTGATCCCATGAACGAGGCCTTTAGCTCCCCCCTGCAGATCTCTGCCAGGTGTACTGACAGTGGCTGCTGAGCAAATGGAGGACTCATTGGAAAATTCGCTTTTTCAAGCTGGTGGATGTACAGGAATAGCCTTTTTTATCTGCTAGGAAAGCCTTGTGAAGCCAGGAAGTGGAGAACACTTGCTCCAAAAGAAAGCTGAGGGAACGAGGCTCTGCCTCATGAATCCATCATATGGATTATGATTTGAGGGGAGAGCAGTGGATGTTATCTTCTTGGACTTCAGCAAGGCTTTCAACACTGTCTCCCACAACATCCTCATAGACAAACTCAGGAATTGTGACCTGGATTAATGGGCAGTGAGGTGGGTTGAGAACTGGCTGAGTGGCAGATCCCAGAGGGTCATGATCAGCAGCCCAGGGTCTGGTTGGAGCCCTGTCACTGGTGGTGTCCCCCGGGGTTCAATACTGGGCCCAGTCTGGTTTACCTAATTCATCAGTGACTTGGAGGAAGGGGCAGAGGCCTCCTCAGCAAGTTCCCTGATGACACAAAGCCAGGAGGAGTGGCCCATACCCCAGAGTGCTTGCAGCCCTTCAGAAGGGCCTTGACAGGCTGGAGACCTTCTGAAGGGACCTTCTGAATTTCAACCAAGGCAGGTGCAGGTCCTGCTCCTGGGGAGGAATAACCCCCTGCACCAGGACAGGCTGGGGGGAACCTCCTGGAAAGCAGCTCTGTGGAGAAGGACCTGGGGTCCTGGTGGAAAACAAGCTGTCCATGGCCAGCAGTGGCCAAGAAGGCCAATGGGATCCTGGGTGCATTTGGAACAGCATTGCCAGCAGGTCACGGGAGGTGATCCTGCCCCTCTACTCAGCCCTGGTGAGGCACATCTGGAGTTCCGTGTCCAGTTCTGGGCTCCTCAGGACTAGAGAGACATGGAGCTCCTGGAGCAGGTCCAGCAGAGGGCTACAGAGATTCTTAAGGAGCTCTAACATCTCACTTAGGAGGAAAGGCTGAGGCAGCCTGGCCTGTTCAGCCTCGAGAAGAGACGAATGAGAGGGGAGCTTATCAATGTCTATAGGTATGTGACAGGAGGGTGTCAGAGGATGGAGCCAGGCCTTTCTCAGTGGTGCCAAGCAATAGGACAAGAGGCAACGGGCAGAAACTGATGCACAGAAGTTCCACCTGAACACAAGGAAAAACTTTACTGTGCGGGTAACCGAGCACTGGAAGAGGCTGCCCAGAGAGGGTGTAGAGTCTCCCTCACTGGAGATACTCAGGATCTATCTGGACACAATCCTGTGCCATGTGCTCTGGGAGGGCCTGGAAGGTTGAACCAGAAGACCCACTGTGACCCCTTCCAAGCTTGCCCATTTCATGATTCTGTAATTTGTTGATAAGCTTTAAACTTGCTAACTTTGGTTGGATTTTATTTGGAATGGTAAATAGTACACTAGTAATTTGACAGCCTGTTGTAATCAACCTGTGCTTCAAACATAAATGTTCCTGAGCTGTCCAAAGAAAAGGCAGTAATATTTCTTACTATAAACACAAAGTACAGCACTTTCCTTAGCCTTTTTGAATTTGTCAGAAAAACATATACTAGTATGGATGACAATTACTCAAAATTTTGTTGCAAAGCAAATGCCCATGATGGAAAATTTAAATTTAGCCAAAGAGCTAAAGGCTAAAATTTAGCAAACTGTGAAGAAAAAATTACAAGGTCTTGCAAGCCTAAGTAATGGGCAACCTTAGTAACAGGTGGCATTTGCCTATAACATAGAACACAGCTTGGAAATAGTATCTGTCCTATTTCTTCTGGCTTCTCTAGTGATGTTTTTACAGAAAGTGTATTATTTTCCATCAAAGTTTATGAATCACTTCTCATTTTGTTGCAGCAGAATGAAGGCTTATACTTCATAAGCAGAAGAATCTTATACTCTATATTCTCAAATTGCTTGGCATGTCCAACCTACGTATCAGCTTGATACCCACCTTTTGATATTCCACTGGAATTTAACAAATGAAGCAGAGATTAATATTAATGAAAAAATAGAAATTTCCATACATTTGTTGTCTGTTTTCATCAGGTGTCAGACATTACAGTGAGAGACGCCAGTTTAGAATCTAGACAGATTTAGGTAATTTCCTTGATGCTTGATGGCTATAATTAAATTAATTCTGGGAATCTGCACTGGTACTTCTGCCGTACTGTGATGGTGGCCTCCAAGTTCCTAGTTATAAAGTTTTTAATGTTTTCTCTGCCTAGAACTGTGTGGGGACCAAATTCATGTTAATTTTGTGGCTGCAGTGCTAAAGAAGGATATGCAGAGGGAAAGGCCTGACTGTCTCTGAAAGCCACCCGTAATCCTCTCTGTGCTGAACCACATGTAAGTGTCAATAAGCATACTTGGGAGCATGGGGGCAGCATAGTTGGCCAGGTAGGGCAGTAAATTTAGGGAGCCACCACCCTGTGTGGCACCCTGCCTTTGAAAATAGCAGAGTAATAAATAATGCATGCTGGTGTGCCGACCAAGCTAGCTTCACCCTGTCCAGACCTGTTGGTACAATGTGCTTTTTTGTCTGTCTGGAAGTATTCTGCGTCTTAGCGACCAAAGCTGTCTCTGCCCTTAGGAGCTGAAACAGAAAAGGCCAAAAGTCACACAAACAGAAAGTGACATTCCAGTCTCAGTACCACATTGGAACCATTTATCTTCTGCTTTTGCTGACGTCCTTTCTAGCAATAGGAAAATTCTGCTTTCCGTGTCTATGTTGAGATCCAGTGGTCACATCCTCCTGTGGTGCTTCTGCAGCATACAGATGAATTTCAGTGTGATTCTTTAATCTCCCATGTTTTGCTCAGTGGCACAATGTAAGACTTGGGTTTCTTCCTAAAGGTATCCTTTCTGGGAAGGAAAGTGCTCTTTACCGCTTGCTAGTTCTTTGCTTCTTAGCTTTTCCTGCTCTGGACTGATCGTTCATGCTGATATCATGCTAAGGCATTATTTTGATGATGAAAGCTACAAATATTCACCAAGACATGACCTGGTATGCAAATATTTGGACTCGGTGACATGAATGCTTAGAGAAATCTTGTAAGTGCTAGGCCTATCAAAATAGTTGCCTAGCTGTCTGCAGGGTCAACCTCAACCCTTGGTGTTGTAAATGCAAGACAATGAAGCTCTCCAGGATGGGTATTTACAGTCTTCCTTCTTCCTCAAGGACAACTTTCATTGATAGGTGAGAATCAGTGGAAGCCATGGAACTTGAACGTAACCTGGTGAGAAATAATTCAATCTTCCTAAGCAACACTTGTACACAGGTGCACCTTATCTATGTGAACAAAAGGAACTTAGTTTTTAATTGGTGTTAGTGTGGATGATAGGAACAAAGGTGACATTCCTTGAGTCTGAGATCCATTATTTATCTTGAAATCAGGTTCAGCATAAATAGTATTTGTGAAATATTTCCCCTACATTGACAATGAGCCTTGATTAATAATTAATAGTATCTCTGGATGTTGAAGGACAATTCATTTCCTGTGCTTGGTAAGTCTAGCACTGAGAACTCATGTCAGCATCTGTCAGGGGAAGATTTATGATGAGACATGGGACCAAAAATGAGCAAAGACTAGAAAATTCACTTCACACAGACCACTGAACAGTCACTGAATAATAATATTCAGCATTTCTTGGTTTATGCATACAAATTAATGAAATCTCAGAACCTGCCCACATTTTAGTGCATTTTTAACTGTTTCCATGTCGGTGCCTTGTTTGACTAGTGAAACAATCAGAAACAGATGAGGCTTCCTATTTTCATTTGGGCACCTGGTTTCCTGCTCAGGTTCATGGTTGCAGGCTGGAGGAGTAACTCACACATGGTCAAGGAAAACTTTGGACTGAGCACGATTCTCTGCCCTGCTAACCTGCATATAGATGAACTTTCATACTCAACCCCATATACCCACACACTGATTATTTTTTCCCTCATTTTGTCTCTTACCTACTCTCAAATATCCAGAGAAGCTGAAAGACCAATAAACCCCTCTTTCATGCAATTTTCAGGATTCTCAATGCATAAAAGAAAGCCCATTGCATGGGCTCACCCGGTCTACCTCTCTGCCAGCACAGGGTTATTCCACACCATGCATCTCCTAATGTTATTTCCAGACTAATTTTAATGTAGGACATTCCTGCTTTTCACTTCTCCCCATTCTAATTATGATCTCCCTATCTACCTGAAATAACCTCCATTTAAAAAAGTAAAATAAAAATGAAGGGATGGTCTTAAAAAAACAACTACAAAGAAATCAATCCCTCATCCATTACCAGGTTTTTCTTTTGTTCTGGAGCCACGCGTGTAACCCGGTTAGACCTGTTCTCTTTGAATGCCGAGGACTGAGCTGGCCTTATGCAAACGCTCTCAACCTCATCTTGGTTGTTGTCGTTGCAGATCCAATCAAATGAACAGGAAGTGACCTAAGGAATTCCCCTATTGGCTGCTTGAGTGTTCAGCAAAATGTTTTAAAATTAGTATCACATCCATTTATCTTCACTCCTGGGAGTCTTTAGTTGACATAACCTAGTACCTGTGCTTAGCCAACCTACTGTTCTGTAGACAGTTTTCCCATTGCCTCAGTTCAGGATTTCCACTCCAGAATCTGCAGCTAAATGAGGTAAGGTGTTTGGGGTATTTATTTTTTTTTCTTAAATGCACTTCCTTTAAAATAACACCAGTGACAGTAATTAATAAAAGAAAAAAAATTGTCTGCTGGACTCCTGGCCGCACCCTTCCCACTTTGGAGCAGCAGCTAAGGTCATTTATTCAAAAGGCTTTTTAATGTTGCAATAAAGATTTCTGCTTTCCTAGTTTGAACTTGTATCTTCTGTTTAAGTATTTCTGTTGTGTTTATGTTTGAGTGGGGCCAGATCCTGAGAATCTTTTCTATTATGATGAATCTAATAATATTCCCGGTCCTAAATCTGCTACTTTTGTCAACAGAGTTGCCATCTGTGCAGTTAGTCAAGGGGTGAAAAAGTGGATTTTCTCAATGCTATGGAGAGTCCTTGTGGCACAGAACCGGGATACAGTCCGCAATGACTGTGCTTCGGTTCATTTTAGTGATGAGGATGTTGATGGACAGGGTGTTTGTAACAAAAAACCCTAAAGTACATTTATCATTTGGCTTGGTTTCAGCCTCAGGGCAATTTCTTGGCAGTTGTGTGGTGAAGGAGGTACTGCTGATCTTAGTTCTGTCTAAGCAAAAACTGCACAGAACCCAGCTCAGGCACTGGGTAGGTAAATATAGTGTGAGGCCCGCAGTGTCTTACCTTGTTTAATTTGTTTCTGTTCCAATGGTAATTTTATTTTAATAGAACCAGAACTGGCCCCTTAAGGTATAGACACAATTGTTAAGGTAGTTGTAGAAGAGAATGTGAAGAAAAACTTGCTCCAAATCTGTGTTGATTTTGTAAAATATGTGTAATGGACTTAGTGACAAATGTTTGCATTTCACCTCGTGAGACATTTTAGGCACATACTTGTGTGTGTATTGTTATGCAGTTATTCAATTATATCAGTAATGTGCTTTTCAATTACTTCATCTAAAGGTATATGTTGTGTTTGCTTCTAAAGTACGTTCAACTATCCTTTTTTTCCTACCTTTGCCATTTTTTACAACCAAACAACTATTAGAATTAAACAAGCTCATAATGACAGAGATATACCTTGAGGTAAAAGTTTCATTTAGTAATTTTATTTATACTTGTCTCATTGATGCTGTGTTAAACAGATCTAACATGCACCAGTATTTCCTGCAATTTGTGAAAACTTCAGTAAAATTAAAAAATGCACTCCTTTAAGTTTTGCTTTGATAGGAAATTTGCAGGGTATAGTTTAAGCCAGTCGTCTGACATCTATTTTGCACTGTAGAAAATATCAGAGTAGAAAATATAGCAGTTATATATTTAATGCAAATGCAGAAACTAAAGAAAAAGGCTGCAATTAAAACTAGAAAAACAACAGGATTAAGGTGTTTCACTTACAAATATCACAATGACAGTTTAATTCCTGCCCTGTACAATTTTCAAAACCAAGTGATTGTTGCAATAACAACATAAGACTTGCCAGAATTTTTCAGAGATAATTACGTGACCTCAAGTAGAACATATATTTTAGAAAACTTCCAATCTTGAAAAAAAAGTCCAGAAGTCCAGTGATGGGAAATTCCCCAGAATGTTTTTAAGTGCCCCAGCAATTAAATACCATTCTTCTAAAAATATTTTATCTCATTTTCAGTCTGACATGGTCTCGCTTTAACATTCAGCCACCTGATTTTGTTGTCTTTTGATGGTTATTGAGAAATTCCCCTGGGTAGGAAATTTCTGTTCCTTGTGTAGTTAGCTGGGGACAAGTTCTTTCTTAGCCTAGTCTCTGATAATTGTGGTAGTCTGACCTCCAAAGCCTGTTCCTTTTCATAGAGACACTTGCAGTACAGTAAAGGATCTTAACCTGTTTCACTGTAAGCTTTTCCATCCTTTAATCACTTAAATTCTCTCCTCTAATTTTTCAACATTAGCTGTGAAATTTGGATGTCAGGATGGATCAGAGTCTGTAGAGTGCCAAACAGAGATATTATGAGTCAATATACTGGGAATTCCAGTTCAGGGGTTTATGAAGTGTGCCCAAAGCTTTCTTACAGCAGCCATCCTCCAGACACCCGTCTCCCCCTTGAGCACTGGTCCTGTATGCAGAGACAAGGTTATCATTAGCAGAGTCAATGTTTCCTTGCATTTAGCATTTTTATTTTTTTCTACTCCAGGTGTCACTTGTAAAGCCTATAACAATGGTAAAAATACATATTTTCCCCAAGTCCTGATAATAAAGGCTCTCATATCACATTAGAATATCTCTTTGCTTGCCCCAGCACAAGTTAGGTCGTGCTTCACAGCCACCTATAGAGCGATAACCATATATCTACCCCAGTCGTGGTGAGATCAGGTAGTAGAATGTGGTCTGTTTTACATGGGATATTATTACCTTCTTGTCACCTGAGAGAATATGCTGTGGTGTTGCCACAGTAATTTCTTATTACTTTAGGTGTTCTCGGGGTGTTGTGGGTTATCAGCAGTGGTGGAAACAGACAATAGGACAGTTGGACAAGTGAAAAATTAAATCATTTGGCTCCCACTCAACTTCCTTAATTTTATTTCATTCCCAATGAATTTTCTTGTTAACATCTGTACTTGTTCTGTCTGGGAAGTGCAGGGTAGCAAGCTGCAGTGGAAAGAGATCAAACTAAAAAAAAAAATCATCCAGAAACACAGATGGAGAGAGATTAGAGAGGAAAAAGAAGGATTTCTGTATGTGCGTCTGTGTTCAGACAGCAGTGATATGTTAGTCTGTTGCGTGTCCCGCAGCAGTTTTCACCAAACTCCCCTGTGAGGATGGAATTCTACACCTGCTGAAGAAGTGTGTATTTATGTACAATTCTCACAGAAAAGGATTAATGATTTTATTGACTCAGCAAACTCAGAGAACTGCCCACGAGCCATGACACCTTTCCAGAATCAGCGCTTAGCTTTCCTTCCTTGTTCGCCCCTTCCACGCTTTTTATAAATATGTGTAACTTAGTGACAAGACCAAGCCAGGAATACTCACTAACTGTAATGTAGCCTGGATCTGTTCTGTGGAGTCTACAGTCACATGCTTTCTGTTGCTGTTAACTTGTTCAGATTCAATCCTCACGAAATTGTCCGACCTCTTTCTGCAATACTATGAATACCCTCTCTGTGAACTGGGGCAATGACCTACTGTACGGAGAGACAGGTTGGAAAGTGGGTGCTCCAGGACAGACCTGTCTGGCTTAAAAATTCGTCAGTGTGCTGAGATCAAGATACAGATAGAGATGAATGACCCTTTCTTAATCTGAGGGCAATGTGCCCACCCTTTGTAGGATTTTCTGGTCTTACAGGGCTCTCTTTCTCATCAGCCTTCCTACAACAAGTTGGTATTCTTGCTGAAGTATAGGCATTCCTGCAACAAGCAGCACATAAAAAGAAAACGGCCACAAACTTAGTTGTCATTTGTCATTACTAATGACACACAATATTAGGATGTGGTAGAACGAAATGTAAAGGCTTTTTTTTTTTTCATGTTCACAAGGAAATGAACAGAAACACTATTTTTGTAGCTAGCATAATTTGTGATGTTTAATGAAGTAAAGTGTCTGTCCCATCTCACAGCTTCACTACTACTGAATTTCAGTGATAAGCTCATGGAATTTTCTTCTTACTAATAAGCGCCTTGTGAGCATTGGTGAAGTTCAACACCATCTTCAGCAAAGCGCTCTGGCTTCAGCCGCTCAGCCGGTGTCCAAGGGCGCTTCGAGATCTCTAACCACAAATGGCTGCACCTCTCCCTCACTGTCCCTGCCTCAGCACACTCTGCAGCTTACATGTATTATGGTCTCTGATGATCCCAGGAAGAATTTCAGTAAGTTTTTGAGAAAAGGGTACATTGTAAACTTGGTAACAGTGAAACTCACGAGTAACACTGCTGATTGAAAGGCTAAGAAAGAAGGATTTGTTCTCACAGCTGGTATATAAAGAAAGCAAGGATTAATTTGGTTTTTGAGGAAGTCATCAGGAGTCTTAGTATGAGAGCTCCTTTGAGCTCTACTGGGGATGCAGTTTACACCAAATCCCTGCTGAATGCCTAGAATACTTGGGGCGTTTGTTGGTCATTGGTCTACAGACGGGTGAGAATGAGTAAACATGGAGTCATGTAGCCAGTGGAGCAATCGACTGGCATTTGGCATTTTGCATGTCTCCCTCTGAGGAAGAGCCCTCAAAGGCTGCCTTTCCAGAAGCTGACATTGCACATGGTTATCATTGCCTATTCCTCTGCTGATCTTGTGAAATGTGCTTCACAGGAAAGAGTATGAGATCTAGTAGACAGAATAGCCAACTGGAGCTGGGTAATCACGGGTGATAGACCAAATAGATGGGGTAATAAAAGAGAATTGTTTTGTGGTGGTGGAAAAAAGGTAATTTTACCTAAAGGAGCTACAAAAATGTGGAATAAAAGTTCCTGCCTATGGAGGAAGGATACAGACATAAATATTTGAGATATTTTCTCAACTCACAATCAGATGTAGCCAGAATAGTCTCCTGAGCCCCTGTAAGTCCATAAGGATTAAGCAACTATGTGTAAAAATGTATTCTATTGCCTAAATTAATAGTGCCATCACAAGAAGCATTGGTTTTGTTTTTTAAAACCCTTCCAGGTTTTCTTTCATTTAGCAGTGAGCAGTTAACTAATTTATGTTGCTATATAGTTAAAGAACCCTTGTAAAACTGCCCAAGATGCTATGTTTAGGAATCAGACTAAGTCCATGATATAGTGATTACCCCCAAACTTTCTCAATGATTTTTACTGCAACATGTAATTATTGTTACACAATAGTTTAAAAGCTTGCATCTTGATGATGCACTTTCAAGTATGCTTGGTTAAGCAACTGTCTCATAGATTGGAGGGGCTTTATCAGGGAGTCAAATTCTGACACACTCAAGGGTGCTGTTCTCATCTCTTTTGCAGTGAGATCTAACATAGCACTCACATAAAAGACTTAATATTCCCAGGCACCTGCCCTGACAAAGGAAGATGAAAAAGTTTTAGAAGACTGAATTAATAGGTGATTAGATGAGTAAGATATCCTTATAGACTTACCAAAATTGGAATGTACAAAATGAAATAGATGCAGTTTTTTCTACATTTAGTGACTCACAGATATCCTTACCCTCTCTAAGACTTTTAATGATGGAGCTTTAATACTTTGTAACAACAGGTAGATACTTCCTTTCCTTCTTTGAAATCTTAAATGATTAAATATGTTTGGACGAGAGTCAATCCCATAAATTTCTTTGTCTGCCTGTTGCTGATTCCTACAGTCATAACAAACACCTTGCTCTAAGCACATAGAATTATAGATTAATTTAGGCTGGAAAAGATCTCTAAGATCATTGAGTCCAACCATTAACTCAGCACTGCTGAGTCTACCACTAAACCAAGTCCCTAAGTGCCATATCTATGTGTATTTTAAATATCGCCAGGTGTGGAGACCCTGCCACTTCCTTGGGTAGCCTGTTCTAATGCTTGCTTACCTTTTCGGTGAAGAAATGTTTCCTAATATTCAGTTAAACTCTCCTGGTGCAACTGGAGACCATGTTCTCTCATGCTGTCACTTGTCACTTGAGAAAAGACACTGACACCCAGACTCCTTTCAGGTAGTTGTGGAGAGTGATAAAGTCTCCTCCGAGCCTTTTTTTCTCCAGGATAAAAAACCCCAATTCCCTCAGATGCTCCTCATAAGGCTTGCAAATCCCTTATCTCCTTCACAGGCTTTCTTCCCATAGCTTTTAAAAGAGGAATTAAAATTTTTTTCCCAATTTCAACCAATTCTGTTTTCTAATCTGCATAGCTCCTTGAATCCTTTAAAATGCACAGCTATTGGTATTTGGCACGTCTGTTGCGTCAGTAGGTATATGTGAGTGGCTGGCATTGTCTTGTAGAGAGTGAGGGGCTGTTCATGCCTGGAGTCCTAGTCAGAGCTGCTTTCCACTTCCATGCCTGCAGGCTTTGTCCTGTGCTGCAGTAGGTTTTTTTGCAGGAACACGTGCATGGCCTGAGAGCTAGGGTGCCCGGGGCTGCCCTTCCCCAAACTGTGGACTATAAGCAGCAGATCAAAGCATCAGCCTTCCTTATGCTCTGAAACATCTTCAATCTTTAAAAATCTAAATAAGATTTCATTATTAAAGATAAAAAGAAAATAAGAAGAAACTCCCCAGCACTGCAAATAGCTGTTACAAGGATCTCTGATAATACTCCTTTCTCAGAACATTGTTAAAGTAGGTATAATTCCATGGTAAAAAATCTACTTTTGAGGAAAATAGTTGTTTGGAATAGTCTGGAAATATTTTCATTGATCTTGTTGGGGAAATCTCTTCCAGTTACATTGACTGAGATACATAACAGTACAGGGGAGCAAAAAGAACTGGAGGAAGCAAAGTTCTTTTTCTGATTTCTGACTCCTCCAGTCTCCCTCTCAGAGACCAGCTATATACTCTGCAGTCACTCTAAGACCTGGCATTCTTGTGCCACAGATAGATACTTTAAGATGATATTTTGCTGTTTTACTGGTTACAGGATTATGGTGTATTGAAGAAAAATTATTTGTTCTGGTCAGTCAGTCTGACTAATTAAAAGGCAAAACATTAAAGAGAGAAGGAAAAAAAGGAAAGAAAAATTTAAAAAAGAAAAGTAAAATAAATAAGCAGGAAGATGAAGAACAGAGGTGTTCAGTGAAAAAGAATGAACGGGATCACAAACTTCACATCCTAGTTTGGTTTTGAGGCTGCCTGCATTTCAGGATTAGTGTGGTTGGGCTCCGCAGAGGGTTCCCTGGTCACCATGTGCACAACAGCCATGTTAGGCAAGTTTATTGCTCCCAGTGCAGCTGCTCTGGGGTGATTTTACTGCCTGTGTACCAGTTTTATGCTTCGCATTTCTGTCTTTCACAAACAATTCCACATAACAGATTTGCACATTTGATCCTTGAACAACTTGAATATACGTTTTTACATGTCAGTTGATTCCCTGTTGCCAGGGAACTTTCTTTTAAAAATTCCTTTCTTTCATTATGATTAAAAGAGAATAAAAATAACCCAAAACCCAACCAACAAAAAAAATTCTAAACCACACAAGCAAACAAAACCTAACTAACCAACCAGAAAACCCAAACAAACAAACAAACAAACAAACAAACAAACAAAAAGGAAGGAAGGAAAAGCCCCTGTAGAAATAGCCACAGTTCCACAGAACAGAAATTTTGAATTTCAGCCAGCTCTGCTTAGGAATTCCTAGCTCATTTTCAGGATCATACATAGGTCAAGGGCAGCTTTTTTGATTTAATACTTCAAGTGTAGGTTTAATTGTTTGGCTAACTTATCATTCAAATCTCTACTAGTCATATAATAGCCATGATGCATAGAAGAATCTTGTTTTCAGTCTGAACAGGTCTCTTTTTTTTCCTTGAGAATTCTTTCTCTTGTTTAATACCTCTTCTCTGCCCTCAAAAAAACCACATTCAACCTAACTCATCTGCATGTTGAAAGATTTCCCAGAGACGTGATGCAATGGATAGCAATGGAGTTAGAGCTGGAAGATATGAGTTGGACTGACTTCTCCATTGACTTGTTACGTGTCTTAAGTGAATAATTCCAGCCCAGTGTCTCAGTTTTCCTATTTGTAATGTGGATGCACTGCTGGTTCCTTCCTTCATTTCTATGTTTTGTGCTATTTACTGCCTTTGCTGTGTGTGTGGACTCTTCTGCTCCCTGGTTGTCAGTGTTTCAGTTCTTCCATCACCATAGATGCTATTAGAGTAGATGAACCCTGCAGGCTTAATTTTCAGAAGAACTTAAAAGTAGCTCAATTCCCAGCTGAGTACCTACTTCTCATGGACTCAATGTTATTTTTTTTTCCTGTGAAATAGTAAATGCAGAGATGGAATGTGTGTGGGTTCATATGGGAAAGCAAACCCTCCCAGTCTTTCAGGTTTTCTTTATCTCTCAAGAAAGTTACTTTACTGTTTACACTTAATTTGCTGCTTTTTCCTAGTAATTTTTGAACCACTGTGTCTTAGCTGGTTTTTCTTTGTGTATTTTGTGTGATACTTCTGACTTTAGTCTTAGAACAGAGTGTTGCTTTGACTGGTTCCATTGATGGAAAAGAATAGTATTGACCTCTTTTCTGACACCAGATTATTCTGTAGCAAAGGACAGTTTGTGAAACGGGAGAGAGTTCACATAAGAATTGAAAGAACACATTTGTACAAAACCCAGTGGGAAAAGCTCTACCGTCAAACCAGCCCCGGCTGTTGAGGCAGATGCCTGGCTTTGCTTTTTTTGTTTATATTCCAACAAATCAAAGCTGACCTGTGTTGTTATCGGAGTAGAGCAGCAGGTGCAAAAAAATAACTCTGCTGCCAACTCAAACGAAAGGGTAAGACTAATACCCTCTGGGAGGTATTGAGGAGATAACAGAGAGCCATGCCAGCAACTGAATTAACGGCTCTATTTACGGTGGGTTTTACTTAATAACCTGCTCCTAACACTGACACATAAATACTCCATTGTATTGTTTAACGCAACCACTGGAGAAATCAATGGAAACAGGATGGGCAGCTCTTGCTGTGCCAGGTGAGAAGGAGCGACGCCACGGAAGCGTTGCTCTTCTAACCACAGGCAGGAGGGAGACAAGGAAGGTGGGAAGGTGTTCTTGGCTTTTACAGAAGTGGGGAGACATCGTTTCCCACAACTTCTTGACTTACCTGTAGAAAAGTGGCTACAGAGCAAGGAAACCTCATTCCCCTGTTTTCTGTTTGCTTTAATAGAGGCAGTGAGCATAAACAGGAGATGGCATATATGTAAAGTACTGTCCCAGTGACATGTGGCTCTGGGAGGCTCACAAGCCTGGGAGCAAGGGGGAAGCAAGCCTGCTGCTACACCAGCAGTAAAGCAGACAGCCCTTGTGCAGCCACTGGAGTGGGACGCCAGGGAAGTGGTCTTGCAATCTCTTACTCTCTTCTCAACAAATACAATATGAAGAAACCGCATGGATACAGCTGGGCTCCAAGTAAATGTTTACCAAAACCACACAAATGTGAAAGACTGTGTGGTAGTAAAAGTAATGGTCTGCCAGCAGCTTTCTGAAACGGTGTCGGTGAGTCCCACTGGGCTGTTTCAGTGATAGCCACCCACGTGAGGACAATTTCCTTTACAGACAGAGATTCATCTTGGGATACTTGGTAGTCTGGGGAGGAATGCAGGGCAAGCAGGCATCCTGGATGGAGCTATCCCATAGGTGGGATCAGCAAGTCCCAGCTTGGTACTAGGGAATGGGGTAGAGGAGTTAATAGCGAAATAAATCCTCTCTGCAGAATGACTCTTCCCACCATGAACCCTGCATTGCCTCTGCTACATCTCCTCTTTGAAATACGTTTTTCCTATCCCATCAGCAAAAATGTGTGATCATATTGTGGTTAGTCAGGCAGCGGGCTGTAACATGGTATAAACACTTCTATCAACTAGGCTGGATCCCCAGAAAGCTGCATAGTTTAGCATAAAATTCTTTGTGCTTAATTTCCAGCTTCTCTGCCCTAGCTAATTTGTGCTGCAGCCCTCACGTATTTAATGAAGAAGCACAAACAGTTTGTTGATTGAATGAATCAATTAATGTAAAAAGTAGTAGTCCAATGGGAAAACTTGCACATTCCCCAAGACACTTTGCTGTTTTGGGTCTCCATCCCAAGTTCCTTATTCTGTTTGCTTCTTGCTCAGAAACCAGCCCTAAAGAGGAACCTTGCAGTTTCCAGGTAGATGCCCTTTATTAAAATAAAATATATTAAACAGAGTTCCCAAAAAGTAAAAAAGAGAAAACACAATTGCTTTTTATTTTTAAAGTAGGCAAATTAGTGGTTGTTACTGTTGAAAACCAGGCAAAAGTCCCATAACAAAAGAGAAGTGTTGGTGGTGATAGTGGTTAGGGTGAACTTCCACATGAAATACTGGCTGCTGCTGCAGCATATATCTGAGTGGCTGTTATGTCAGCACCGAGTCAGCATCTAATGAGAGCCAAACATGAATACAAACACAATTATTACTGTTATTATTGTCATTATTCACTAACAACTGAACAGTCACACAGGCTATATTAGCAGTATGGAAAACATTTCCCTCAATACGCTGTTAGTCTTTAAAGCAATGCAAAGAGAAGCTGTCGTGGAAGGTAGAGGGAAGTGGTTGGGGAACCAGAGCCAAGGGAGAAGGAGAAGGTGTTAGAACATGATGGTAATATTTTGTTAGCTGATGAGGTTCATGTGTAATTATAGACGTGTGGCTTGTCAAGTTACAGGGCCATCTAGAGTGCTTTTTGGCCATTTGTATATTTAGTGTATTGTAAGCAAAAGAAAGGTGTTTAGCAAAAGGAGATTAGGGAGATGAGCTGGCTCCTGGTTAGAGGAAGGATGTACCAGAGAGATAGGAAGGACATGAAAGGAGGTGTGGAGTTGTTCCATGAGGTGTGGTATTAAGTGCTGAAAGAAGAATAAAGAGCAAAGGCAGTTTTTCCCATTATTGTGTTTCCAAGACTCTGTATCCCTGAGGCTAGCCTGATGAATCTATGGCAAATGACTTCTAAATATTCAGGAAAAAATGGTTGACCCAAATTATCATGAACTCACTGAGGTGGTGCAGACAGACAGCAATGAAAGCATTGCTATATACCAGTCAAAGCTAACTCTGAAAAATAAAAAAGAAAACAGCCCCCTTAGTTTTGGCCAGTTTTTAGTGAATTTACCCACTTGTTCCAAACATTCTAAGAATACATTACTGCAAATATAATCCAAATATCTATCACAAGAAATAAAATTTTTTCTTGACTCACTTTTGTATCAGCTCTATGATAGCTCTTTCACTAATATTATTATATGGACCTGTGCACAGAACTTTGGCAAAAAGGAGGATTAGGTTTTTGACAGTAAAATAAATGATGATATTATTCTTTTCATGTTCAAAAACTAGTGGCATGGCAAGAAGGTGCACATCTAGCCTGTGATGTGACAGGAAAGTATGGATCTGAAACACCAGATCCTTGTTAAGTGGCAGGTTGCATTTCACTGTTTTCTCTGCTAAAGTAACATGACAATGGGGAAAATATGAAGTACAAGCCCTTGGTAGTTAACACTGTCAAACTATAACATCTATGCCTTGAGGATTCTCTGTTCATAATCTGCCTTCTGTTTGCTTCTGATTTAGAAAAACAAACAAACAAAAAACCTCCTCTTTTAAAATTCTTCCTTTTATTTTCATTTTACTAATGAGTACCTTGAAAATTGAAGTCAGTTCATATGAAGATTATTGGGGAAAAAAAGGGGTCAGAGAAAAACAACCTATGAAACTTTGCATATCATCGAGTAATTTTTTTCCTTACATTCATAAAGTGAACTTTGTTCTCTCTCAAAAAGGAAACTGAACTATGGTTTTGTCTTTAAATTACATCGTTAAAAGAGAGATAAGAACCAAACCCAAACCCTGGAGCAGAGGGATAGCTCAGATACAGATCTAGATCCTAACTTTTCTACCCAAGGTTCTCTTTAGTTAAAATATATATGCAAGATTTTGAAGCATCCATATGAACATGTTTAAACAACCACCACATATCTCTTACAAAAGTTGCCTTGTAGTGCATCATGAAAATAAGATCTTTAGTAATAAAATATTCCAATCAAGCTTTATTTGATTTTGTTTATCACGATCCTATCTGTAATGTAGGTATATGTTAAACATTCCTTTCCCATTCATCTTCCTTTTTCTGGTCTTCCAGTTTACCTTAATGTTTACATTTAATGTACAAGGTTCAAAGAAAACAAAAGAATAAACCAAAGTCTTCCTTTCCAAAAGCCCACAACAGTAAATGTTCAAGGTCTCAATAGAGTCTCTGAAAGCTCACCGAGAGCTCACCAGTTTTGCACATGCAAAGGTGGGTTTATGCGTATGAACCACAGCTCTATACTCCAAAAATACGTAAGCATAGAATCATGCACTTCAAAGAGGTGTAGTAGGAAATAAGATTAGCTCAAAAACCCAAACCAGAATCCTGAATACTAAAATTTTGGAGATTATTTAGAAAATTTTCTTATAAAAATGATTCCTTGAACTTTATAGTCATAATGTGATTCAGTAACCAGATTTTGTTACTATGGCCCAAAGGCATGTGAGATGGACTAAAAATGAAATGCATCAAATGCTCGGTATGTTTTACAACAAATACTGAATGCGATCAGAGTGTTTCTTCATATGAACTTTCTTCAAAGCTTTCTAAGACTTTTTCAGTTCTCTTAGTGGTGAGTCTTGAGGTTATCATCAAACAGGTCAAGCTGCATACACTGTCACCTGAATGGTACCTTGCAGGCCACAGCAAAGTGGTCCAAAGTTGAGCTTTTTGTTGTGAAACAGATGCCTACGTGTAATCAGCCTGCAGATGAGTTGTTTCTTTTGAGGCTTCTCTCTGCTCTATAGGCACTATAGGTATGGAAACAAGGAAGTGTGTGCTAGCTACAACTGAATCTACGTGGCCAGAAGAGATGCTAACACACTGCAGAAAAGGTCACATCTGAAAGTGAGCCATGGCAAGGATGATACCTTATGTGGGAGTCTGGCACAGACACCAGGCATGAACCTGAGACCTTTGCAAATTAGACAGATAAAGATCACAGGGCAATCTCTGGGTCAGCCATGGCTGTATGTGTAGACGCACTGGCTCAGACTAGGACCCTGGAGCCCTGGTAGTAATGCACATTGAATGAAAGGGAATAAAAAAACCCCATAACAGAAGACCCAAAGCTCACAGTAACATGCAAACAGGCTTTCAACATTCATATATTCAGTTTGTGCTTGCCCTTACCACCACTGGAGATGTAAAATAGCTGGTTGGAATGCAAAGCAGCTAATTGATCATATACATTACAACTACAAGGCATTTATGTTTCCGAAGCAGCCGTATGTGTAAAACAAGTCCACGTGCTATGTCCTACATGTCCTTTGTGACGTCTTGAAAACTCTGCCCGTTTAGTAGTCTTTTGATTTTTCGAGAAAAGGATTAAAAATCCAGATTTTGTTACTCTTCAGTTGCAATTATCACTTGGTATTATTTATTTTAGATTACTGTATAAGTCTTTGACTGTAATCCAAGATGCAGTAATGATCTAAAATATTTAACATACTCTGTAGATACTTGTTCCGTAAACTCCAAGCCCTGAAAAGCAGGGATTGTGTCTTCACTGTGTACATAACACACTTCAAAGAAAATAGGCCCAGGTGAAATCTACATTTGAAGTTCAGCCATGATGGTAAAAGGGGAAAAATGGGGAAGAATCCCATAGGTAAATATGCCAAAAGAGATCCACCCTTTTGGACATGCCAGGAGGAGATGCACTAAGCTTGTCTCAGCTAGAAGTCACTCTTAGACTTTGCATAGCTTACAGGTGGAGTCATGGCTTAGTAGTTTCAGTCTGTTTTGCCCTAGACGTCGTTGTTACGTTTTGCGCAGAGTGCATGGCTTTACCTGCGGGAGGGCTGGGGGCCCCTTCCCCTATGGATCCCTTTCTCCTATGGGCTCCCCTTCCACGCCCCCTTAGTTCACTTCAGAGTTGTGTCCATGAGCAACTATACAAACTGATACCAGAACAATCACTCTGGTTGTACTACTTGAGGATTCAATCACTTTCTCTGTACCACGTATTCACCTTTCCTGTGTTTGGAATTTTCATGTCATTTAATATAAGCCATTCTCGAAAGATTCTGATTCAAAGAAAAGAGGAACTCTTTATATGGTTGTTAAGATCCATTGGGTTGAATGTGGAAATGGGGATCAGAGTAATTTATTTTCAGAGCACACCTGTAGTGCAATAAAATAATTTGCATAGAGTGTACTATACAGTGTTCAAGGTTCAAGGATTTGTAAATATGTTTTTCTGTAATGCTGGATTTGCTCCACAGGCAGGCCATGGCTCCATGCTCTTTCCATTACCGCTGTTTACTCAGGGTGGTCAGGTGGTCATGGAAAAGAAGAAGTGCAGAGCAAATGACCTGCTTCTACTGCCAACTTGCTGGGTTGTGGCTCAGCCAAAGCTCCTTGGGACTCCAGTGAGAGCTTTAACTAAGAGAGGCCTTCAGGGTTTGGTCTTAAAATACCACCTGATATAATGAATGTTGGTGAAAGATTTTTTTTTTAAAATGCATTAATCCCTTCTAATAGGACTCTCTAGAAGGAATTTTGCTGAACACCAGTGTACAACTGTATCTAACTGTGCTGGCTGAGTAAAGTGTTATTTGCGTAGTGTTATAACTCCAGGGACAGCACCTCTTCAGGGGAGCAGAATGGGATTGTGTGTACAGACACCTGCCATGCAGACATAGACATGTATGTGTGTATGTCTATAAAAATACATGAGATTATATACTCAAATAATATTTCATTCGTGCTTTCATTTATAATGTACCATGTCATAGTAGAGGGAAAGATCTCAAGGTTTTTTATTTTATTTTCCAAAATATCAGCTCAGCTAGAATCCCTTTTAATAAGCGGAAATGAGGCTTTCATGGTAATTCTGTGTTTTGGCTTTTACATATGACCTGTAACAATCTTTGAGTTTCATCACCAATTTTAATTAAATTTGATACAGGGGTAGAAGTCCCAGAGATAGGACGTTTTTACAAGATTAATGAAAACTGGCTGCCAAGTACAGAAGGAAAATCCATTAATACTCGATCTGAAAGAAAGAGTGACGCTTGAGCTCACTGCTTTGAGACAATGAGATATTATGAATGCCCCAACCGTGGGAAAAACTTCAATCAGCACTCACATCTTACTAGACACTAGAGAATCCAACCACAAGATACACATTCATAGGAAACCAGGCTTCATTAGTTCCACAATTCACTTTGATACATGGAATATAATTAAAAGAAAACTGAACATCTTATGTGTCCTTCCCCTTGAGGTTTCACACCCTTTAACAAGTTTTGTCTGTACACTGGGGAGATTTGAGCATTTGGCCCTGGACTAATGAGGAACACGCTGCTTCCAATATCCTGACTCAAAATCTTTTCAAGTATGGGATGAGCCACTGCTATAAGCATAAATCTTCCATGAATTTTCAGCAAAGAAAGGCATATACAGGATGACATGAAGAAAATCCCAGTTTAGTTTTCATACAGAAAATGCTGTTGAGCATAATGCTGTATGCTTCCAAGCAAAGGTGTGGACCTTATAATCCTCCTGAACAAAGTGCTAGAATGATTTCCAAAGAAGGAACACCCTTGCATTAAGATAAAGGAGGTGACCTGAAAATTTTCAAGACACCGAAAAACCTGTTCCTTCAGTAATACACAGAACTTTGGCAAAGTTTAGGTTAAAGCTAAATCCAGTCTTCCTTCTGTGATTAATGTCATATTGTAAATTCTCCTTAGGCACAATTGTTCCTACAGGTGATACTAGAAATTAATTAAGTTATTGAGGTTGAGATAATTTAATTAGCTTCCAAGACTGGAATGATTGATTGATTAAATTGTAAAGCAAGTTCCATGGACATTATTTGAAAATAATATTAATGTTGTTCAGGGATACGGTGAAGAACAACTGTCTGCTAGATTGCGACAGGGAAAGGACATTTTAAAGGAAATTAACTAAAATCCAAATCTCAGGAAGAGGCTGTCAGAGTTCTTCTTTTCAGATCTCTAATGTGCATTGGTTTTAGTTACTGCTGGGGTGGAAAAACTATGCAAGACACATGATTTGGTTTATTTAACTTTCCATAGCTTCAGTTGCTGAATAAAACTGCCATAGGATCTTTTGGTTTGGAAATTCACCTGATTAGTTATGAAGAAGAAAAAATTAACTGAATTTTCAGGACAAAATTACTCAGAAGTAATTTCAGTTCATATGCACATTTTCCCAGACATACTTGTAAGCCTTTTGCACGAGTTATGAAATCTGTGTAGAATTCCAGAAACTACAGAAGTTGCGGAATACAAAACCACATAACACAGTACTTTTAATTCTAATTAGCTTCTGAAAATGTGAATTCAGATCAATGAATTTAAGTTATGAAGCATATTATAATTTTTTAAAAATAAGTGAATCCAATGAACTAAGTTTCTAAGTGTGTTTTCCTAATCCTCAATTTTTATTGTTTTCCCAGAATAGCTGGTATTTTACCTCACCTCTATTTGATACTGTAATAAGGTGGTTTTCATTAATATTTCATTCATTCATACCTAATTGTCTTTAAAGATTTAAACCAAATTTAAAGAAATAACTTGATACATCATTAACTTTACAGCCTCAGAAGTGTATGTATTGACTGTCAGACATACGTTATTGCTTAAAAGTTCTTACACATCAAGTATATAATTTATATACGCTATAGGCTGAACATGTTTATAATCATGAGATTGAATTCAAATGCTTCCTCACACCTTCTCACTCACAATACTAAGTCACTTGGCCTTTACACAGGGCTGAAAAAAGTCTTCTAACTTTTATAAATGTACTGACTGATGTGATAATCATCTTTCATTTGGCCAGAATGGGACAAGAAATATCTCTCTCAATTGTTAATGTTTTATAACCCGATATATCTACTATGAGAAATTAAATCCTCCTTGCTAGTGGTCACTGAATCACAGATTGGCTAGAATTAGAAGTGGAAAGTGACTGACAAATCATCCACGGTTTGATTTTGCCATTCTGTGTAGCTACCAAAAAAAACTCAAAAAAACCAAAAGCCCTAAACTACTTTAAGTAGAAAGCACCATTCTCTGTGATAAACTTCCTTAAACTTCCTAAGGCTTTGGCTTTTTAAGCAATTGTCAGTAACCTCTCTCCCTCTCCCTCTCTAAATACATAGGGGGATATGGGGGTGCAGGGAGGAGGGGGGAAGAAATAGATACTTGTAAGTTTTAAGTTACGTGATTTATTTTAAATGACAGAGGAAAATACCAATCCATGTAATTTTCAGACTGCTCCTGTAAAACCAAGGCTGTAAGTGTTTCTGACTCCTCTTTTACCAAAAAGGTTGCTGGCATGAGCTTGTAGGGGGTACAGATGTGCTCTCAGTGGATGTTTTTTCACTGGCCTCAGCGGATAAACAGCCAAGACCAGTGACTTTACCCTTCACAAGTCTATTTTGTATTTCATAACCTTTTAATTCTAGGGTGAAGTCTAGTTGCATGCACATGCCATCCTGATGTCTAATGTTTTGTTTTTACAGACTTTGTGGCTTTCAATATTTTTGAACAGGGTTTTGGTTTTCTTTTTTTTCCCCTGTGTATATAATTACAATCCAAAGCCTTTGTAATGTTTAACAAATTACTTTCCCAATGTCCTCACAAATATCTTTGGTTATATGTATATTTTTAAGCTTGACAACTTCACATCACTGAAAGATAATGTAAAACATCAAGAATACCCATTACTGGGGAATTTTATATACTTTCATTGGAATGATTAAACATGGGATAAATGTAACATTTTTCTAGAATGTCATACAAGTAGGTTTTTTGTTTTTAAAGTATAAAAAAATAAAGGACAATTTTACTCATGGTGCTAATGCTAAGATACATGGAAAGGAAAGTTTGCGTAAAAGAGGGAATGCTGTCTTGGGGGTAGTGCCACTCCAAAATATTGATTCTGTTACAACAATGGCTGTCTCACTTACAAGATCTTTGACCATCTGATTTTTTTGGTGGGTTGAAATGTATGATCTGTGATATTTGTTACCAAGAAGTGTTATAGACACTGCTGACACAGATCAGATAAGAAACTGGGTCAGCTGACAAGATATTCCCTGTAAGGCTACCTCCCTGTAACATTATGTGTATCCTTCTGTGTGAAGGATTTTCTGAGCATGGCTTGTAGTCTACCATATAGTTTCATTTGCAATTATTGGAAAGTTCTTTCTCTCTCCTAAAAGAAAAAAAAAAAAAAAGAACTTGTTTAAATCCCATTTCTCTTTAATGCAGAAAAAAAAGAGTAAAACTATTTAGTATTTCATTTCTCAAGCCTTGGCAGTTTGCAGTTTTCATGTATTGCTCTGTCAGGAGCCTTGTCTTTTCATTCGGCTTCTTTTCTGATTACAGATTATTCATTTATGGATGGGCAGCTGTAGAAACTTGCTTCTTGCGTATGCAAATTAATCATGGTAATGTTTATCATAAGGAGATTTTGTGGCAGTGGAAAAGGGGTTGTGTCAACATGTTCTTGATTTCAGTTGTATCTTCTTCTACAAATGGAATTGGCCTCCTTGCTTCACCTTCAGTGGATTTTTTTTTTTTTTTGCCATTTACCTCTTGGACTAGACACCGCTCACTAAGCAAGCTGTTTGATTCACTTACAGATCATGATTTTGGAAGGAGCTGGCAGGATGAGTATCAATTCCAGCAGCAATCTACTCCACCAGCAGCCTTCCTGGACAGACGGATATTCCACATGCAATGGTAGGAGGAATTCAACTGCTCTGAGCCGTATTCTTTTTTGGGAGGCCGGGAAAAAGGGGCTGCTACACCTTTAAGCATGTATGAGTATTATTTTTCAGTAGTAGTAATTTACTGGATTTTCACTTCTGGTAAGAAAAATTTTCATTTGTTACTTCATTTGTAAAAAGCTGAACTTGCAATAGGGACCAGTTTATTGTTCATTTCCTTACTGGCTGTCTTTCTTAAAATTTAATGGTGTTGAAAGTGCCAGAAGTTCTCTCTGCTCAGTCCAGAATTTTTTCTCTCGTACCTTTACCCCTCATGCTTTCTCTGAACCAATATTACTGTTTAATGCTAATCACCCCTCTGGCTTTCCAGGGGAATAGTATTTTTGGTCCTTTGCTGTATTTGCTTTTTTGGTTCAAATTACTAGATAGCTTTCTAATTAGATTGGCATTAGAACACTAGGTAGCTTGTGGCTTGTGATTTTTTTATCTTTTTTTCTCCTTACTGTTTTCTGATTATATATTTGGGTATTTAAAAATGTATTCATATATATTCTCTCAGTATAAAAATATATAAAAACCTATATCTCTATAGGTGCTTGACATAATTTTAGAATTCTTTTCATTATTCAATGGACAGGTAAAACTTAAAATCTAAGCGGACAATCATACGCTGCTCTTGTCCTTCTGACCCAATAGTACTACAACAAAACTTACAATTAAAGTTCCCACTTAATGAAATGCTTATTCTTTTTTATGTGTAATTTCTAAATACACAGGAATACATCAACATGTTCTTAATAAATGTGCCTGTTTTTCTATAGCAGTGTCACACAGAAAAAAGTCATGTCTGAGTTTCACTCTTCCACAGAATTTCATGGAGGGAAATGGTGGGGGTTTATATCAAATTTCCAGGGTGAAACTCCTCAGGATTTACTTATGTTTTAGAGGGACAGGAAGCTCAAAGCTCAGACCAGCCTGCGCGATAATTCACCACTACACTTACTTTTACCTAAGCTACTTTCTCCCTCCTCTCACTGAAGTCTCTTTGTTAACATTAAGATTCTTGTGGCCTTTGAAATCACTTTATTCTTCTGACGTGATAAGAATACAAATCAACCTCCTTTTCAGGGGATATTTGACAGCTCCAGCAAACCTTTTTTTCTCTGGCACACCACACTTTAAATAATTTCCACACTCATTCCCCAAATCCTTCAATGGGAGGATGAGGAACAGTCCTGCAAACTCCCTAAATTACTTACACAAGCCTTGTTGGCTAATATTGATAAAGAAAGCTAAATAACTATGGGGATTGTTTTTGTGTTACCTGGAAACTGTATCCTGTACCTCATCTGAAGAGACCTGAGGTCTAGTGCACCTGAGTTAAGGTGATTTCCTAAAATGTGCCAATTCTGGTGCTTGTGGTCCTCTAGCAATATCCACTGTTATCAGTATTTCTCACTGTGTGGTTAATTTTTTTCTAGAGGAGACTGGGAACAGACAGGTGCCATATCCTGGAGCGGGGTCCCTGCAGAGCTGGGCCATGGCAGTGTCTCCTCCTTCTGCAATCTCTCATTCCCTCACCCTTAAACCCTTCTTGCACTTGTGAACATTTTATCTCACCGTCACCTCTGTCTGGCATAGTCCGTTTTCCTCCTTTCCCAGGGAATAAATTGCACTGAACTCTGTGAGGACAGACCAAAGCAATCCTGCCTTTGCTCTTATCTTACATAATGATCCTATCCCATGTACAATTTCTTCCATTTGCACATGCAAATTATTGTCGTGCAATGACATACAACTGAGAGCAGTTTAAGAGATTGCCAAGAAAAGACTCAGACATTCTAACAAGAAAATTAGGCAGCTTCCATAGCTAAAAATGAGTTTTACAGCTACATTCAGAAACCACCTTACATGACTACAGCAATAATCTGCACCATCAGAATGCCAACTCTGTCATGAAACCATGGCCCACACTGATAGGCTTTTACTGTGGAGCAGTATGAGAGTGCTTTTAACCTTCTTTTTCCTAACCCCACAATTAATATTTAGCCCCTACTAAGTTCTTATTCAAAGAAAGTTTCCACGTCACCTTATGAGAGTTTTGCAAGGCTTTTCCATAATTTTCTGATGCAATAAAATAATTTTCCCACACATCCCTTTTCAACAGTATTTCTGTAAAGTATCTTCCCTCAGAGAATTTTGGTGTATTTAGCCAACATTAATAAGTTAATTCCTCCAAATCAATCAGCCAAGAGGTGTGTAATGAAATAATGCCCAATTTTTAGTTGGAAAACTGAGGCCAAAAACCTCACAATATCTTCTGCAGCAATAGCTACTGAGCCAATGTAAAGGACTGAGTAAAGCATCTAGATCTGCAGACTTCCAGGACATGCAATTTGGCTATAGATCTTATTGTTGATGATTATTATGCTATCAGAGACAGTAAATATTTTTTTTCTTTTCCAGTATCAAGTAGCTTCTATGGAACCCAGTGGCATGAAATACACCCGCAGTACTGGACTAAGTTTCAAGTCTGGGAGTGGCTGCAGCACCTCCTTGATACCAACCAACTGGATGCCAACTGCATACCTTTCCAGGAGTTTGATATCAATGGGGAACATCTGTGTAGTATGAGCCTGCAGGAATTCACTCAAGCAGCTGGGACAGCAGGACAACTGCTTTACAGCAACCTCCAGCACCTAAAATGGAATGGTAAATAGATATTAGAGAGAGACACGTGTATATTAGTCTGAATTCTGAGATCTTCAGAAGTCATTTACGTTCCCCAGAAGCCTGCCTGGCAGATTATACTTGCCATGTTTGCTATTCTGCTTATAGCTCATTTACGGTATTGCTAAATTTCTTGGATATGACTTAAGGCAGAAATTTGAAGGATGAAGAAGAGAGGGAATGTTTCCCACTCCAGAATCAGCCCTCTGGCTCAGGTGTAGAAGTTGCTGCTTAGAGCTAATACATTTGATTCCTCTGTGCTCATTCTCATACTTCCTATCTGCCAATTTGCTTTCTTGCAGGTCAGTGTGGAAGTGACATGTACCAATCTCATAATGTCATTGTGAAGACAGAGCAAACAGGTGAGTAGCAGTTGGGTAAATTGTCTTTTGAAAAGAGGGGATCCCTCTTCCAAGGGAGACAAATCAAAGTGGCATTAAATAAAATGGAAAGTGTATCATGCAGAATTAAAGAAGTAATACAAATGTCAGTCAGTGCCTACTTCTGAAGTTTCAGGTAATACCACATGCATGTGGCCACTTTTCCTGGGAGACCTCTGCAGTATCAGCAGTCTACATGGATGTTCAGAGTTGGAATAGTTTGAGATGCTCCATGGAGGCAGCTTTGTAGAGGACTTCATTCCATGCTTCATTCAGCACATTTCAAAACAACTATTTTAACAATATGCGCCGTTAAAAAAAAAAGGAAGAAAGGAAGAAAAAATATTTTGTTGTGAAGTGCTGGTAATGTTTGAAACACGAGGAGATTTCCAAAAACCAGCTTGGAGAGAAAACAAAATGTTACATTTTAATTTCTTCACAGGTTTCAACGAAACTGAAATTCAGGCAGTAGTTTGGTTTGATCAAATCTGCATTTTTGCTGTTGCAGTTCTTCTTCTGAGTGTGTTTATAGCTAGATCCCTTTCCTCCCAGGGCTTTGTTTAACTGAGAAAAGAACTTCAGCTTGATTCAACCGTCCTCTTCAGACACAATTATTTTCCTTGTTCCTTTGCCAGATCACGCCTGTCCATATCCACACACTCTTTATCCCACTAGTCCCAGTCTCTTTGTATGTAGGTGTGCCCATGAGCCATGTTTTGATATCTGCTGGCAGAACAAATACTGATCTGTTGCATGTGGTGTCTCCAACAAATACTGTCAGCCTGTTTATCCACTTAACCTGTTGGAGCCCAGCCTCTCCAGCCAGGAACATTACCCACATTCTCCTTGCAGCAGGCAAGGATTGAAATCTGCAGTCCACTCCTGGTGTGGGAGATGTGCATGAGGCAGCCTTGCTGCTTTCCATAGAGGTAACTCCAGTAATCCTTTAAGTCCTGATTTATGAGATCCTGGTATAATATGATTTCCTCCTCCTACTAGAGATGAGGGCAAAGCACCTCAGCTGCACATCTTGGAAGGGACTAACTGACCGGTGGTTCTCCTGGATGTGCTGAATCAGGAATGGCCTGGTGGGGCTCTGGTGATGTCAACCACAGCCAGTGGGAGTGGGTTAAGTTTCTGCATGTGAGGGAGAAGGAATTGTGGATTAGGGCTGCTGGGAAAGTTACTCCTTGTGAGGCAGCAGGGACAGGGCTGGTGGTTTTGAGGGGAAGCTCGTCTCATTCCAGTAAAGCATCACAGCTGCAAAGACATGGGTACTGAAAAAGGCCAAAATGAACAAAGGTGAACACTTTCCCCATGTTCTGGCTGGGTAAGGCCTGTTTTCAGAGGCAACATTAGGCAGATCAGGTGTCCAAGCAAGCAAAGGGTGTGTGCTACTGTAGGAACGCAAGCTCTGGGTGCCCAAACATGCAGCTATTAGTTAGCATGCCTGCTAAATTCCTATGTCATAAGTGGTAACTTGGCCAAACATGATTATTTAGCTGTAACTCATTTTGAGTTTTTTGATTTCATTTATATGAACATGAAAAAAATTAGGTTTAACCTAGATTTGAACCTTATATCTCATCCCTTCTGACCCGGTTTCAAAAGAAAAAGAGACTTTTAAGGCTTCTGACCTTAAAAATGCACTGTGAAGGAAGTAATTTCTAGACCAGTGTACAGGTCATAAAGACATTAGTTCTGTTCTGCTTATATTGATCCATATGACCAGAAGGTCACTAAAAATTATTCCTCTTTAATCATGAAGGTGGTTTTTAGGTTAATGATGGGGACTTAGTGTGCCTGGAATAAAATGGCCCTTCATCTACGATTAGGCTTTGATGTTTCTCACTATGTGCTTAAACAATAAGCTGTGTTTCAGAGAGGACTTTCGAGTTCTACCATTATAGAAATAAATACTCATCATAAGCATCCTTCTTTTTTACTAGATATTTGAAAACACTTTCATCTCTGTGGCTCCAACACACTGTTGTAATCATCAGGGGCTGAGAATTAGGATTGGGTAGAGTTAGAGTTGATCTGGCATAGGAAACCTTCTCCAAGGCCAGGCATAAATGATATACTAGTCAGGAAAAGGAAGAGCATACTACATTATTTCTAAAAGTCAGTGCTTTGTGTAAATACATTTGCCTGAATATGCAAAACTCCATGCATAATTTGAGTGAAAGGAAATAATTTTGTACATAGACCCTTCACTTCTTGGTTCCCTTGACAGATTTTTTTTTTTTTGCACATTTTAAATTCTTTCAGTGCTCAATATTTACCTCTGTGCTGAAAAACGTTCTTTTAGTGATCCAATTTTCTTTTTGGTCCTTTACCTTCAGATCCGTCATTAATGGTGTCCTGGAAAGAAGAGAATTATCTTTATGACAGTGGCTATGGTAGCACAGTAGGTAACTAACATCACAATACTTCATGCATTCTGAGATGGCTTTATTGTTGTCTGAGGCTATTAGTTTAAATGTCTTCTTTTTAATTCCCAGAGTTATTGGACAGTAAAACATTCTGTCGTGCTCAGATTTCCATGATGACACCTAGTCACCAATCTTCTGGTAAGAAACTTGTAATTATATTTTTAATTGTTTGTCGCTTGTCCCAGAGCTACCGACATGTAATAGTCTCTGTGGTCTTCTGTTGTAGGATTGCATCTGAGCCTCTAGTAATTTTAAACCAAGCAATGATGATTCTGACAGATTTATTAGCTGTCATTATTACAATAGCTTTCTTTAAAGAAATGCTTCTGTCTTCTCTCTGTCAAGAGGAAGATGATCAAATAATCTGTAATCTCCACATATCTTTTAAAGTGACTGAGTCAAAGGGGTAAACATGAGTGTCAGAAAGACAAGACATTCCAGCTACACCACGCTTTTCTGTGGTGTAGCACATGGGGCAAACAAGTGCCCCATTCCTCCCCAGAGCGGCCGTGCTCCCCGGTGAGCCCGTGATTCATGCTGAGCAGGCTGCTGGGGTTGGGGCCAGGCTCGGGTTGGCCTGGGGCAGCTGTAGGGCAGACACCAAGCCCTGTGCCCAAATGCGCTGGCACAAGGGCTTCCTCCTGCAGCCTCTCTGAGCTGACAGCGGGGTGCTCACTGAGCCCGTCTGCCTTCCGTGAGGGAGAGCTCAAATCCGCCTGCTGAAGGGCAGGAGACGGAGCAAACCTGTTTGCTGTAGTGCCTGGTCAAAGTGCAGTCTGATCACACGTGGCGAAGGCCCTGTGGGCCCTGTCCCGGGGGCTGCCACCAGGGCGGAGGCAGGAGAGCAAGGCAGTGGGAAAAGAGTAAAGCAGAGGCGGCAGGGGAGCGAGAAAGCAGGGAGGGAAAGGCAGGTTCTTCTTAGCAGGCCGTTAAGCAGAGATCTGAGGGAGAAGGCACTGGAAGTCCTGGAGGAGAAGAAAGGAGAGCGCGTTGCTGTGGGCCAGCCTTGCACTGCGGGCAGCCCTGTGCTTCTGCATGTGGGCAGCGGCCCAGCCCCCGTGCCTGCCATCCCCTGCTCCTCCAGCCTCCTGAGCTGGATTGGCCAACTGGCATACAGTTTNGAAAAAAAAAGAAGAGAGGGAGAAAACTTTACCAGAAGAAGAAAACCACCAAACCTTAAAAAGCCCCAACCAAACACCCTGTTGCTTTCTCCACCACCTCCACCCACTCTCACAAGATGGCTACCAGGATTTCAGGGCTCTCTGACAGGGCTGGGGATCTGTCCAGATCCCAGCACGGTGTGTTTATCTGCTGACTGCTTAAGCCTAGAGCTAGGGTGGCACGCCAAGGGCACAGCCTCCTGTAAAAACTAAATTTGTATATCCCGTAAAAAAATGGCTCATTCCTGAATCATATGCAAATAATGTGTAACCTTTTGTCAAAAGTTTTGCAAGACGGCTTTGTTGAAACTGCATCATAACTCTTTTCATCTGTCAGGCCCCAGCCTCCTAACATGGCATGTTTGAAACCAGTCTCCACGTAGGAGCTGTGGCAGAGCAGGAGGCTATTTACACAGCTGAAATCCAGAATAAATCACTGGCTAGGCAGAAGGCAACTGAACTTCCAAGAATAAATTTCCAGCTAAGTGGAGCATAACAAACATTTGCAAGCGAATTGTGGGATTTTAAAATGAGAAGGATTTATATGAGGGCAAATAAAGAACTGGGTCCTGCAGTCGTTACCTGGAGTTCCCACAGGCTTTTAATAACATATGGGGAATCATAATCTGAGGAAAGGCAGTGAAATAAGCCTCATTTTACTTCCCCCACAGCACACCCCCCTCCAAGCTGAGTGAGGTTCAGGCTAGTTCCTGCTCTTTGAAAGTGGAAAGGCAAAATGACTCAGAGCACGTTTGCTGCTTGGGGGTCAAGGACAGTAATTTATCAGACTTAGAATAGCAGAGGTTAGGCCTATCCCCACAGTCTTGTTCAGTTTATGTTTCCAGTTATGTATGAATAAAGCAAGTGTGTGAATAAGTTTGCATCTACCTTTTCACATGCAGTTATTGCAGTAGCTTGTGCAAATCTGACAAGTTTCTATGCAAATAAATATTTCCTGTGAGTCATTTTCCCATGCAAATGCCTGGTTTCCATGAAAAGTATGATAATTGTGCATTCATAGAAGCTGGGAAAACATGCGTGGGACCTTAAGCTTTGCTTTATGGGATTCAGGGACAAGGTATGCTGAAAAGCAAACACAGAAGGGGCTCCCTCTCAGGTCTATCCCACAGATTTTGTGAGACTTAGAGCAATCAGATGAAAGCTATTCATTAAGTACAAGAGCAGAGCCAGGCTGTGGTGGTTTGGGGGTGGGAGGGTTGAACGTGCAGACTGTGAGGTAGGTTACAGTCATGAACAGGCGGAACTTCTTTTTTTTCATTTCTGAAGAAATGCTTGTGCCAGAAATCCTATTTCTCCTCTGGCTGGCTGCAGGTGATAAAGTACCATTGATGAGAAATGGCTTGTTCCTATGGCTCTGAGCCACAGAAAAATATATGCTTGTGCTGCTGCCAAAAACTCCTACCAGTGCAGCCCCTTTCCCCCACCCTGCCCCCCTAAACAACAGCGCTTTGCCAGTTCATTATGTTTTAGTCAGGTGGGTGTTCTGTGCATTGGTACCAGCACATACATTTCCCATTAGATCATCTCTTCAGAAACAAATAAGCCCCCAAAGATACGTGCTTCAGCAAAGACTAAGATAATGGGACAATTCAGGATTCCTTTTACAGATGTGATCATCCTATTTTTCTCTCTCTCACACACAATATGAGGTGAGGTATTTGTTAATCAAATTTAGCTTTCAAAAGCCAAATGTTTACCTCTGCATTCATTCTTTATTCATCAGTGGTCTCTTTGAGAAGTGTGCTGATTAACATATAGTACAGAAAACAAAACTCTCCCTCCTCACTTAGATTACCTTCCGAAAAGTGATTATCTTTAGAAGAGATATTTGTTCTTTTTTGTGGGTTTTTTTTCTTTCAACCTGCTAGTCAATGGAAAGCCTTTAATCAAATTTACAAATAGACTTCATTTTCCTTCTCTGCAGACTCTTCAGATGCAAAAAAATCACAAGATCATACCCCAAAGTCCCACACCAAGAAGCACAGTAAGTCAACATCCATGCTTATAAGGGTTGGTTAGTTGATTGAAGGAAAAAGAAACAAATGAAAATCAGATCGTGTTTGGGAGAGAAGAGGAAGCATTAAATCATTATTGTGATTGAATTCTGAAAGGATCTGACTATCTGGTACTGCTTGTTTACATCATTTTTGGACTCAATATTGTTAAAGTTTTCAAATTGTTTTTATCAGTGAGGGCCTATGGGGGAGCAGCCAGAAACCAGCTTCCTCTGCCCTGGGTTGAGCTGGGCTGGTGGAGTGGAGTAAAGGAATGATGAGGAAGACCCAGGATTTAATCAGAAGGGCCTGTGCGTGGGCATAGTCATGCTCGTGCCTGTGCCTGCCAGGTGCAGCACACACCACAGACCCTGCTCAGCATCTCCTTGCAGAACTTCAGATGCACAACATCACAAGCAAGCACCTGTGCCTCAATCTTGCCACTTTCTTATCCCCTGATATGACAGTCTCTCCACTCCCCTCACCTACATTTTCTGCAAGTTTTTATTCAACCTAACTCTGAAGGCAGGATACCATAATTGTGATTTCTGTACATAGTTCCATTAACGCACTTTACTGAGATTTTTTGATGCTGAAAATATCCTATGTATGTCTTTTCCATCCTATTTAATTCCCTGATTATAATAGGAAAGCTTATTATTGGTCTTTCACTGCATTTCGTGGTATTTGGTACTCCTGTTTTAATATGACCTCCAGATTGTCTCTTCCTGACTCTTCTTACTCTTGTTCTGTTGCTTTGTCCCAACAGAACTCCTGAACTTTATATCTGTACACAAATATCTGGGTGGTGTTTTTTGTGTGTGTGTGTATAAAAAGGTTGTTCATGAAAGGATCAGACAGGACTGGTCTGAAGAAAGACCTGTGAAGAACTGTGGTCTGTCAGCTTGTTCAGCTTGGAGAAGAGAAGGCTGAAGGTTTACACATCCCAGTCTCCAGCTTCCTCACGGAGGGCAGTGGAGGGGGAGGTGCTGATCACCTCTGTCTAGTGATCAGTGATAGGATATGAGGAGATGGAGTGAAGGGGTGCCAGGGAAAGTTCAGACTGCACAATAGAGAAGGTTCTTCACCCAGAGGGTGGTCATTCACTAGAACAGGCTGCCCAGGAAAGCAGTCACAGCACCAAGCCTTACAGAGTTCAGGGAGCATCTGGACAATGCTCTTAGTCATGTGGTTTAGTTCTAGGATGTCCTGCAAGGAGGAGGGAGCAAGACTTGATGATTTTTATAGGTCCTTTCCAATTTGAGATATGCTGTGATTCTAACATCTCATCAGTCACAGCCTGGGCATATAAAACAGGTGACATTGGCAGTCTGGGCTAATCCCCTTCATCTCCAGTTCCTCCAGTCCTGCTCCGTATCATGACCATAAGTTACTGATGTTCAGATAGGCTGGGTCCACAACATTTTAATGGGCCCAGAAAACAATTACAATAATAAAGAAAAATATTAGATTAGTTGACTGAAATCTAATTCTACTTATACTGCACTGCATACCATTTTCAAGTTACCTTCACGTCTTTGACTAGCTTGTTTCCTTCTTAATTTGGTCTAATTGCATGCTTTTGAAGTCAGACCAAAGGACTGCTGTCTTTCTGGCTCACCTTGTCACTGTGTTTGTTATTCTTCATTTGTAAACTACTTCATCTGACTTGATGGATTTATTTAAGTTTTTTTGTTTGACCTGGCCTTTCTGGTTCTATCTTTATAGTAACTGTGAGACGTATTTGTGCTTAAACTGAGAGGTCTGCCTTTTGAATTTGGAATCTGTTTTCATCTTTTCTACACCATGGTCAAGCTTTTTGGTTCCCTTTTTACATACAATTTTGGCTGGCCAATTTTGTCACTGTCCTTCTAGCCACTCTACACCTTACTTATTCATTCATGCAGAATGACAGTTCACCTCCTGTGCCTTCTGTTTTTTAAATGCATGGAGATTCAGTGCCTGCTTCACGGTAATCTCAGCTGTTTCATGTGCCACACAATAATATCAGGTTACATGCTGTGCTGTAGACAGGTGTCAGGAGAAATGGGCAAATGAGATGAGGGGAAGGCTTCAACATGTTCTGTTTAGGGCAGGAACAGTGCCAAAGGCAGAAGGAAGCAGTGGGTGGTTTGGACTCTGCTTCCCCTCGTTGCTGGAGCTCCTACCTGCCTGCCTGAGGCCGATGCTTACCTGCAGTCGAAAGGCTGCCAGTGTTTTTTACCTGTGTATCTCTGAGGTGGGGGTCCTGTGCTCCAGAAACTATGGCCTGAGTGTTCACCCTCTGTAGATGGCACAAAAATTGCGAGCATAGCCCAATGAGTGCTTGAGACACTCCTTCCTGCCCTCTTTCCTTTTTCAGACCCTCGAGGAACTCATCTTTGGGAATTTATTAGAGATATTCTTCTCAATCCTGAGAAAAACCCAGGATTAATCAAGTGGGAAGACCGGTCAGAAGGTGTCTTCAGATTTTTAAAATCTGAAGCTGTGGCTCAGCTGTGGGGAAAGAAGAAAAACAACAGCAGCATGACTTACGAGAAACTCAGCCGGGCTATGAGGTGAGCTGGATGTTGCTGAGGAAGACTGTGGCACATGCACAGACCAACTGCATGGAGAATTTGACTTTTAAAAATGATTTGTCAACAGCAGAAGTTGCTTTCTTTGACAGTCTCTCACACTAATTTTGAGATTGTAGCACTATGTTATTTTCTTCTCCTGTTTCTGTAGGATATATGATATATATAACATAAATAATTGTTTTAATATATATAATTTCTGTTTGGCTCCATCCAAACAACCAATGTAGGAAGGGAATATGGTTGCAGAAATCTGAGAATATTTAAATGGCCCAGTAATGGCTGGAGACTTTGTTGTTTCTAGCAGCATTCAGAAACTAGGCATACCCCACATCCATTGTCTTAAAATCAGTGTTAGGATTTCTTTCCTCTTTGATTTAACATTTTGAGAATTTTTCCATAATCTCTGAAACTTTAAAATGTATTTTTAAAAGGGCGCTGAGGTTCTTTCCCAGTCTGATTTTCAGATTCTGGCTTATCTGGAAAAAAACCCCCGTGAAATCTCATAAGAGTGTGTGATAAATCCAGCAGTATGCTTTGACCTGAAACACAGTGAAATTCAAACTCAGAAGCTAATTAATACAAAGGAAAAAGAAAACATCCATTTTTCCTTCTCTGTCATTCAATTATAATGATCTTAGATATTATATATGTATATATATATCTCAATAGAAAATCAAGACTTTTTAAACTAGCTAAGGGATTGTCTAATTGGCCTTTTAGGACCATAGGTGAATTTACTCTTATATCTTTTTCTGTTTTTATTTTAACAGATACTATTACAAAAGAGAAATCCTTGAGCGTGTGGATGGTCGGAGATTAGTATATAAATTTGGAAAGAATGCCCGTGGTTGGAGAGAAAATGAAAATTAAATATGTCAAGCAATAACATTTAAAACACATGGATGTAAATATTCAAAGACTATTTTCTTATATTTATGTATCAAACTGGGGTGAGAAAACAATTCTACTTCTGTTGGGAAGAAAGAACATTATCATTATTGGTGTTAAAATTATTTTATTTGAAGTATGTCCTGTATGGGGAAAAAATGTACACAGTTTTCTGTGATATAAGTTAACATTATAGAATTATGATTATTTTTCCCTTCTTGTGAAGTTTTCCTCTTTTTTTTTAAAATCATACAGGCATAATGTGATTTATGAGTCATGTAAAGAAAGGGAAGGAGCTGAATATTAGGGCATTTAGGGAGTATGATAATCCACTTTGGAAGGCAACAATAAGTGGAGGAAACAGTAAAGCATCTCTGAGCCAAGTAGCCTTCTTCCATAGTCAGATGGTTTATAGCTTTCCTTGGCCAATACCACTTGTTCCTTCCCTCCTCTGATTTCTGAGTGTTTTAATACTTTGCTGGCTTTCAGCTGCTTTTCTTGTATTAGACAGTGGGTTCCTCTTCAGCTGGCTTATCCCAGCCATAAGAACAGTGGTTCTGCAAGGTGGCTGTCAGCATTTATTTGGAGAACCCATACTACCTCCACCACTGAGACCTTCTTTTGTGGGCAGACATTTAGGACCAGACCTTACCTGATACTCAGTGTCCTCCCTAACCTCCAAAGAGCATACAGCTCACCTCAGGAAAAAAGCTAATTTTTGTTAACTAATATCTTTGGGGTGAACTGCTGGAAGAGCGTCAATCTTGGGGACCAAAAGCTGTTGAAGGAAGATTGTTTTCTGACTGGGAAAACTTATTAAAAGGCACTGGTTTCCCAGTAGGAATGTTAATAATCCTCTCATTCTCTTGTACTTCAAATTAAAGCTTTCAAATCTGTGCCATATGGAGCAGTGAGGAGGTGGGCAAGCAGAATGTTTATTAATCCCTTGGCATGAGGAAGAAGTCTCCCCAGTTGCTTCAAGCTGTGGTCCTCCCGGAAGGTCAAGTCTCACTTGGACAGATACTTTCAAAAAACCTTTGAGAAATGCAAAGCTAAACTGTGTGTAAAATATTAGTTCCCTTTGCTTTCCTCAAGTCTAACTCTATACTGTACTTATATCTGTCATTTGTGCTTGGGATTCTTAGTTGGAGGAAAAACCCCATCAACATAAAGACACTGAGATTTTAGAAACGTTCAGGTCAGAGTCAGTATTTTGGGTTCACCTCTAGCAGTACTATGCAGACATTGAGCGTTCATCAGCAGCTTTTCCTTTCTCCCACTCACAAATGCTTTCTGCCGGCACTGAGCATATGCAGAATGTAGGGAAATAAAAACTAGAGGAGGCAGCACTTCACCAGGTCACTGAGTACGTGAGATGTGGAAGTTGAGAAACAAGATTGTCTTGGTGATGTTAACAGAGGTGAAACTAAGATCAATTTCAAATCACTTTTTCAGGGATTAGAATTTGGAAATAATAACAGGGACTGCGAAGTCCAAGATTAAAAAAAGAAAAATTAAAAAAAGGAAAATCAAGAATATTAAATCCATCCAATATCTATTTCCTGAGGCATCCCCTGGGTTTGAATCCATATTAGCTTGGAATACAGCAAGATACAGCTGGAGGTTGCAGGATATTCCATTTTTGTTTGTCTTAAAAGGAAACAGAGATGAAACCAAGAGACAACAGAAGTATCAATATGAAGGGTATAAAACGTGCTTAGCAACAATTTGTAGGCAAACATGAGAGCCTAACTTGTTATCTACACATGTAGGGCATGTTAAACAATAGCACCACCTCCTACACTGTGTATGCGAGAGCTGTCACCATCAATTACCCATACATGACAATTTTTACTTTTCATAACCTGGGTGGAGAGAGCTTCATCTTATTTACAAATCAAATAATAAGCCTGTGTACTTCAAAGCATTTTTTTTCTCTCAGTCTATCTCTGTTTTTTTTTGACTGTCTGTGCTAGCCTTGCTTGCTTTTGCAAACTCAGTAATTTCCTTTTTTAGCTTAATTTGCTACATTTCACTTCCTTTACCATCATTTTGTAGTTCATATAACAAGGATCAGGCCACCAGATGAGAAGAGCACTTTCACTTTGCTCCTAGGACCATTTCTTCCCCCTACCTGATGGTTATTTGTACCCCTTTGCTCTATGCTCTTCACACCACCTCCGCACCTTGGGTGAAAATCTGAGATCACCGGTACCATCACAAATCTGCAATGCAGTTGTACCATATCTTAGGTTAACATGTATCTTATAGCAATGGATTGTAATACTTCATGAATTTGCTTTCTACCTGATCTCTCACAAAATTTCTTAGGAGATAAAATGAACCTCTGATATATGTGTGGCACCACTTGGTTGCTGAGCAGCAGCTCAACCTGCTTTTAAAGGTTTTGAAAGATAAAATTGTACTTAGAAGCATTCTGTATAAATTGAGAGAGTGGTTTACATTGGGGTGCAGTATAAATGGTCTTCCACTGTCACATCTTTCAGCACATGGAAATCATGCAAGTTTCTGTTTCCACCCTGCAGAACTTTGCAGTGTTGTAGGTACTTGTCATTCAGCATTACAATAGCACAAAGTTGGAATAGAAGCCAGCCAACATTTACTCTGTTTTACAAACCTTTGCCTAAGACAAACACAAAGGACTGTTTAAAATTACAGTTCTTGCCAAGGACAGACGCAACCAACCAAAGAGAGTCTTTTTACCAGACCTAAGCAAACGGAGAAAATGAAGAGATGAATTTTTATGTAAATTGCTATTTAAACAAAAAGCATTTCTGATTGCTCTTTTATTTTGTGTTTCAGAGGCTGAGCAATCATATTTTTAGATGTATCCTTTAAGTTAGCAGCTGCTGAACTGGTAGCACCATGTGTATAGATTTTTATTGTACCATAATTTTTCGTATGTATAAAGCTCTAGATAGGAAAGTATATTGTATTTATACAGTCACATGCAAATCACAATGTCAAAGGGTTGGCACGAGCACTCTCAATATTTTCTGCACAAAATTAGAGCAACTTGCTCTAAAAACATCCTGAGAAACTGTATGTAGGCTGTTGAACTACATAGACATTAAAATGTTTAGTTACATTTTCATGTTTCTTTCTGCAGCACATTGCATAATTCCTGCTTGCTTCTCACAGCATCGTCTTCAATGTCTACGTGTGGAAACAAATCCAAGTTAGATATTTCACTATTGCCATTGTAAATCCCAGCTTGGAGACAATGTATTCACAAAATGGTTCTAAAGACTGTTTCTGTTTTTGTGAATATGATATAAATTCAAATAAAACACTCATGAAAGAAATTATTTGATTGATGTTTATCTTCCCTTTTTTATATCTTGTGATTGGAAGTGACTAATGTGAATTCTTTCAGTACTGAAGAATATTTTAATATTTATGAAAGGACTGCTGGAACTACAACAAAATCCAATAGCTTAAATTTACTAATATGTTGAATACCCGATCTGTTGTGAAGATACTTGGTTTCCAAACCTGTTTTATGTCTCACAGGCCTCACCGAAATAATGGATTATGTCAACACAGCTAGATTGCCTTTCTTGTTTGGCTGCTAAACTTAACAAAGGCCTGACTTCAGCACTGATTTAACTTCAAGGTATTTTGAAGTGTGTGCAAGGGCTAGGCTGATTAAGGATGCCATTACTCAAACCGAGCGTTTCCTTTACTGAGTCAAAGCAGCTAAAACGATGAAATCTTGTCCTTCGGGTTATTTTTCCATTTAAGTGGTGGCTATGAAAAGGGGACATCTCTCCTGATTTACTCTGCAGCTTGAGGTAAAAAAGTGAAAATGCCTGTAGTTAAAAACAAGTCAAGACTCCTGTGGCATTTGCAGTCTGGGGGCTGTGGCTGTGCCAGCTGGGTGCAAGGGTGCCGTGTGTGGCCTGCGAGGGGCCACCCTGTAGCTCCTGTGGTGCCCTGCTGGGTGTCCCGGGCTGGCAGCACAAGGTGGTGCGGAGCAGCCAGTCTGACACAGAGAGATGACCCTGCTGCTGTGCCAGCACATCTGGAGTTGGGCTGGAATCTCAACCAGGAGCTTCACTGCAATAGGACAAGCCACACCATCACACTCTATCATCTGCATAATTTTAAGCAAGTGAGTGGTTCCCCTGCCACTGAAATGATGCATATGGGTGTTTGAGGATGGTGGCTCTAGAAGTGTTCAGTCTATATCGAATCAGCCTATATTTTAACCTGTAATTTCAAAGGGGCTCCAATATTATGTCCACATAAATAGGAGAATGGGTTTGATTTTGAACACAATTACAAACCCCATGTTTAGCGTGCAAGATCAGCGTCCCAAGCGTGGTCATAGTTTGAGAACTTGGGAGTCCCAAACTAGGTTTCAAAAGGAACTGGAACTAGATTTCAGGCAAGTTCAGACTGAGATTTAAATAAGCACAGCTGGTTTTCCAGTAAATGGTTGGGGCTTTTGTTTCAAGCAAGCTGAGGCCAATATTTGAGACAAACACAGATGAGAATATTGTTTGGAAATGTGCAAATAAGTGCACACCTAATAAACTCCCCCCCCCAATAAAAAAACAAACAAAAAAAAATTCAAGCAAACCAAAACTCTTCTTTAGTTGTCACTTAAAATCGAGGAAAACTGCAGTTTCCAGATGCAGTCTAAGGCCACATGAGATAAAAATTCAAGGTAAAATTCAGTTTACAAATCCTATATAAATTTTGAATAAATAAGAGGAGTGCTGTACACAGAGTCTACTTACATCTTAATGTGACATAAATTTGGGTGCATATCTGCATCAAGGACAAGTGAGAATTGCTTCAGGTAAGTGAAATCTGGTACTAGCAAAAAAAAAAAGGTGATTAAGAGTTACCAATACTAATAGCTTCCAATAAATGGGTTAGTTACAATAATTTGAAAGAAAGGTTAGATAGATTATCTGTCTGGATTTTCAGTATTTTCTCCCTTGCTGATGAAGATTTGCACAATGCGGTCTAAGTCCTAAACTTCGTGCAAGCCAAGAATTTTCTCCAACAACCACCCTTTCCCCAGATATTTAGCTCCTTCAGTCACCTGAGTGTTAGAGAAAATAATAGGGAAAGAAACAAATAAAGCAGGAGGAAGAGACTGAGTCAATGACCAGGTCTTAATGCACCAAAAATTCTGTGTGGAAATACAAAGGCTATATGTGCAAAAAAATTTAATAACATCCAAGTCAGTCTATTTATAGTCTTTCCGTCAGAGGTTGGTTGCAAAAATTAAACATAAATTAGTGTTTGCAAGTTTAATTACAAGTTTTAGAAGAACAAGAAATTATAGCAATATTCCTGTATGTACTGCATCATCTTGTTTACCTAAAAAAAATTTAATTATGAAAAATGACTGAAGCATTATTTCTGCTGAAGAATTTCTCCCTTCTGTATTCAGTATGGTGTGATACCCTCTTTGCTTTCATCTTGGTTTGAAATTCAACAATAAGATTCAGTCTCAACATGGGGAATGAAGAAGGAGATGGATGACCTGTATTGTTGTACCAGGTATTTCAAAGCAAATAGGCAAACTGTAGCTTCTTCTTTCTAAATTTTTGGTTCCTTATTTAGCATTTAAACTGTCCCTGGGAACAAGATGTGAAGTTGGGGATAAGTACCAGTATCAGTGACACATCTTGTGAATTTTGCAGAGGAGCCACCCTGTCCCTCTGTAGGAGTGGTGAAGAGACCTTCAGAGCATGAAGATTGTGAAAGCCCCCTTCTTATACCTGAGTATGTTGAGAGGCTGAATACAACACCTTAAAACTTGCTTTCTAAAGCACTTGCCTGTGTTTTGAAAGCTTTGGACAATAATGAAGCCTTCAGCACTGTGTGGCAAGGGGATTATTGTACTTCACAGCTCACTAGGGAATGGTGCAGGATGGCCTCATAGCAACCAGAGGTGAGGAGAAGTGCTGTGTTTGAATCCATGCTGCAGCCTCTGGAGACTGCAGGCCTCACTCTGTACTGAGGTCTAGTGCCACTGTACACCTTCATCTGCATTTCTCAGATGTGCCAAGGCAGAGAGAGGCTGGAGACTTTTAAGAATGCATCCCAAATGCTTTTGTGAGTGCTGCAGAAAGGTCAGAGGATTACTGGCACTGCTGAAGTTCCTGGAGGTGATGCTGCCATGAGGATGCTAGGACACAGCTGCCAGCTGGAGATACTTCAGTGGTCTGGGAGAGGGGACTGTCCCTTCTGCAAATCTTGCTAGTTTTGCTCTCTATTTGTCAGCTTCTGTCTCCATTTTTTTTTCTCACATCCCCTTTTCCCAAGTGGTGTGGTTGTAACATCACCGGCTGTACCCATGGAAACTGCTCTTTCCCTGGAAGGGGATGTAAAGTGTTTGTCTTCTGAGTCAGCTTTCATGGGCTAAGACCAAACACTTTGGCTCTAGTTCACATCTTTATAGGCTGTTCATTTGTCAAGGTGGGGAAATTCAGAAGTGCAACCCAAATCTGTAACCAGGGTCTCTCTTAGGGAGTCACTGAATTTCGGAAAGAGTGGAGGCTCGCACCACAGGTCTGATCTTGCCCAGCCTCCTGTGGGCTGTGGTACTTCTCAACACAGTCATCCCATGAAGCCTGTGCCTAAACACTGACAGAAGGAGAAACAACATTCACCACCAAATGCTCACAGACTCGAATTTTATGCTGTCTAAGATCCCCGTATTTTCAAAGAAAGCTTAGACAGACAACTAATTTAAAAAAAAAAAAAAGAGGAGAGTTCACCTTGAATTTCATCCTGCCCATAGCAGATAGAATCATAATGTCTCAGGTAATTAGCTTTGCCTGAGATGACGATCGCTCATTTTAGGAGTATATAAAATCTAGGACTTGTGATGTGAGGCAACCTGCAACTCTCCATGCATCCTTCTAGAATTCCCTCTGTGCTCCTATATCTCTCTCTAAATCGTACCTCCTCTCCTGGGGAAAGGCTCACCAGAGCTTATCAGATTCAATTATTGCTGTTTCATATCAATGTTCTCATGTGAAATCAGAATACAAATAAGCCAAGACTACCTCCATACCCCCAAACAATTACAAATGCTGGTGATTCACCAGTTATTCATGCCAAACCAATATTTTTCAGTATTTTATAGTTCATGAGTGAAACATTTCAGCATGTTCAGACTGAAATCACTGGCATGCCAGGAGGCATTTCATGGAGAAGGGCACTCTGCATGGGGACACATGGCATACCCAGCAGCTGTCATGCAATCACATTTGTCTTATGGACACTTTTTATTTTTTCCAGTAGGTTTGGAGGTGAAGGGTTAATAAAAGTTATATTTACTTTCAAGAAAGTTTAGAGTTAGATGATAAGGTTAATCCAATTCTTTGCTTTGCTGCCGCTGTATCACACACACACACACACACACACACACACACACACACACTTTGCCCTCCTACCTCCTCAGACTTTTCATCTGATGTAATTTTTAAATACACATACAATGAAAAATTAGTGGCGGTGTTAAAACATTTTTTTTTCCTGGTGTGTAGAAAGAATTTAATTCACTATGCATGGATAACCCATTTGTTTATACTCAGGTTAAGAACAAAGCCAGCTAATAAGCTTTGCTGTCACCTTAAATAAATGGTTTCACAAGATAATAACTCCATGCAGCTACGCCCAAGGGTCATCAGCATTTTTAAAGTCTCTTTATGTTTCAGAAAAAGAAGTCACACTGTAAAAGCCAGCAACACTGTGGGAGAGCTATTAAGAACTGGTATTTTGTTTGGATATCAAGGTTAAGGGTTACTGGGGACCTGTAACCACAGAGGCTTTAAACAGATCCCCCACCCCAAAAAGGGTGTACACCAACAAGCCTTTCCTCAGCTTGGAGGAAGGCAAGGCTGGAAATTGAGCCTTATCAGAAACATATGTCCCAGCTCATCCACCATGTGAAACACCTTGAGCTTGATTGCAGATAATAGTCATAGCCTTTTCAAGCTGACTTGAAATCCTGCTGAAAGGGCAGCTCTGGCTCCCTTGTCTTGTTTCTCTGTGCCTGTTTGTTGCCTAGTGTTCATACCAGCACTGCCAGATCCAGAAGTTATTCTGAAATGAAAAAGGGTAAGTCTTTTTGTTAGATCTCCATATGCTGCAGCCCCAGGATCATTAGTCCCAACTCAAGGGAGCAATTGGAAACCTGCAATCAGAGGAACAGGAATGGGAGATGACTTCCTGCCCCTTTAGCCACTCTTTTAGTTAGATCAGTGTTAGCCAATTTGTGAAAGCTGATGTGATCACCTGCTTCATGGAGAAACTTCCTGTGCATGTGTGTGAGAACCTAGGAAGTGGACAAATATCTAATTTAGCAACACCTTTCTGTTAATTTAGTATGTTAATGAGATAATTTTGTGTTTTACTTTTATGATGATGTTTCTCTGGCCTTAAGAGTGTTTTTGTATGCTTAGCAAAGCACAAATCTCCAGGGACCAGTGAGATTAGGGCATGAAATTCTCTTAACACAAAATATGGCAATCCAGGGACATTGCAACTTCCTCTGCTGAGCAACACAGCCACATTTTCTGGGGAGTCAGTAACACCAGGTATTTGTTTGAGAAAGATACCTCCTACTAGTGAGTGTCCTCACAGGGTGGTGAGGAGGTCACATGAGTCACAAGGATCTCTGAAACTCTGACATCCATGCTTGAGGAGTGAGGGAAGAAAGGGGATCAAAACTACTGATAAATGGGCTTGGGGGTGGGTTGGTGTTTTTTCATTTGTTTCACCAAGATAAAGAGATATAAGTGGTGGAATATCATTTTACAAAGGAGAAACTGCAAAGATGAATTTTGGGAATAATTTCTTGACTGTGCAACTTGTCCTTCTGAAGGGCAGGTTGAGTAACTGGAGGTGCTTGGTCTGCAGAGCTGCTCTGTGCTCACTATGCTGCAGTGCACAATCAGAATTAAAAACTGTTATAACTGTTATGACTGAAATTGCAGTGTGATGCATCAAGTCCTTTTGAACTCTGGATTCTGCATTTGCCTATTAATATCTGAGAACAATTACCTCCTCTCTCCCAAGGGAAGTGGTTGAGGCCCCATCACTGAGCACCAGTAGGGCCTGATTTTCAGAGGCAGTGAGCAATCACCTATCCGTGAAAAACCAAGATGGAAAATAAACTGCAGATAACAAACTGGTGCCAGCAGAGGGATAGGATAGCTGTGACCTGTTGCATATTTTTTCAGTTTCAAACTTTTGGGATTGCACTATTTGTGTTCACCTTATGTGCTAGTAAATATATATATATTTTTAAAAATTACTCTGTGATCAACCCACACATCTCAGTTCCTCTGCCAGTTCCCACACCTTCTTTCCTCAGCCCATTGAAAATTCTTGGTTGAAAAAAACTCTAAGAAACCACAAGTGGAGTGGATCATCACACCTCTGCAAAGGTTTGGTTGCAGAAAATAATTTCTTTTGGTTAGATTATTCCCAGGGCTTACACATCTGCCCAAAGGAGTGAAGCAGAAAAATGCATCTCCTACCTAATGCTGAGCAGCAGCCACAAGTTTGGTTTTGGGTGTGGTGTCCAGGCCAGACATCTGTTCTGGGCACACGAGCATGGGCACAGAGGTGATGTGGAGACAGCAATGCTTCTCTGCCTCAGGTGGTGGACAAGGGGAGATGGGAACTGCCTGTGAGGAGTAGGTGCTGCTGCTTCCTTTCAGGAAAACTCAGGAAAGAAAATATGACTCCGAGTAAGTTTATGGGTTTTTTTGAAGCAAGACAGCTACAAGTATCCTTTTATATCCTACTTAAGGAGCTCGTGGTACCAAGAGGTCTATGGTTCAAATGTTTGGGTGGCAGAAGGTGGATCCCTTTGTAGCTGGGGAGGCCAAGATACTGCAATAACCGTGCCCATCCTCCTTTTCCTGCTATGTCCTGGTGAAAAGGCAGGTACATGCACTGCAGTGGAAAGGGATAGCATTGAGATGGTTCAAGTCTTACTATCTTGAGGTGTTATGGAGTATGTTGGTTTTTATCTATCATATGCAATAAAGAATTTTAAAATAAATCCTAACTATGACCTGGATCATTACCTGCATTTGGAAATGTACCCATGACCCATGTGTCACACATGTGCTCGTACATGAGAGGGTTTCCAGAGAAATTGTCCTATATATGGAGTCCAAACTTGCCAATCACTTCAGGATGTGTCCTCTCATTTTCTCACTGGCAAAGGCGGATTTTTTTTTTTCTTCTGGCTATTGTTTTGAGATAATGGAGTTGGAGGCTTCATTCTTCTTTCCTTTAGTGTAATTGTAAATGTGTTTCTCCTAAATTCTGCTTTTGGTAAACAGGGTAATTTGCTCATACCTGTGTGAAGTGCTGTGTGCTTACTTATTAAGGGACTTCGTTGTATGCACAGGAATATAAAAAAAACTGTTTTGGTTTCAGTCACTTGGAGGCATCTTGTAGTGGATGGTGTCAACCATTCCAGAGACCCTCTAGTTCATCACTGTGCCATGTTGTATTCAGGCACAAATCTTTCTCAGTGCTTCAGGTGATTGCAGCTGAAGCACAAAGCTGGCTTATGACAAATGTCTGCGTGGGAGATACAGCTGCAACACCTATCTCGCTGAATTATTTCTGGAGTGTGATATGTTTGAAAAGACCATTTCTGCAATGCCTTTTGCTTTATTATACAGCTTTATTTTCTGCTCTAATGTGGGGAAAGCAATAGTTTGCCACAGGGACCCAGTACAAACCACAGATGAAACAGCTTGGGTAATGGTCTCTGGAGTTTTTTTGTCATAAATTTTTAACTTTACTGTGGGCCTGTCAGTTTTATTTCACCATGTAGAAACTATAACCTAGGTACTGAGCATGGTATGAAAGTGGAAAATTTCTGCTAGTAGGTTTTTCTTGATGCCTGTCTCAGGGAAAAAGCCAGGAAAGAAATACTAGGTTCTTAAATGAATCACAATGGTTTTTGTGTTTGGGTTGGTTTTATGCCTATTTTTTATCCAGAAGGCCTGTTGCAAATAAGTAAAAGCAGCCATGACTTATGACTTCTAAAATTTTAACATACTAATTTTTAAAAATATCTTGAAAGTTTTTAAAAAATATGCTGCAATATAAAAAAAAATTAAGTTGGAATAGATTTATTTTATTTTTTCTTTTTTCTTTGTACCCATCTGACTAGTGAGAGCCTTTTGAAACTTTCCCACTGGAAATTTGGTGGGACTCTTGATCAGCATGCCCACACAAATTAAGATCAGAAAAAAAGAAATGACACCTCAGAATGGAATGCTAAAAGAATATAAACGGAATGTTTCACATCAGCAGGTCTTTCCAAAATCTGTTCAAATGGCTTAGGAAGGTGTTTGAGGCGATCTTTGAGTTGCTAACAGTGTGTTCAAAGAAGAAAATCAGAGCTATGGTAAACAAAAAATGTAAAAACAGAAACTGTACTGTAAAAGAACATGGTGAGGAGAAGAGGACCACGTCAAATGTAGGTCAGAAAGTGTAACTTCAGCTTCTCCAAAATTGCTACCCATACTCTACTTGCAAAACACGTGTAAAGCCACAATGGATGTCCAAGCACAGTCCCAACCACTTGTATACTGTGTTAGCGTGATAGGCTGACATTTCTCTATAAACAGGAGAGAGAACATGCTAGGTTTACTGTGCTATGCTTTTGACTGCTTCATAGATACTTTCATAAACAAAGTATGAAAACAGGATCCTAATGAAATTACTCTAAACTGTGCTCAAACTAGTTGCAAAATTGTACTCCAGGAGTGGCTATTAGTGATTCACTGTCACACAAAGTTGAATTAAATGTGACTCCACTGTGATCTTTCATGGGCCAAGTACTATTCAGTATTTTCATTAGTGACTTTGCTTATGAAAAAACAGAGTCAGTTTGCTGAGTTTGTAGGTCATGCCAGCCCGCCCTTTGAAGGAAAGGGTGAAAATTCAGGACAACGATGATCCACTAGAGAAGTGATAAGTAAATAAGTAAGAGGCCATTCCAGACAAACAAAAGCAAGAGCAATGGCTCAATATGTTGCACAAATATGCAAGTTGCACAAATATGAGGTAGTAAATGACTTATTGGATGGTTGTTTTGTAAAAAGAAGGAATGCAGTGTTGCAGTGGATCACCTGTTATAAACAAGTTGGCAGTGCCATGCTGCTGTGAAAAAAATAGATGAGAACATATAAATAGGTGTGACAGCTGTGAGATAACAACACTGCCCTTCCAGCCTACTCAGCAGAAGTGGGACTAGCTTTAGATACAGCAACATGCTCAGCTTTGGACACCGTACTTCTTTTAAAATTAAAAAAATAAAAAGCCAAACAAAACCAGTTGCCTCATAGTGCAGCAAGAAGGTCTGGAGAGCTAATAAAGATGTTTTATGATGAAAGTTTGGAAAACCAGGGTTATTTTACAGAAGGATGGTAGCAGTTTTCAAATATTGAAAAAGTTGTGAGAGAAAAGAAGATGAATCTTTCCCCGTTACTAGTGAGACAAAAAGAGAAATAACAAGCCAAAATTATAATGAATGAAATTTGGGTTACATGTACGCAAGAGATTTGTGATGGTATGGATAGGAATCCCAACAGCAGACATTTGTAAGAACAAGTTAGACCAACATCTTAGGGAATTACATAAATACAGGTGATCTTTCTTTTGGGTGAGGGATGAACTGGCGGCATCTTAGCTTTTCCAGCTTGGCTTTTTATGACTCTGCAATATGTCTTTATGAATCATGTAAGCATCGATGAAACATGAATATCTCCATGAAAAAAATATTTTTTTCAAAATCTTCTGACCAAGCTACATGCATCGACAGTTGATAAAGTTGGCTTTTGTTAGGGTTTCACTGTTGTATTTGGTCACTTTTTTCTATATTTTGCAAGAAATTATAGGCATTTCTTAGACAGAAGAGTAGCATGTGGACAAACCTTTTAAATTCAAATATGTGCAGTATTCAAACTGGCTGCAGAGGACAAGTGGGAGAACAGCTCACAATGACCTACTCTGAGTCATGTTTGAGCCTCACCTTTCTAACCTGTTAGGTAATTGTTTACTGTGTACTGCTTCCCTGCAGGTGAGCGATAATGAAAGTTCAAATGTTAAAAGAAATTGAGAGGGTGTTGTTCTCATTACATTGTGGAGAGCATTAACCTAGCTTGGTCTATACTGCTCCACTCGCAGCATCATGTGTTGCAGATAACTGCCCTCCTATCTACAAAAAGATACAACAAAAAATTTCCTGTATGCATATAACACAATTTCATCACCCAGCTTGGTGCAGTATCCTAAAATACCTTTCAATCCTGTCTTCAAAATATTTTTGTCAGAAACAGAAGTACAATAATCCTCACACCATTTATATACACAAAAGAATGTCAGTCTCTAGTTGGTGTTTTTGAGATGCTTATGTACATGCCTGTGTAGACTTGAGCTGAATCAACTTCCTCAATGACTTATGAATAAATCCTGAATGCAAATGCATCTGCCAGATAGAAGCAGCTGCCCTGTGCTGGGATTGTCCTTTCCTTTCGTTTAGCTGTCATGAAGCACTCTCATTTCTAGTGAAATGCTTTTGCTGAAAGTGTTAGAAAATAAGGTTTAATGGGTTTTGTTTATTTGTTAGAAAAAAATTAAATTCTTAACCTTAAAGGAAAGGTAACATAGACATTTCTGGCTTGGCAGAAAAGATCATCCATCCAGTTAATCAGCCTGCCTAGTTGGCTTTTGCTTCATGAAAATTGAAACTTTTAGCCAATCCCATTCTTCTTCTTGACCAGTGGTAGACACCGAGTAAAAGGTGAGTATATGGAATCTGTTTCAAAAGAAACAGAACGAGTTAAAGGAGTTTGTGCTATTGTTTTTTTCTTTCACACGTAGATCATCTCTTTTGCAATAGTTTCATTCTCTGGTTTCATTCTCCAGTTTTAGTCTTCAGTTGAGTTCTCTGCTAAAGAGAAAAGCTGAGAAATCTTACCATCGAACTTCCATATCACTATCAACAAAGCAACAAGGAAAGGAGATCTAGCCACCCAAAATGCAGCTGATAGAAACAAAATGCATTAGTGTCAATCTTCTAAGCTGAGTGACGCTTGCTGTGTAGGAAGGTAGTAACAAAAGCCTGGCTGCAGCCTACTAAGATCAGTTATCTGAGGATCCTTTGTAGTGAATGAACAATTTTTGTGTTTGCGTGGGGGTTGGGACATGCAGGATTTGCAATGCCTGTGTTGGGAGAGTCAGCAGACAAACACTGCAGGTCAGCAGCACACTCTGCACGACACTGCAGGAAGAGTAAAAATCCTATGCAAAGAAAGAGCAAGCCTAGGCCGGCTGTGGTGTCAGATCAGATCAGTTTGTAGCAACAACAGATAAGTGCTAATGACTAATTTACTTAGCACTACTAAGTTAATTCTATTACCTAGAACAAGGCTCTCTCTACCTTGGCATTTGGAATTCCAGTGCAAAATCAAAAGAGAGACGATGACCCAAAAGTTAACAAGAGGGAAACATCTTCCTGCACTTGCCAGACCACAGCAAAATGGATTTGGCACTTAGAACTGTCATCCTCAGTACATGCAATGATGTCGGGCATGGATATATCAGGAATCAAGGACTCAGTCTCATGCTGCTATCTTCTGAGGATAACTTGCTCTCTTCCTGATGCCTAATAGGAACTGGGATATGCCTAATCAGACCAAACAAAAGATGTAGAGATTAAACTGCACCATTGGTATGCACTGGTGAGATGCCTGGAGAAGATCTCTCACATGCAACAGCTTCATTTCCATGCTTAAATGATTTACTTCTTTATTAAGTCCACTTGAATCAGCATTTCATCCCAGGAAATTAAATGTATGTGAAAGAAGAGTTGGCATCTTGACCACAAGCTATGCTATAGGTGTGGATTTAAATACACAAGCCTGCAGAGTTAGATATTACTAATGAGGGAAATAGAGCAGAAAAATAATTTGCATGTGCTCGCTTTTGAGGGAAATTAAAGTTACAGAAATCCTAAAAGGTCACTGAAAAGAATTTAAAAGCTAAACGAAAGCAGAGCTATCACAAATATATAAATTCTCAAAGAACTGCTGTTTCACTTCATGGGTAGACTGTTGATTTCAGCAATGTAGGAAAGGTAGCAGAATGATCTGCTTATAGTTATGATACTCACAGCTTTAAACTCTCTGAAATTCTGAGAAAAAAAACTATAGCTTGTGAATAACTCTGTCCTCCCCTGCTTGAGACCAGAAGCAGTCATGATATTTTGGCATTAAATGTTTTATCTCCAAAAACTGCTAAGGTAAAATTTTGCTTATGATTCTCTGTAGATTTTATTGTCATTTTAAAATCAGCTCCTGCCTCACCCCTCCTCAACTGCAGGATGCAGGAGGAGGGCTGGAGAGATGGTGCTGAAGATGGCAGCCCTGATAGGCACCAACTTTGTGCTCCAGGGATGATAGTCCTGCATAGGCACCATCCAGCAAGAAGTTTTAGTGATTTTTAACATGAGCTGTGAGTAGGAGCTGACCGTTGCAGATGAAAGATTCCATATCCCAATTACTCACTGCTCAGTTATCCAACACCCCCCAAGGTTTTAAATTTCTAATGAAAGCACACTTTGATCTTGATTCTCTGGAAAGAGGGCAATTTGTTAACCATGAATCAATAGGATTGCCTCTTGCCATACCAAATAATGCAGCCATGTTTTGAGAGCTCTGTAAAATCACTGTAGCAGAGAAACTGGGTACTTCTCTCACTTAAAGTTTTCTCTATTATTTACAACATCTAGGATGTGATATAACTTTTCAGTCTGGATTTCAGATGAATTTGTCAGTGAAATGAAGATGTCAGGAAAAATAAAAATTAAGAGGCATGCCAAGTTGGTTATGGGAGAAACCTTCACAAACAGCTATTTGCATTCATATGAAGTACCTTAGAATAATATTTATTTAATTATTAGCTGATAACAGTTTTACTTTGTTGTTGTAAAGTGAAGATGTAGAGGCACATGGAGAATCAGTCATCACAACTGATGGAGAAACATTAAACCCTTCCCAGAAGCTGACAAGAAGAGGTGCACAGAGATGCCAGGCAATGCACTTGGATACTTGAATTTAAAAAAAAACTCATAGCTAACTGAGCACCTCACAACCATCATCACAGCACCCATCACATAACTGAGCCTGGCTTAGTGAAGGACAGCATATTTTTCTGAGGGCAGATCTGCACGTTGGCACAGGGGAGAACAGGGGCTGTCCCAGGCCACACAGGTAGCGCCAGGATGAGGACATTCCTGTGGCTTGTGTCTGTTAATCCAATACATTTCTGTTCATCATATAGAAGAATATAGTCTAAACAAAGACCTGGCAGGTGGGTGAAATTTTTGAGGTAGTTGAAGCAGTGGAAGAATTTTATAAATAAACATAGGTGATCAAGTATTTGAGAGGTTTTCCCAAGAAAATACCAGCCAACAACTGCTTTTTAAGGGCTTGGAGGAAAGATTTGGGAAAGCAAGTGCAGGTCACTAGGGAGCTGCCCAGGAATAACACGAGTATCTCTGTGGCCTTTCCAATGCTTTTGAACAATATTCCAGCAGTGAATCAGTGCCTGGTGGAGGCTGGGCACTTGCTGGTCCCATGGCAGAGTCCCTGTAGGTCATACAAGCTTTTCCCTCTCCCCTAGTGTTTGCTCAGCAATGCTGTGGTTGCTTTGAATCAGACGGCCAAAAGGAGCTGCAGTTTTCTCCTGCAGTGACTTTGTTTCCCTCTGTTTCCAGGCTGTAGTCATGCATTTTCCCAGAGGTGACAGGGCACAGCTTTGGGCAGAAGGCATAGCTGATGGCTTTCTTTCTCAGTCCCTTGTGTTCTGACCCTGCATTTCCTTCCATGCGAGGTGCAAAATGCTTGGCCTGTTTATTGGTGGCTGGTGGCATAACCCAATGGCTACCTTGAAATGTTGGTGTGAAGCCAAGTGCCTGGGAGGCAAAGCTTTGTGCCCAGGTAAGTGTCCCCTCCAGTTTCTACATAAAAAAGGTGATTTTATTAATATCTAACATTTTCTCGTCTATGTTACATGTAATGATGCTACAGCAAACTTGGTGAAGTTGCAAAAGGAGTAAGTTTATCTGATTGTATTTGTTTTCCTTCACTGCTCTTTCAAAAATAATTAGATATGATTAGTAATATTTGCTGTAGCCTGGCAATACATATAGCGGCAACAGATGAGATTCAATCTCAGGTGAAACCGTCATCCCCAGCTAATGTGTGTGGGAGAGGCATGCAGACAAAATTTTCAGCCCATTTATCCAGTTATGTAATGGCCTTTTAAACATTTTCCATTTATGGTCCCTACTTGGTTTAAGTTACAATGGCTTCATGTCAAGCCAAGCCATAAATCAGAGCAACCTATGGTCTCTGTGCATTTGTTCTTTAATGAAAAGATGTTCACTCCCTGCCCTTTAAAACAAGACTTGAGAAAATAATTAATTTTAGTTGCTGCATGGAACAAACCTGTTCAGGGGGACTAAATCTTCACTCCGAACAAGTGGTTCAGAATATAATAATGGTTCAGAAAAGCTTCCTTTTAAAAACATTTGAACATACCTTTTGTGTTATCTGGCTTCAATCATGATTGAAAGAGTAAACATGGTAGGGAAAATCAGTCATGCAGTATAACTTTCAAACTCTCCAAAGTCAGGAGCACTGGCAGGCTCTTTTTGCAGTATTTCCATACATCTTGTTAAATGAGTTTGGATTGGTGTCTAAATTAGGATATTTACCGGGCTAAGAAAAACTCTGGCTCTACTGTAAACTAGTCACAACATGAGTTTCAGCAGTGTTTGCTTCTTTAATTATCTTCACTTTAAAGCTTCACTCTCTTCTTAACTTTTTCAACCATCATGTACCTAACACTGAGGATGTTTATTTCTTTTTATTAAGCGTGTCAATGGTGAGTTATTTGAGCTTCAGTTCTGGGAGTCAATGCTTTTCCTTCCATCCCACCTCCCTCTGGGCCCTCACCAAAGGCATGAGCCAGAATGCAGACCATGAAGATGGGGCTCTAAGGAGTGTAACCCAACCCCTGTGACACCACCAAAGGGATGCTGTACCCCAGCATGGACTGTGCTGGGTTATGCAGTGCAGTAAGGCCCTCTCATACCTCTTCCCCAAAAATGAGCAGAAAAAGTGAGGAACATGGTAATGCTGGTAAGAGCTGTATTTTCAAGAAAATTGTTGTGATATCCTGGGGCTTCCCCTATATCAGAGACAACAAGTTCAGCTCAGGTGTCACTCAGGACAGGGTGCAGTGTTGAGGTGCCCTGGGTCATCCTGAGCAACCAGGCTGGATACAGGCTTTTGTGGAAGCAGGATGGCCATAAAATTAGCACAGCTGCTCTGCTGAACTGCCTGTGCACAGCGCACAGTGCAGCAGAAATCCATCCCCCGTGGTTTTTCACCTGCTGCCCAGGGCTGTTGTAGCTCCTTAATTAACAGGGTTCGCCTCTTACATCATTAGGTGGATCTCTGTTTTAAGGGTGATGTTGCTTCTGGTGTTTGGACTGGCTTGCACAATTTTGCATGGTACTGCTTGTCACCCTGACAGACAAACTGAAACATCTGATCAGATCTTTTGCTTCTGTACTGGGCAATGAAAGGCACATGGACAATTATGCACCTCTTTTGTCAAGGTAGACAGCCCATGTGATAAGAGACTGTGCCAGGTGGGCACGCAGCTGCAGCCAAGGTGGCTTCCATTTGGTGTGCTCTGGTACTAGTGGCACTTGACTTGTGTGTATGTGGCCAACAGCCAAACCTTCCTGGGAAATGGGAAAAGCCTCTGGGCAATTAGCCCGTGCAGCACTCCATGCAACCACAGCTAGGTCTCCAAGCTCTGGGTGAAAGCAGCTGGGGTCTGCCCCCACTGTGCTGCCTCCTGTATGCCCTCAGGATGCACCCCCAGTGTCCTGGGTGCTCCTGGGGCTGACAACCAGTGCAGGAGGACAGGGATGGCTGTGCTGGGGCACTGCTGAGCCACCCTGATTCAACACCCATGGCCAGGACTCAGCCTGTCCTGCTTTCCACCTTTTCACTGTGGTGCACCCCACATTCTTTTTTGACATATTTCTTCCTTGCTACGAGGGACCCATGAAACCACAGTAGGCCATAGGACAGATGTTAAGGCCCTGCCAGCAAACTGATTAACAGTGTGGGTGCCTCCCTTTTAGCTTCAGGCAGAGATGGGGATAGAGGTCAGTCCCTTGCTGAAGGTCTCCGAACAGGTGCTCCCAAGAAACCAAAATGCTGGCTGGTGTGTCTGCCTGGGGGAGGGCAAGTCCCTTCCAGGGCATTTCTGAGGGAAGTGAGCTCTGGTGGAAAAACACAGATCTTCAAATTCCAAACTCCCAATATTTCAGCATAAGAGGTTGGTCCCCCCTCTGTTGGGTTAACAGAGTGCTGCAGTGGGAGACTGGAACTGCTGTGCCTGTTTCTGTGTTAATAAAGACAGACTGTACACTATATTTCTTCTCTATATTGACTTTATCAGATTGAAATCTGATGGGTCTGGTATATTTGTGAGAGCCTTGTGTGCATTGTTCTGCTGTTTGGTTTTGATAAAACGTGGTATTGTACTTGATGTTCTTTAGCTACGTCAAACCTTGCTTCATGGCTAATGCATGGCATTAGTCCATACCACAAGTTGTGCAATGCTTTACAGCAAAAATATTGATGCTTCTTGGGGATTAAGAGTGTTATTTCAGTGTAGGTTCAATTGAAGCAGGAAAGGCAGAATTGAGGGAAGAATAATTTCACTGCAAAATTAATTTTGGCAAGTTGGTTAAAGAAAAATCCCCTTTTTTCTTTCAAGCATTTTACCCATTCAAGCATTATGTATTTATCTGTTTCTAAAAGCAAATTTTTTTTTTCCTTTTCAGTTTTAATTTCAAGCTGAAGCAAAAGAGTAATGATAAAAAAGAAAAAAGTTAAACTTTTGTCTGGAGCCCTTCAGGAAGCACATCTAACCCAGGCTAGGGGAGAAAATTATGAAAGATTTTACTATATCTGGTCTCTTTCCCAGTCGCTATTTCTTGTAAAGTCTCAAGAATTAGGAGAGTTCAAGTCAGTAATGTTTCTTGTATCTGACCAAATTCCTATAAATCTGCTGGAAAGAGTGAGGTGTCAGCAGAGGTGGATTTGGTCAATTCTGCACAGAACTGGCACTTGGACATGATCATTCTGGGAAGCTCTGATGGGAACTAAATATGTATGGCCTCTGTGGTTGTATCTGAGCTACTAAATTGAACAGTGAAGAAACACTCCTTGCTTGATTGTTTATGCCATTATACTTTCACAACATCCCTGGCACACTTTCCCAGCAGTTCCCAGCATGTTTTAGGATGGGCTGCTCCCTGCTAGAAGTCTGCATGGAGAGAGGGTCCTGGGGACTGCAGGGTTTAGTTTGCCTGTAGGGACATAGTGGCAGGATCTGCAAACTGAATGGGAGTTGCAGTCCTATGGAAGCAGGGGTGACAAAACCACCCGGCCCTTTGGCACCCCAGGCTGAAGGCTGCCTATTTAGCTGAGCCCTTGCTGAGCTTGCAGTGCTGTGGTTTTTGCCTTTATGATGAAAATTTGAGATCCTTTTCCCCTGCCAAGTGGATAGCTCCTTGTCCTAGCAGTGCTGAATTTATTCTTCTCCTTCTTTTTCCCAGCCAAGGAGGCCCCTGTAGTCTGGAGGGCAAGGACCAGTGTAGATTAAATAGTCCTGCTTTACAGGAGAAATGCCACCTCCATTTCTACAGGTAGCAGCAAAATAATTCTCTCACATCCACCCTTTGGACTCTGATTCATGAGCTCTATGCATTCATGCTGGGCTGATAAAAGAGATTAACAGCACGATGGGCTGCCACACCTGTCTGTGTGTTATTGCTCTGCAACAGGGGCAGTGAAAAGGTAGAGTGTCAGCTCTCCAGGTCATATGCTGATAAAGACAAACAAGCTGCTTTTTTGCTTTTGTTTTATGCTGCTCTGCCTTAAAACAGTGGCAGCAGTGTGTGACACATGACCCCTCAGATAAATAAATAAATAGATTTTGAAATTTCATTTCCAGCATAAATTCTTTGAGACTTGTTCTGCCTTTTTTTTCTTCGCAAAGCCCAGTGTCTACTAAGACTGGCAGATTGTTATTAGCACTGCTACTATTAACCACAAGAATAATAACAGCAGTGAATACCTACATGAACCAGATAATGAGTTTATTAGATGCCACAAACAATTTTTATCATGCAATGAAAACGTTTATGTCACATAGCTAAAATGCCTTGACTGCAGCTAAAAGCCAGACCACTGGCTTTCTTCCAGAGTGCTTGTGACTATCCATATAGTAATTTTGGGGTCAGTGTTGCATGTTCAGAGCCAGGCTGTCTGAACCCAGAAGTTCAGAGAAGGATGTTCCACACTTATGCAATGACTTATTCCAGCAAGATCACTCCATCTTGCTCTAAACCCAGCACTCATACATATACAGGGATCTCTCCCCACTGAAGTTTGCATGTGGTGTTTTTGCATATTAAATTCCTGAGTCCTCAGGTCATCATTTGCATTGTGTATCTTCCTCTCCTGGGCTGACGATGTTGCAGTATAAAAACACTGAGGCTAATTGTTCCAGTACTACAAAGATCTCTTGAAACAAAGCAGGTTTGGAGGATAATGCAGAGCATTTGCTCAGAAAACAGGATGTTCTGTTGTCCAGTGACAGGTACCACATGAAACCACAGATGCTGTCCTTGGTATTGGCTACATTTGTCTCTAGATATTTGAAACCTTCACAAAAAGAGAGGCAGCATAGACAACCTCCACAAGTATTTTCCACATCTAATCCTATAAGCATAACATTAATTTATGTTTTGCATAACTACGTGTGTTTTTCTGGAAGCAGATCTGCCTTTATTTTATTTACACTGTGTTACAGATGTTACTATGTTCAAGCACATAGATTCAAAACTGCATTTAATCTTTGTGGATAAGTCATTTTGAGCAGATGAAGGGAGGAAATCCTGCAAAGTCCAGTAAAAATATTTTCAAGTCATACATAATTTTTTTTTAATAGGATGTTGTAATTTACCCTAATGATCCTTAAAGAGAGATATTGCTGTAGCAGAGCTGCATAAGGGTTTAAAAGTTTTTACAGAAATGCTAGACATTAAATTCCAGAAAATTTCCATGAGGAAGATTAGAATATATGCCGTTATGATGACTGTTTATCCTCAGGCTATAGTAAGAGAAACAAAACTTCAGCCATTGAAAGGGGAGAAAGCTGAACATCACATTGCAGGTTCCTTGCAAAATCTGTCCTTTTCTTTTAGCTGCAAGATTTAATTGGTGGCAAAGAAAAGTGAGTAAGGGGCAGTGGAGTCAGATATAGCAGTAACCTTGTAAAGGGCCACTCCATTTTAAAAAGTAATTTCCATATTCATATGACATAAAGTATTTTTTAATATAAGCTTTGTTTTGTTCCTGGAAACTTTGTAGATGTAATCAAAATACAATGAACAAACCTAGGAATATTAGAAAAATTACTATCAACTATTAATGAAATACTGAAGCAAAAAAATGAGCTGGAAAACAACTGTAGAAATCAATATGAAGGGAGTTTAGAGGCAGGGGTTGGGGAGTTTTTTTGGTGGCTTAGTGGTCTCAAACCAAGATACTTTTCTTTGTGTTTTTTTGGTGCTTATATAAAGTATCTTATCTTTCTTCTTCAATACGAGTAGCATAGGATGAAGGAAAACCTAACTAAAATGCAGTAATTCCAAAAGTGATCCTGGAGAAGCTATGCTATTATTTTACCCTGAAAGAAAACCTGTTTTAAGCTAACCTGTGAAATTTACTGTTTGATACAGCTGGACATTCCAGGAAAATCCCTTCCACATAGTACCCAAATAGTTCAACTGCAAATGCACTGGCAACTGTAGCAATATCCAATTACAGCACTCAATAGTCAAGCAACATTATTTTATGGTAAATACCTTTATAGCAATTTCCTGGTGTTTGTTTTATGTTTAATTTAAAGCAGGCTCATAATAAAACATGCTTATAATTGCATGACTCCTTATGATATATATTTATATATTGTACCTCATCAGTTAAAAAAAAATCCCAACAAACTAAGAGAAATAGTCATGCTTAGCAGCAGAAGTGCAGGGGAAATTTAAAGAAAAAAAACCAACAAACCAAAACCAAAAAGCCCAAATGACATGTAAATGAGCACTTATCTCTTATCCTGCTGTGATGTCCAGATGAATAAACAGGAATTAGTGTAAGCTTTTTTTTGTTAACAGATCATTCCATAGAATTATATATGTTTGGTTCATTATGAGCTTGTGAGCTGTAATTAGGGATTTTCTAGGTGCTGTGCAATGAACTGGTAATTCATAGTGTTGTAGTGGCTCTCACATTAGCCCCCTCACATACGTGTGCTTCCAGTGCACTGAGTATTAGCAGCTAACTAATGAAGTAAATTAGCTGAAATTACTTCATATAATTGTGAATGAAGTGAATGAAGAGTTTAGAATGCACTTTATGATCATAATTTAGTGTGCTGCACAATTACAAACCTGGGAAGAGTAGAGGCTTCAAGCTGATCAGAGGATAATGTGGTGGATCATTTCTCTTTTATAAAGGCCTGCTGATTTAGCATTTCTTAGTTGATAGAGTTGATCTCCATAAAAATAGATTGTAAGAACTAGGTAGAAATAATAACTAATTGCATAAGGCTTTTGGGATATCCATTTGCATTGCATATATTCATGCCTACCTGCTAACTGCCAGCTAAGAAATAGATGTATGTATGCATATATGCCTTATGTGAATGGGTTATTCATGTTTTTCAGAAACTTTATAGACAGAAATTCAAATATTTATACTAGTTTTAGGAACACCACAAAGTTAGATTTCTTAATAGCTTGTTTTCTTTCTAGAGATAATGAATCACATTTTATGTTTCTTAACTACCTAGGAGTAGTTCATGAATAATCAGTCATGCAAAGATGTCACACTTGGTTAAATAGCTCAGTCCTGTTTTTACTGCTTCAGTCCTTTATATCTTTAATTACCTTTATTTAGCTGATATGAATCACCCCAGAACACATACTCTCCTAGGCAGCCATATTTCTGCATGGATTCTGCAAAGCACTGATTGCACTTCTGGCTGAACTGCAAAATACAACAATGTATCTCTTTTTCTTTGGCATGGTTATGGAAATATTTTCTGTAGTTCTTAATCCTTTTATCTACAGAGAGCTTGTTCTTCCTCCCTCCACCTTCCTCCTTTCACCCCCTGGCCCCCTTTCTTAGACATATTTCACTGCACTGATATTCTTGCTCAGTTGCCTTCTCATACAGATACACACATATTTTAATGCAAAGTCCCTTATGAGAACACTTTTTCCAGCACCTTTTGTCCTGGAACAAAGTTCTTTGGATATGCAGCCCAAAATGCGTTCATGATTCCTCCATTCGCGATTGACTCTGCACTCCTCTGTGCTTAAAGTACATTGACTCTAAAACCACCCCACACAGCTGGTCTCTAGCTGGCAGCATGAAACTCTGTGTTTAAGACAGCAATTCACTCAGAAGGGGCTTGATAATTTCAAACATAAACATTACTGACATAATAAATGCCTGAAAAAGCCACTTGGCAGCCTGACCTACTCCACTGCTCGGGTACTTGTAATGAAAAAGTGATGATGGGTTAAAGTCATAGTAACTAGAAAAGCCAGTTGGTGACTGCCAAAAACACTCTCAGGCTAATGTGAATGTCACTTTCCATTTATTTTTTCATAATCCTGATGTTACAGTGGACAGACAGATTTGTTATAATGGCTAGTGTCTGGAGATTAAACGTGATTAATTCTCCAAAATGAAAGGACTTCATCTTCATGCAAAAAGTTAATTAGGCTCTAAAAATCGTCTTGCAAATCTCCAAAGGAAAGACTGACAAAAAAAAAAAAAAGCCCAAAGAAGATAAACTAGCTGGATTATTTCAGGATGATAATTTAGTTAGATCTATTACTTCAAATTCTCTCCTCTTTTTTGAATATGTTTTAACTTCTTTTCAAGGACTGCAGCTTATTATGTATACATGAATATAAACAAATTACTCTTCCGTGTTCATTGCAAGGGGTTGGTCTAGATGACATTTAAAGGTCCCAAACCATTGAATGATTTTATTACTGTAGCTGAGAAGATGAGTTTAAGTGTCCAGTATTTCTGATTTTTTTAACAGGCTTGTGACCAAGGACATGGTATTTCACATTTCTGTGTTTTGGACTAAGTAATGTGAGTGTTCAGACAAGATTTCTCTCTCTCTTCTTCCCAGTCCCCTAGAGCTTTTGTCTTGTTTTCAAAATTTTCCCTTGAAACTTCCAGCTCATGAGTAATAGGGAAACATGTATAAAAACAACACTTACTGTGAAAATACCTGCTCAGAGATAGCTGCATAATGTCAAACACATCAACAAGTCATTAGCACCCTAACCTTCTGATGCATGGTCTGACATCAGCGATGCCTGCAATCAGACTGGCAGAGGCTGCTGTTCTGGCTGGTCCTGCTTTTTCAAATTCCTCCTTGCATATTCACTGCCACTGCACAAAACTGATACGCCTTTTTGATGAAACAAAGGAAATATTATTGGACTAACTGCTGATAACAATATGCTGTTATTTGCATATCTAAATGCTGGCTTGTGAGTAAGCACTCTAGGTCTGGGAATGGGTGGGTTTCTGTTAGAATGACTGAGACTGTACCTCTGCTTTAGTGAATAATACTCACCAAGTGTCCTCCCATTGTCTGTACACAGAAAGGTAGGAGCCACTCTTTCCATTCCACAGAAACCTTCGCCTCTCAGTATGTACAGGAAAAACAATAAGTTTTTACTCTAAAGTGATTTTTTTCTTCATGTTCCATGAATACATTGATAGTTTTCATCCCAGAAAGTTACATGAAATGTTCACAGAGGTATTTAACCACGTTTAAGGTTTCTGATACCCAAAACTGTGACCCCACTTTAGTTCAGTTTATTGATTTTACTAACACAAATGTCTTATCATTTCCAAGCCCTGGACAATGAAGCTGATGAGATAATTTGTGCCTCTGTCTGAGTGTTTTACCTCTTTGATTGGGATGTAGATCCAATGTTTTCCCATTCTTCTTTTCATCCCTACCTACCTACTTACCTTACTTGCCTTTTACAGTTCTGCTCCTCCACAATTTCAGTGTTAGACATCAATGTCCCTTCCAGTTCCTCTTGTACTTCCAACACTTGATCTATTTCGGTAAACAAGATGATAAAGGTGCTCTCTTGCACATTGTGCCAGGTACACCATGTTTCATAGTGCAGGGCCGGGGTTTTATCCACCTACTGCTTATTTATTCCCTCCAAACTAAAGTATGCACTTGGGAGTTAAGCACGGATAGAACAGCTCCACGTACCCACCCTTTGAAGGGAAAATCCCAGGTGAAAATCAAAACGAAACAAACTCTTTATGACCTATGGACCTGTTTCTTGTATAACAGGTGTTTCCAACACTGGAAATTCAGGTGCTTTTTGCCCTGCTCCAGGCTCTGGAGGTGGTCCAAAGCTGCTCTTGGAAGACCCTGGTGAGACAGGTGTATGCTGTAAGCCAATGTGTCACTAGTCCACAGTTTCTGAACTCCATAATTTCCTGAAAAAAGGGATCTTCCTTCCAAGTCCTCTGATGGAGGAAGACCTTTCTCAAGATACTACAGCTTTCCACCCACAGAAAAGATTAATTTGGAAAGTGCCAGCAGTGAGGCCCCACACTGGCAAAAACTCTTCTGCCTTGCATTTAGCTGAGCAGCAGGTGCTCCCTGTGCCACCCCTGTGTACAGACAGAGGAACACGAGTCCTGTGGCCCTGTCACACCCACACACACCCAAGCTGGGGGACTGGGACATGGGGATGATAAGCAGGGGGGTAGCCTGTGCCTGGGTTTCACCCTGGTGGGAGTTTGTACGTGTGTAGCACTCTCTGTAGTAAGATTCAAGGGATCAAAATCTCCCTGACTCCCAGGCTGTATGTGCACACTTTACCACCAGGAAAGCTGTCCAAGTAGTGATATTGTTAAGGATTCTGGGACAGTGGGCATTGTGCTTATGGTTAAAAATTCAAAGCTGTGAAGATGATACCCTGTGTGACTTTTTAGGAAGGACAGGAAGCAAGAAAGAAAAGGATAAATAAAGAATGGAGCCGATGGACCTTCTCCCCTATGTCTTTAGTTCATACAACACCCAGATCTTTCAAGTCTTATGTTCACTGTAAGAGCCCTTGTGGAAAAATGGGAGTTGGGTTGTGTTAGGAGTGCTGCACAGTAGACCCATTCATGGTGAATCTGTGGGAGATGATTCCTGCCCTGAGTCTTACAAAGCTACTCATGTTCTGTTCAGCACTTTGTCTTTCCAAATGGTCAGGGCAGTTTGGAAAAGTTGGTATGGGAGTATTTTTACAAATAATCCCACAAAGTAGTGAAGGATGCTGATGGACAGGTCTGTTTAGTAGTGCCATTTTTAAGAATTCTCCTCTCTGCTGTAACCCAAAGTAGGCCATTTTCATTGTGCCCCTGCAGGACCTCCTCTGCTAGGGCTATGGGAACAACTGGAATCTGAGTTTTCAGAGCTCTGCAGAAGGCACTCCTACAGACAGCAGTGTAGCTTCTCTGGGTAGGGTAGGGTATGACGGATCTGACCTGGTCTGCAAGCAGGATTGGGTAGGTGATGATGCCCTCTAGTGACTTCCTAAAGAGAAAATGGGATGGAGCAAATAATGAGGGAATGTTTTTGAGCTGGAAAAAGACCTATACTGATAAAGAATTCAGGGCCCCTGTCTTTATTTTTCTGTTTGACTGAATGCAATTATTGTATTTATTGCCAGCAGTGTGTTAAGTTGTTCCAACATAACGAGGCCTTTGTGAAATATTTGGCTTGGTATAGTTTAACTCTTGAGCCTTTTTGTTAAGGAATTCTGCTCTACTCTAGTAGAGTTTAGTCTAGTAAAATAATACAGCTATACTATTCCTCTTTAAATAAGGAGAGAACTTTTTATAATACAAGAGCTATGTTTTCATACAAACCTTATTACTCATGCTATGTCTGTTTTCTTGCCGTGGGAAATTCAGGTTAAAAAAATATAAACACTGGATTTATTCTCTGCACTCATTTAGTGGTCCTTTCTTAACTTTTTGGGATGTCTCCACAATTTCCTTATTTTTTTCCAGCTGAGTAAAAAGGAATTCTGATCAGATGTTTTATAAGAAGGATGTTGGTTATGTGGGCAGTGCTTTCTGAATGCAGATGAGTCAGTTGTAAGGAGTGTAAGAACAGTGGATGTAAAAGGTTGACAACCCCCAGGTTTGCATTCAGAATACTCTGATCCACTCACCCCCTTTGGTACGCCCTTAGTTTTCCTGATCCATTCTGCAGAGATGCTCTTGTTTGCTCCCACGCTCTCGTGTCTGTGCAGCTTTTCTTGTTTCCCTTGTAGCAGAACATCACAAAAGATCCTCTTCTGTGAGATCTATCACATATACACATACTGCTTTAATTCTTGAATTACAATCAGAGTTTTGCTATATCATTTCTCTTGGAAAGAGACCTCTTTTGTGTGTGTATATGTGCATCTTCTCTTATTATTGAAAATATGTCAATGCTAAATAAAAAATTCCAAATCATCTCACATCCAAAAACTCCAGTAGTTTCCCTTGTTGTTTCACCGTGGTTGTTCATGGCTTTGTTTAGCCTCAGTCTGAGGTGAAGGAGTTAGGATAATGAGGAGGGGAAAATATATCCTCTTTGTGCTTGGCAAAGGAGCCACCATCCTGCCCCTTCAGTGCCTCTATTTGTTCCTGGAATGCCTGAATATGGCCAAACATATAACAAGCAAATATTGTACCTTGTACCAAGTCTGCACCCTCTTTGTTTGCTTTACCCCTTGTATCTTCAAATACTCATCCTGCAGGATCTCCAGGATGAGGTGAGGGCTGTCCTCCTGCTCCATAGATTCTACCCAGCCCAGAATAGCCCTCAGCCCTCACTGTCACCTCTAGACCAACCACAGTGGGTGGTGCACGAGTTTGCAAGGGCTGCATGAGAAGCCTGCAGACAAAATGAGGACCAGGTAGTATTGGTGAGGTGAAAAGGGATGCAAAAAAGGGAGGGGACACATAGAACAGAGGTGATAAATTGAAAAATGCAGGGAAAACAAAAGGATGTATTTGACTTCCAACTCAACCAGGTTTTTTGTGTCTCAATGCTCCCAAAGCCTGGGAAGCAGAGGTGCCGTGTTTGCAAGAGTAACAAGGGCGATAGAGGAGGAGAGAAATACACAAAGAAAAGTGTGTTGGAAATGGGGCAGATAAAACCCAGGTACATGTGACAACATGCCCCAGCCTTTTATCTTTGCTGTCACTTGCCAAGTGACCATCTGAAATAATCAGAGGGTATTAATTAGATTAGCAACAAGAATTCAGTAGGTGGAAAAGTGGGACAATCTGCTTACATTACACATGTCAGCACATATGACTTCTGTGCTAATGGAAGGTGTCTGTTTTGACAGTTCTTTCAAGCTGACAGAAAAATGCTCTGGATAGAAAGAGATGCACTTAAGCTGTATTTCACTACTTACAGATCTCAATTAGAAGAGGGTAAAAAGTGTGTTAGACTGTGTACTAATAGGCCCTGTGTGAAAAGGGCTTTATACCTACAGAACCAGAATCCATCTGAGAGGATAAAGTGAGATGTGAAATAGAGGGAGGTGCCTCTATTTGTTTGGTTTCAGGAGTCCTCAAGTAAGACTGTCAGTTATCAAGGCTAATCTTATTCTTTGATCACACTCTTTTTTTTTTGTGTAGTAGCTGTCCATTTTTAATGTACACAAATGCTTAAAAAAACAAAAGCCCTACCTTCTCGGTACTCTTATAATTCAAATTGTTTTCTTAGTAACTTTTTGCGCACAGGTTGTTTTTACATATAGATAAAGTTTTTGAAAACTTGAGTGAGTTCATGCAGTACTGGAGGAGAAGAAAGCAAGCCTGTGCAGGTGAATTTGAAAGAACAGGTCTCTTTAAGACATGTGATGTGCAAGCTTAGAACTGCATGACATGGTCTTACTGGCTGTTCTGTCTGCACTTGTGGGCATCCCTTCAGCTATCACTCTGCCTGATTCCCTCCTACGGAAGAGTGCTCTTTAAGGATGTGCCTGGCCATCATCAGAGGACAGTTTCAACATATTTGTTGTTTTTCCACATTAACAATTAGTACAGATGGTGCAGGTGCAGGATGTTACACCTGTGTGCCTACATGGGGTGAGGAAGAAGATAGGTTTTCTCCTTGTCAGGCAGGGCGATGGAGAAGCAAAAAGACTTTCCTAGATATACATTAGATATTGGAGCAGGGGTTGATAACAGAACTGGAGAATGCCTCGCTGCTATGTCCCTTTAGCTTACCAGGGGGGAAAAAATCATAGAATGAATTAGTAAATTACTTCTATTAGGAATTGTTGTCTGAGGTTTTACTCATTTACTTTATCCCAGTGTAAGGGTTTACCATGGACCTGGAAAAATTATTTCTGAGTGCTTACAGTCCCTGTGTGTTTATCTCTTGGGTTTTTTGTTGTTTTTTAGTATCAAGCAGTAATCTCTGAAACTGTGGTTTTTAGAGTACCTCTGTGCATGTACTCAAACCACAGGGCTTCCAAATTTATGCTTTTTCTTCATGCTATATCTGAAAAAGCGGAATAGATAAGAGAAACTTATCACATTTTCAAGGGAATCAACACTTGGGAATGGACAGCTCTTACATTTAAGCAAGTTGTTCTTTGCCTGTTGTTGGTATACCACAGACAGACTGACAGGAATAGGTCTCTGCAGGTAGAGCTGAGAGAAGGGTTTGGCTGCAAAGCTTGGATGACTGGGAAGGGTACACAGGAGGGCAAGAACCTGTGCTGTAATTGCATAATTGACAGTTGAAAAAAGACTGCTTTCAATTATGAACTAAAAAGTGCACAAAAAAAAACTGAGATAGTGATTCTTTTAATCCTACACTTTCAGTCACATGATGGGACAGGACCACACTTCGAGGCAATCTGATTTTCTTCCTATAGATTTAGGATTCTTCCACAATTCCCTAATTGCTGTGGAATGTTGGTAATAACAAGCAGGGCATTATCACTACATCTGAATTGTACAGCACTAGAATAGTTTGCATTTCTTTAGTCTCATTTACCGTGGGGAATTTAGATGTAACCTGACTGGTGAACCTACATGATTAATATTCCTCTTTTTAGGCATGCAGAAATTGAGATGTACCATGCTGGTATTTTTTTTCCTCCATGCTAGTCTAGTACAGACTAGAAAAGCCAGAGATTGGAACACATCCTTAAAGGGTTAATTGCCTTAACCCCTAAAATATATCTACAGCTTGCACAAAAATCTTCATTCTCAGTTTCAGGGTCTTGGGCATACTCCAGAGAAATTCATAGAAACAACTTCTTTAACAGTTCTTAACTTCTGTGTTCTTCTGTGTTCTTTAACACAGACTAGGTTTTCTCAGGCTTTCAGTATACATTGCATTTCTAAGAAATGCATTAAAAATGTATTAATACTGAGAACATACATAATCTCCTATTCCTGAGACCTGCTTTGTGAATGGTTGAGTGCTCAGATCACAGTTCTAACACTCCTTCTAGGGTCTCTTTCTATAGCACACAGAATTCATACGCTTCTTAGCTGCTCGTTTTGACTGTGCTGTAAGACAGCAAAAGATTTGAACCAAGGCTTACTTGAACTGAATCAAAATTTTAATGCTTTTAAAATGGACACAGATTATTTCTAAATACTACTTCATTTTGAGCAAAATATAGTATATCTTTTCAGTAGAAAGTTGATCTTTACTTTCTCAGAATTGACATCTGAGAAACATCTTGGCATTTCTGCTCCTCTGGCCAATGAGGTTTACAATTTAAGTGAAAGTGTGTCATGCTGACTTCTTTAAAATGCTTCATTATTAATATCTCTCTTTTTTTCCCTCTTAGAGAAACACATGCAATGCAACAGAGTGGTTTGGATGGTGATTACCAGGCAGTGGTACACAAAGAACCAAATATATTAAAGACAAGAGGATCATGTGTGTGTACTGGGTTCGGCTGGGATAGAGTTAATTTTCTTCCGAGTAGCCAGCATGGGGCTCTGTTTGGATTTGTGCTGGAAACACTGTTGATAACACAGGGACTCAGCTGTGTGGGGCTCAGTAGCTGGCTGGGGTCGAATCACAACACTGTGGGTTGAACTCTCTCTGTGAAGAGCTCTTACACTGTTAAAGTGCAAGTCACGAGAATGACAGTCTCTCCCTTCCATACAAATGTGAAAATAACTAGATACCCTGTGTTGATACATGGAGAAAAAAATTACATAATTTTTGGGTTTTCTGTTTCTCAGCAGCACAGTTAGCAGTATGCCCAATAGCTCACTATACATTATGTCCCCAAAAGGATAACATCAGAGTCACAAAGAAGTAGGTTTTTGTCTGATTGGTGAGACGTGGTGAGAGCTCAGGACCCTGGAGTTATGGATATTTTGTATTTCCTTCTCCCCTCACTGTTATTCTGAAGGATGTGTACTGAAATGCCCAGCTCATTGCCTGCAATCTCTCAGCCATCTGATGACCCCTACTAACCTTGACCAACCTGGAATGATTGTTCAGCCATTTAACTGTGGGAGATAACATTAGCCCAAGTTCTTGGCCATAACCCCTCGGTTTCCAGGCTAGTGCATGTAAGCAAGATGAACCTATCACAGCTGTGGTTTAATGGGTAGAAACAATTAAGTAATTATAAATCAATGAGCTCTGTAACTCTGGCATTATAATAATTGCATTTTAAAAGGTACTACTTAGTTACAATTCAGGAATTATTTACAGGCAATAATTAAGGTCAAACTGACTTCCTCCTGTTACACAGAGTATTTGTATGAGCAGCATGTCAAACTATAAATAATTAAAGGCAAACCTAATTGCCTAGTGTACTGAAGTGTGTCATTATCCTAGAGATTATGCTCTTGTGTCTATCACTGGTTATATTTTAAAGATAAAATATGTCTTTTTTTAATAAAAATGCAAATTGTCTTAATATGTTACTTTTTTGTTAGAATGGTATAATTTCCTTCAGGGTTTTTTTACTCAACCCACAGGAAAAGGAATAAAGTAACAGGAAAAAGAATATGGCATATTCCATGTATGAAGCAATCCTATGAAGAAAGAATAGATGAGAAAAATTAGTGCAATCATTTTACAGGATTATTCCCCACAGTATATTTCCCAGTGCTTTGTCTGGTCTAGTTTGCAAAGATGCAAATGATGTTGGTTTTATTGCTTCCCTTAGGGGAGATTATTCCAGTCTAATAACACTCACAGTTAGGAAATTTTACTGATGTTCAAACTGTTTTTCTTTACCTGACTTTACCCCCATTCCTCCTAGTCATAAATTCCCACAGGCAGCTCAGGATAGCTCCTCTCCTTCCTGGGTGTTCTGAGCCAAGCAATACACAAGTATTTCTTTTAATCTTCCACTGAAGTCTATCTACACAATGGATGCTGCGGTCTTGGAGAGCCTCCAAGCTTGGAGGCAGCCTCTGGTCACTGCCCTGTGTCCACACGAGTGTCGGTGCCTGGACACACCTGTGTGCAGAGATGGCTCTTCCTGAAATGCTTACCCCACACAGGGCCCTCGTGGTACCCACTGACCCAGCAAGCATTCCCTTGCAAATGGATTTCTTTTCCAGTTAGAAGAAAAGTCACTTCCAAGGTTGGTAACCTCAAGGAAAGGTGAATCCATAGGATCAGCATACAGTCATAAAGGTGGGGAGGGATCCCAGGAGGTCTCTGGCCTGACCTCCATTGCAGAGAATGGCAAACTATGAAAGCAGACCATGTTGTAGAAGGTTTGCCCAGATGGGTCTCAAAAGCCCCCAAAACCACACGTTCCCCAGCCTTTCTCAGTGACCTGTTTGGACACTCCATTTTGTCATTGAAATATTTTTTTCTTTGCACACAGCCAGAAGCTAATCTTGTACTTGGTAGTCTCTTAGGATTCATTTTATGTTTTAGCAGAAACAGCAGTCAAAAATTGTCTCATGAGCTTTGAAAGGAAGAACAGACTTCTCCAATTTTAGATCAGCAGGATGTTTTCAAGTTACCTTCCCTCTTTCTTTCCAGTCCACTGACAATTTGTTTAAATGTTAAACCTGGAAAAAAATAAAAGTCTTTGCAGTAACATCTTAACAAAGCATATTTAAAATGCTTATGTTAAAACACTTTGAATTTAGTCTTATGAGAGTAATTTCATAAAATGTTGATAAGTTTCTAATCAAATACTTCACATTACATGACCATGGCTGTCACACTGTGCAGTCTTCCTGCAGTATTTGTATGGAGAATGGAATTTTCTGCAGGGAATACTCTTCTTTCCTGTCATGATATCGACACCAGATGCCCTTAGTGACATCTTCTAAAGGGATTTGCTTTTAGAGCCTGGTGTACAAGAGAGACTCTGGCACCAAACTGCCATCGCTGCTCAGTGCTCCTCTGCTTTCTCTGCATTCCTACTGCTGAACAGGAACTCAGCCTTTTCCTGCTCCCTCTCACCAGCGCAAATCTCCTCTTTTTAATCTCCATTGGCACTGGATAATTAAGTCACCTACTAGTTCCCTTCCCTGAAATATATCACTGTATCTTAGAGTTCTGGCAGACTTGATTATCACCTGGGAATTGTGCTCCTCCCAGATGGATGTGTCACTGATGAAGGGATAATACCTATCCTTTTTGCAACAGCAAGTGTAGTGCACATTTATTTGAACCTTTTTTTAGCTAACAACCTCTAGTTTTTGCAGTCTTTTGGAGACCCCTGCCTCTTCTTGCTCTCCTCTGTCACTTCCAGATGCCATATTTATCAAAGTGGGGTTATCTGTTCCATAGGCTCAGTATTTCAGCTAAAGTCTTACAAACATTGAGAACAGATATTTCGTGTGTCTGTCAGGCTGTGCTCTGCTTCACACATCCAAGGGTGATGTCAGTCTCTCATTTTTTGGTTGTGGCTGCATAACCTTTAGTCAAGTGCAGCCTGGGCTTTGGTAGATTCCCTGCCTCCATGTACTCAGAATTATTTTTATCGGTCATTGCCTGTTCTCTTTTTGTTGAGTTGAACACATCTGTGTAAGTGTTCAGATGTGTAGCATCTTCCACCTGACCCATTTTCAGGTTCTAATCTGTTTTTCTTCCAGTTTCTTGAATTTTCTTATTGATAACGACAACAGTCGCCACTGTTTTCTGAGGCTCTTCTCCATATTTTATTCTGAGTTAAGGGTTTTGTATAATACAGTTGTAGTGCCCATACACCAACAGAATAATTTGACTAAAATATAAGAGCCACAGTATTTGTCGTGGGGAAAATAGGCATTAGTTTAGGAACAGATATATCTGCAAAGGGAACAAAACAGAATGCCTGCTTTATAAATTATTGCAAGGGAAAAATGATATCTCTTTATGATAAAACGTTTCCAAAACTCAAGGATGACGTATTTCATACAAAGCTGCCTGGGAAACTGTTTCAAAAATAACAAAATGAAAGAGTTATGTTCTAAAGCAAATGTGTTTATTTTTCATTTAACAAAATATCAGGTTGACAATAAGATTCTTTTGTGGAGATGTACAGATACGCATAGAATCCAAAATAATAACTTAGGGATACTGGAATAGCCTTTAGCAAAAATATTTCAAAGGGGACAGGATTTTCAAAAACTTGGCTTTGTCTTAAGAACCAAATCAACTCACCATGTTCTTAAAGACTTGTGGCACACATGGCTTTGAGCGCTTCTGAAAATTTGCCTATGGAGGTGGATCCCTGAGCACTTGAAAAAAATTATCCTTGAGCTCTTTGGAAAAGCTGGCTACATTTTAGACAAATGCCTGTTCTATGATCTCTTGCCCTTTGATATACCAAAGCTTCTCATTGCTATTTGATGAACTGCTTGCTGACAGATATTTATTAGTTTTTAGCTGTAAAAAACTAGAGGGAGGAGGGGAATCCTGGATTTTGTAGAGATGTGACTAAACTATAGAGGGAAAATAAAACAGCCAGCCAAGTAATCAGTGAAATTTCTCAGTCTCTTGAGATGACCCAGGGTGTACAGCCCAACTGCAGGCCTGGAGACACTTTCTTGCACTCCAATCTTTAGTTGTATTGAGGTTTCAAGGTTTTATTAATGTTACTGAGAAATGTTTGCATGGCTTTATCCACCAGCAAAGGGTAAGAAAATAGAGCAAAATTTTGTGCTTATGCAGAGAATGGTTAGACAGCTTGGGAAGTATTTTACAGGTAAGTACCATAACTAATCCCATCGCTGAATAAGTTTTTTTTCTGATAGAAGAAACCATAAGAGTATGTATAGTGGGATGTATCCAATATTACCCAAAAAGCTGATTTTAAGTATCACCTACAATGGCTGTATTAATCTAATTTAGTGTAGCAGGCATTTATTAAGATTTCTAGATTACATTCATGTTTTTCAGGTATACATTTTGACACAACACATCATGCCTATTTTCCATCCTGACAGCACAAATGTTAACCTGGGCATCCTTTTCCAGCCTTCCACCCTCTGAAGAGCATCTAAAGTAAATGTACAGAATACAAATTCCTGTGTATTTAACTGACAATTAAAATCCTGTGGCTTCCCTACATTTCTGAACATATATTAGACAAAATGTAGTCTGGTGCAAATTCAGATTGGATCAGCAGTGATATTTTGGCTGGCCTGGAAGTGTCCTAGGTGAAACTGTAAGGTACCTGCTGTATGATACTCCCAATTGTTGCATGAGCAGAGGCTGATTCCTGCCAGACTGTCTGGAAGAACAGTGCTGAATTCTTTTTCATCCATGTATATTGAAATGGGCCGTTTTTTTGAACATATGCCTCTCTTGCTGTACTCACAGATGTTAAATTTACTAGAGTAGTAATTATTTACAGGACTAGGTGGTTAGCTTGCTCTTGTTTCAACTACCAATGCTATCCTGACTAATCATTATTTAATTCTGCATTCCACCTCTCTATTGACCTTTGAAAATACTTTTTGCTATCTATCAGATAATGGTATACAGTAGGAATTATTTTAGATCTTATGTGGGTGATTAATTCTCTCGTTTCAACATGGTGAGAAGGGTAGTCTTCTTCAATGCATTTCTCAAAATTACAATAAAGTAGTTTCTGAGCAATAAAAGTGGCAGAATTGTGCTATGGGTGTAGTGATCCAAGCTACATGATAGAAGACAACATTAATGCTTTGTTTTTAGAAGTTGTTTGCTTATTCCCCATAGCCTCTTTTCAAAGATTATCCAAGAGATGCTTAACTATAGCAGCAAGGTAAAGATATGATTGCATAATAGATATGGCTTAGGATGAGTTTTAATCTGTAGTGAATCTTCTCACTAAATAATGAATGATATGTAGCTGATGGAAGAGATATAGGAGAGAAAGAGCAGCTGGTGTTTTGACTGATTCTGTGATATTGTAATTATGTTTCTAAATCTGTGCCAGGTGCTTTAACAATTCTAGCAAGGATTTATTTTATGTGAATGTAAATAAATAGAGATTGTGGTTAATTTTCCTGTTTCCTGAAATAAGACTTTATAGGTGTCAGTGAAAACAATGAGATTGAGGCCTAGAAAAAATAGGAGACTTAATTATTGGAACTGTGCAGCAAAAGTAATGAGGTGCTTGAGAGGTTGACTGGGTAGCGAGGGGTGATTTAGAGAAGATTTAGCAGGTTATTTTAGTCCATCAAAGGGTCTGTATTTGTCTCAGTAAGCACATGAAAGCTAGGAAGTGACCAAACTTCGGGCATGAGCCCACGGTGCAGAAAATGACTGGAGTTAGCATAGGTACATATTGTATGGATAAGTCATTAATCAATTGAAAAATGCCTTGCAGATTGATGACAGAAGCTAAGCAGCAGGGAATACAGGGGGGAAAATCAAAACAAACAGATTAGATGTAATTAAAGAGCAAGGGAGAAGAGATTTGCATACAAATTTTTTGACTCACCTGCTTGAAAACTTGACCGGCATCATGCTTCATTATTGACTGAAACACACCAGTACAGGGAACCAAAGCAACAGATCTGGTCTGGATTTAAGTGTGTGGTTAAGGGCCACTGGCTGAGTGAAAGTTCCTGACTGGCAGCAGAGAGAGGCTCCTGCCAGGGGTGAGGAGCTAATGAATGCACAGGCAAACCTAGAGCAGCATCCAGGGACAGCCAGTGTGAGTGGGGCACAGAGGGCAAGAAAGGATTTGCAGCTGACTTAAGGGTTTCACTTGATTTAAATTTAGATATATATTTTAATGCAACATAAGTCAGATAGCATTGGGAATAAAATGTTATTACTTACTCCCAAATAACTGTATTTAACACTGATTGTCTCCACTGAAAGCATAGAAGTAAATGGCAAAGAAACAATCTTGTTCAACCCACAGTGGAAAAGGCTCGAGATTTTTGTGAAATGTGGTCATATTTTCTATTTTCATAAAAACAAAATGTTTTTTAGTGGGTTTTTTTTTTTGTTTTTTTTGTTTAAAATATCCTCTAAAGTCATATGAGATTATAACAAACCTCATAATATTCCATTTAAGTCTCTATGACAATGGTTATTGTGCAATTTGCATTTCAACATACAGTTGTGCTCTCTGGACTTGAGCCCTACTGGAACATGATCAACCTCAGGATAAACAACAAAGAGAGGATATAATTATGTATACTCACAGGAGATGAAAATTAAAACTGTTTTCCAGTTTATAGATGTCAAATGGGCTTGAGTCAATTAGAAAAAACATCTTTCACCATATGTTATAGCAGTTAATTAATTTTAAAGTGAGGGATGGTCACCTAGTGCAACTTCTTAAGCAGTTGTTCTTCTTTCGGTGATAAGCAAAAGTATTAAATCTTTTCCCTGCTGCAGTGCCTAGCAGCAGAAACCAGTCCTCGCCAAAATCCATAAAGCCTTATGCCTTATCCTCCTCTAAATCCCTCCTCAAAACGTTTTTCTGCTGTGATGCTCATGAACCACTCCCATCAGTTAGGCAAGTAGTGAGCTGTAGTGAAGTCTGTTTGCTTTACAACTGTAAAGCAGACTTTCCAATCCACTCCCACCTTGTTCATCTCTTTCATCCATTGCTTTTATCCTGTCTGATAAGAACCCTGTTAGATCTGTGATGCAGGAACTCTTTCTTATTATTGTTTGCAAAATACCTCATTAAACGGAATCCTTTCATTTGAGGTTTCTAGGTGCAACTATAATATAAACAGTAAATAGTAACTTTGTGAGATTATCGTTATCTCTAACCCAAAAATCTCAAAATAAGACCTCATTAGTAGGTGATGTGCAGTGCACTGGGGTGCCACAACAGAATCTCAGCCCCAGACAAATCCTGCCCACTAACATGGAGGAATGTTAATAGATTTGTGGAACTGTGCATGTCTAAGTCTGTACAGATTGCTCTCAAAACACCATCCAAACTAGGAAGTTAGAACAAAAAGTATTTCCATTGTAAGATATTTTGTAGTACACAGCAAAATATTCTGTACATACTTAGGTCTGTTTTATTGGTTTTCTGGTTGACCACCTGTGCCCAAAGAGCCTCCCACATCAACGGAGCTTAGGAATAAAGTGTAACCTGAGATTGCTCACACTGGGACCATAATAGCGTATCTTGTCCTGCTGTGAAAAGTGTTTCATCCCAGAAGTTAAACCTTACAGGAGAGGTTACACGTGAAGGTGCTGGGTCATTTCTGTGTGACTGGGTTTTAGCATGCCAACATGGCTGTGATATTGATAATTAAGTCAAAACTGGCAATGAAAATGAATACCCAGGGCATCACTAAGCCAGGAGGAGAACACTACGTCTTTTGAGAAGTCTGTGTAACTGGTCATACCCGTTCTAAAATGAGTTTCTTTGAAAAGCATTAAAGGAAACTGACCTTACCTTAGTGCCTAATCATAATAAATGACAGACTGAGTTAATTATTACTTGGCAATTCTTTATTTAAACTTTGTACTAAGATTCATTTGCAGTATATTCTTTCATGCAGAACATAAAAGGTGTAATTGTGTGCAGAGTGGGAGTGGTGTTTCCCTAGGTCAAGTAAGGAATAATTCCTTTATATATTTGCCCTGTATGAAAAATACATGCATGCTGTACATGAGCATTGCAGTTTATGGGACTGCTTCTAGTAATTGTTTGCACAAATTGAGGACAGTCACTTTCCTAACGCTTGGGTGTCACTTTTCTTCTTAGACTGGTAGAAGGGAGCAAGATACTGATGTGTTTGCACAGTGCAGCAGAAACTGGGTGAACCCTTCAACATCCAGTCTTTCTCCTTCCCCACTACATGTATCAGTATTTCTGAATTAGCTGGCCTGATCACTCCATGTCACAGTCTTGTAGGACCTGGTAAAAAGTCAGGGCCCAGACTTTGCTCCCAGGCCATTGATCAGCCATCCCCAAGGATAAAACAAAGTAATTTTTGCTGAACCTTTATACTCAGTGGACTGAAGCTGGCCTTCTGCCTTAAGAAACCTGTTACAGACACTGTCTCACTGGATCACTTTTCTGGCCCAAAACATGTGTGTAGCTCTTGTATGTGTCTCACATGTGTAGTTGTTACACCAAGAAATTTTTGTTACACCAAGAAATTTTGTACACCAAGAATTAACAGAGGGATAGGACATGTGGAATGAGACATAAGCAAATAAAAGCAGAAGTCATGTTGGAAAACATAAATATAATTTTCTGAAAATAATGCAGCATCATGAGAAAGGAGGAATACTAGCAAACACTCTAGGGTTTTCTTCTGCAAAGCAGGATTCTTCTTTTTATTTAATCGTCCTCTTGCCCCCTCCCCAGCTCTCCCACCNAAAACAAAAACCAAAAGACAACTCTCTAAAAACTTCTGAACCTGACTTCCCTGGATAGCTATCAGGTTTCTATCAAAATCAATAGGATCCTCTTGAGACTGAGATAATTCGATGCCAAACTTGTAAATAATTCTCAGCCAGGCATGGAAGACTCGTTCCAGCACATAGCTCCTCAAAACTCCTGCCTTTTCTCCCATCTTTGAGCGCTCTTCCTACAGCTCATAGCTGTATTTTGAGCTCAAAGCCCTTGGCCGTTCCCTGCCTTGGGAACTGGTGGCAAGCTGGTAGCATCTCCCTGTGCTTGTTTTTAGCATAGCATGAAGCTTGCCATGCACGAGGAAGGGTGAATGAGCTGAGTCAACATCAAGACAAAGGTTAAGAGTGAAAGTCAAACCCAATCACTTCAGTCATGGCTGGCTGATGTTTGTTAGTAGTATCTGGACTAGTACAGGTGAGTTAGAGAGCACCAACAAAAGCCTAGACTCCATTCAACTTTAGAAGTTTCCACAGAGAGGGAAAAGGAAGAAAAGTAATTGCCTTTGCTCCAGGGTGTCAGGAGTGATGTGTTAGCTGCACTACACACACAGAAATAAACTGTGAAAGTCATCTCTGGACATCCTGTGGGAGACTGGAACCACAAAGCTGCTAAGAGACACTTTAATTAGTGCTAAAGTTACTAGCCCTCAGGGCAACTTCTTTTAGTAGCCCTTCTCTGCAAGTACTTTGGGTTCACCTACTCAGCTCTCTGGGAGTCTCTGCACTGTGGAGCTCTCATCTCAGAAGGGTCCAAGATGCGTGGCTATATCACAGAGGAATGCAACCAATTACAGAGGAAAGAAACTTGTTTTTCCAGCATGGGGAAAATGGATGGTGTGCCACAGAGTGCTTATTGTTTCATCACAGAGTCACTGTTTTTTCTGTTATCAAATACTTTTATAAAGTAAATGTTTTTCTAAGCTCTACTATTTTTCTGCCCTTTAGATACTCTTGTTCTAAGTTCTTCACCCTATATTTTTCCTAGTGCTTTCTTCATGTGTGTGTTTCTTAATGTCCCTTTGGCATCTTAAGTCTTTGTCCTATTTGACTTTTTCAATAGTCTTCCTTTTTCCTTCTTTCTTTTTTTTTTCTTTACTCTCTGTTCCATATTCCTCTCCCTTTCCCCCAGTATTGTATTTATTTATTAACTGCACTTAAGCAGCCTCAGTTGACCACAACTGACCTTCTACCATGAGGGCATATTATACTGGTCACAATCTACAGAGCATAGCAGAAAGGAATTTTACCCTCTTTTCACAGATAAGGAAAACGTGGCTCTGGCCAGTCAGTGTCTTGACCTAACCCATGAAAGGAAACCAGATGCTTTTTGGGGTTGAGATCTTTAGGATAGGATAGAATAGAATAGAATATTATATTTCAGTTGGAAGGGACCTACAGTGATCATCTAGTCTAGCTGCTTGACTACTTTGAGGGCTGACCAGAAGTTAAAACCTGTTAGTAGTGAAAGTGCCTATATTATTAGGGAAAGTCCCAAATGCCTCTGAAATACTGACAGGTTTGGGGTGCTGATCAACTCTTTAGAAAGCCTGTTCCAGTATTTCACCACCCTCTCAGTAAAGAAATGCTTTGCAATGTCATGTAAGGGTTTATCTCCCCTGACACTGCTTTGAACCTGTCCTATCTGTCCTATCACTCAATACCAAAGAGAACAGATCAGCACCTGCCTCTCACTTCCCCTTCTTAAGAAGCTGTGAAGACCAAGGAGGCCACAGCTCAGCTTCCTTTTCTCCCCACTAGACAAAGCCAAAGACTTAGCCTCCTTGCTATAGGACATTCCTTCCAGCCTTTTCATCAGCTTTTTTGCCCTTCTCTGGATACATTCAAGTACTTTCACATCCTTCTTAAATTGTGGGGCCCAGAACTGCCTGCAGAGAGCAAAGTGAGGTTGAACCAAAGCTGAATACAGTGGATTGATCACGTCTTTTGACCATCTGGGGATGCTTTTTGATGCACCCTAGGATGGAATTTGACCTCTGGGCTGTCAGGGCACACTGCTGACTTCTGCTGAGCTGCTGCCAACCAGCACCCCCAGATCCTTGCTGCTCTCCAGCCACTCCTCTCCCAATTTGTACTTGTGCTCAGCCTTCCCCATCCCAGGTGCAGAATCCAGCTTTTGTACTTGATCAATCTCATCCCATTAGCAGTAGCCTAATGCTCCAATCTATCCAGATCCCTCTGCAAGGCCTCTTGTCCTTCAAGCCACTCAACAGCATCTCCCACTTTGGTGGTGTCAGCAAACCTGTTAATGTTGCATTCAACTCCTGCATCGAGACCATTGATACAAATACGGAGCAAGACTGATCCTAGAGCTGAACCCCGAGGAATGCTGCTGGTGAATTGTTGGCAGGCAGATGAAGCCCCATTCACTACAACCCTGTGGCTTTCAGCCAGATCTTGTCCCAGCACACTGTGTACCTACTCACCCCACAGCTGAACAACTTGTCCAGAAGGATACTGTGAGGGATGGTATCAAAAGGCTTAGGAAAATCCAGAAAACCCAGATTGTTCATGAGTCCCACTGATACAAGGCTATCAGTCTTTTTTTTTTTTTTTTTTTTTTAACCACACCCTCTATGCACACTTTGTTTTCTCTTTTGTACTTTTCCAGAGCGAACAGTCTCAGCCCTGGCCACTTCGCTGCGTGGATACATTTCCACCCATTCAGTAGCAATGATCTCAGGTTACAGGATGTTTCATCAAATACAGAACACCTGTATTGCATAACTCAAGCAAGTTGAACAGTACACCCATCTTGAAATAACACTAGACACACAAGTTAATTGCATAGTTGCTGTGGAAAAAAATTAATTATTTGGTGATAACTATTCTGTGACTCTATCAGCAATGGCAATAACTTGCATGTTTAACTTAAGATAACATGTTCGGTGCTTGCTCTTTTCCAGTAATCGTGTAACTGACTGGTATTTAAACATTTTTAAATGACATTTTAGAAGAATGCTTGCACCAAAAATCCCAAGCTAACACAGCAAGAAAATGTTACTCTCATGACCTCTCTAAACATTACTGACAACTCTTATCATAACTTATTAAAAAATAAATGGAAAAAATAGAGTGAATACCCTTGTTTAATTTTACCCTTGTACTGCTGTAGGGCAATGGGGAAAGGTGCATAACTGGGGGAAAAGGAGGAAGAGAAGAGGTACTTGACTGACATGAATAAATGAAGATCAAACAGTCTTTTTGGTTTTGTTGTCCTCTTGTGTGTCAGATGATTTGGTTGAGGACAGGTTTTTTGAGTTACACGGTGGAATTAATGCTCTATCTCATTTACAAAGCAAAAGGACTATCGTCCTTTTACTCTGGGTGACATTAACTCTCCAAACCTCAACTTCTAGTTCTGAGAGCAAGATAGAATCAGCTTCATTTAATGGGAGTGGAAATGAAATATCAAATAGATCTAATACTTAAATTTGACATTTCTAACGTGGAAATGAATATTTGGCTGATAAGAGAGAAAATTTGATCTTTAGGCTCTCTAAAAATGTCCTGGTTCAGAACAAAAAAAAAAAAAAAAAAGGAAAGAACCATTTTTTTTTTCAATTATCTCAAAAGAAGTTTTGAATTAATAGGTTTTCTCAGTGGATTTTAGCATTTATGATTGCATGTTAACAGAAAGAGCCATGTTCAGTCTACATAAGGGCCATGTTCAGTCTACCATTAAAATAAAGCAGGGTATGAATAAGAGGTTGTTTATTCAAATCCTCAATATATGTCTGTATTCCAGGAAGAAAACTTATCTGTATTAAACCCCCTTTTTTTTTAGACTAGAAGACTCCACCTGTTACAATGATGCTGTTACACAAGTTACACGAGTATAAACCCCCTTCCTTTCATACCAAGCAAAGGGGCTTTTTCTGCTTTTATTCCAGGTGAACTGAACCCCTTTCTAGTCAGAACAACGCAGCATTTAACACTGTAACATTACTGCATTCACAAAGGCACTATGTATCTGTGTTACTGCATTATCTTGAAAGTGCATTTACTAATTTTTACATGTCAGCAGTTGAATTGACTCTTCAAAAAGATTGAATATCTTTTTTTCTGGGTGTCTGGAAGATTTGGATTCAGTATCTTGAGTGCTAATGTAATACAGAGGTCTTGCAGGAATAGTATCTACTAGAAGTTCACAGCAGCTGTTTGCTGTCTGTATTTTGTTAAGATGCTTCATTATTAATGAAAATTCTAAGGGAGTTGTTATCCCATATTAACACATAACAAGAGATTTCAATCTGTTATTGAGTCATAATAGCTACTGGCACAGTGTTTTTTTGAGTAGTAACTGGTTGGAGAGCAACTTCTGGACATGTTCCTGCAGCAACACCCACTCTTCTAGGGAAAAGGATTATCAATGCAAATTACAGGGGTGTGTTTATTAAAGGTTACTAATTTGAAAAATGAAAAATTTGCTGAGATGAATGATTGGACCAAAGGAAGATTATAAGAAACATGGAAAGCAAAAGAGGTTTTTGTTAAAAGGGTGGCCTGGAATCTGTAATTGCTCATTTCTTTAGATTTATTCCAAAGTACTTATTCAAACCTCCATTTCAAGATCAAGGACTTTTCTCAAGCTTCTTAAGTATTAGTATTAGAGATATCTAATCCATAGATTCTTTTCCTTGTAATCTAAATTTCTTCTGGAATTGTGTACAATAATCAAAAGCCTTGAACAACCAAGCACATGCATCAACCCTTTCAGGAATCAAAATCTTGATGTCTTTGGAGGGTGTGAGCACATCTGGGTCAGACTCTGAATGAAATGTTTTTCATAACTGACGCAGAAAAGAAGCTTTTACAATTTCATTTTATATAAATGACACTCATTCAAAAATTTCCAGAACAGAGTACACTGTGACTCCTGCTGCTGGAGGGTCTTCATTTCTGCATCTCCCATGACAAAAGCTTTGCTGAGTGACAGTATTTTAGCTTCCTTCTGCTTACGCATCTTCCTCTAGCTCAAGCTAAAAAAAAAACCCAACAAGTAGGACAGACATTCAAGCATCTATCTATAAACTAAACACAGAATAAAATTCAAGACTCCCCTCTCTCATGTAAATGACCTATTGGTTGCTTGAGGTTTCATAGGTACCCACTGCTATCTCTTTCTGAGCCAATGAATAATTTCACAGCATTTTCAGCCAAAAAGAATGATAGTACTCCCACCAAATTTAGAATAACTAAAGTTTTAGCTCTCGTCTTGAGATGAGAGAAACTTAGTTGTACCTCCTCATTACAAAAGGGTACCAGGTTTTCATAATTCTGGATACAACTTGATGGAACTGGTACTTCCTTCTCCTCAGGAAAAAAATCCCTGGTTACATTTTATTCAAAGACAGTGCTTAGTCATCCACCTTTAGGAATGGATTCTAGGTTGAGATTTCTCAAATAGGAGGAGGTTGCTATTCCGCTCTGTTCAGTCTAACACCCAGATATGGCTCAAGATTAAAGACCTACTGCTGCTCCCATTGTGTGCTACTGGTTCCTTATTTTACTTCACACACAGCTTGCATTTTAAAAATGTAAATTTTCTTCTATTGCTGAATACAAAATTTTTACAAGGCAGTACATTACAGGTATCAGAGACCTACCTCCTTTTTTTTGGATAGCACTTTCAAGCTATAAATGCTTGAAAGATGCGTAAAGACGAGCAAAAGAGTTACAGAGGTTGGGTAAATCACAGAAGAGTCAAATGCCTGATATTACTTCTCTGAACATAAATTGATTTGTACCTCACTTAGAAATCGCATCTTTGTCTTTGTGCTGGTTTTGGCTGGGATAAAGATAATTTTCTTCACGGTCCTTGGTATGGGCCTGTGTTTTGGATCTGTGCTGGAAATACTGTTGATAAGAGAGGGATGTTTTTTGTTATTGCTCAGCACTGGTACATAGAAATGAGGCCTCCTTGCCCCACCCCACCAGTGAGGAGGCTGGGAGTCCACAAGGAGCTGGGAGGGGACACAGCCCAGACAGCTGATCCCAGATGACTGAAGACATGTCCCACACCATGGTGTCATGTTCAGCATATAAATCTGGGGAAAGAAAAAGGAAGAGGGATATGTCCAGAGGGATGGCATTTTTCTTCTCAAGTCATTGTTCTGTGTGATGGAGTCCTGCTTTCCAGGGGATAGCTCAACGCTGCCCATGGGAAGTGGTTAGGTTTGCTTTGCTTGTGCATGTGGCTTCTGCTTTACCTATTGGACTGTCTTTATCTGAATGCTTGAATTGTCTTTTTTTCCCCTTCCAGCTCACCAGGGAACAGTAAGGAAGTGGCTGTGTGGGGCTTAGTCTGGGATTAAACCACAACAGGAACTTAGAGCTCCTCTAAGAAGTCAAGTGTTGAAGTTGTAGTTTGGAGAAGGATGTTGTGATTTTATACTGCTCTTGTGCTCTTGAAGCTGAATTGACGAAATATTCTAGGTAATCCCAAGAGCCTGTTTGGGCTATGGAAGCTAATTCCCAAAGACATCTGCAAATCCTGAGGAAGTGTTGTATCTCCTGCTCCTGAAATCACTGTCTGTGCTCAGCACCTCAAGGGGAGTGTGCAAGAGTTCTGCAAGGAAGTCTTCAGTTGCTTACATTCTTTTTTGTCCTGGTGAAATTATCTCTGCCCTGATCCGAGCCTTTTTAATGTTTTAGTCTTTCTAGTCAATATAAAAGGCATAGAAAATGGTGAAAATTTTCTCTATAGATGGAATTAGTCCATCTAATTAATTAGTTATTTCCAAAAGTACATTTTCAGTGCAGCGGTGGCAAGGTATAAAAATACAACTTATGAAACTATCCTGACTTTAACGTCTCTCAGATAATAGCATTTTAATGATTCCTGCTGTATTACTTGGATTTTCTGGGGTTTTAACACTAATTACTTATGGCTTTTAGCACGCTCCTTCCTGTTCATATGCACCCTAGTCCTCTGTTCAGGAATCCTGTGCTCATGGTGGAAATTTTTTACCGTGTATGAATATTCTGTATTCCTTCTTTCATCCTGAAGCAGTTCTCATGTGTGGGCACTTCTTCTATGAAGAAGTCTTTGTAAAACTGTCCCCTGTGTTGTTAGGATCAATTCTGGATATGGTACGAGGGGAAAAAAATCAGATACTGGTAAAGATGGGTAAAGCATATTGGAACCCTGCAGAGCTTTGGAGGATTTCTGGAAGTGAAGCTGTGAATGGCCTATCATTAATAACAAAGGAAATAAGCACAGTAGTTTTGGGAATTTTTTTTCCCTCCAGAGATTATGCCTTCTGATAAATTTCTTCACAGATTTCCAAATGCACAGAAAGATGATAAGGGAAAGCTCATGTCTTGCATAATGCTGCTATATGGCATAATGCCACAATTTTGGTCTCAGTGTTTCAGCTTGGGAACGTTTATCAAGTTAGAGTTAAACATAGGCTATATTTTACGCAGAGAAATTAAATATAGCTGGGATGACTGTCTTCAGTCCATTGTCTCCCTATGGGAACAGGCTGCACTGTATTGTCATTTCATTGTCTTTGGTAATTCATTTTGTGCAATGTGAGTTTCGAGTTACACCGAGGGTTACACTCGGGTTACACTTATTGTCTACTCGATCAGCCTTTGTTCTCTTCTAGTTTGAATGGAATTAGTTTCTGAGTTTCAGTATTGGATAGTTTTGTTTTACCTTTTCAAAAATTTAGTAGGAATCGGTATGAACTCTATGCTGTATGAACTACTTAAAATGTCTAGACCTTCTTTATCATATATAGTAGTCTTCCTTACTGAGGACTAGAAGTTTCAAACAGGACACTACATCGTAATGTAGGTTAGTATACAACTCTTTTATTAATAATATTGAAGTACTCAGGCTACTAGAGCTGTGCTGTTTTAATAATTATAGTAAATCATGGTACAATTTTCTAGTGGAGTGGAAGTGTTTTATAAGTGTTTAAATTGAAATGGACAGTGATGATGATGCTATTTGTTTAACTATGCTTATCTGCTAATGCTGCTACCAGTGCTACTAGATACTTTTTTATTTAGGTGTCTGAGACCTTAATCATATTCTCTCTTCTTGCCTTTCCTACAATTAAATAATCTGTTATCATAATGTTTGCTCTTTCCTCTTGTGCTATGGCTGGAGGCTTGATAGCCTGAGCTGTCCCTGAAATGCTACTGAATGGGTTCTCCTCCCTCGGCTGCTTTTCAGAAACAGCAGCTGCCTTCTTGCTACACCTACACATCCCTTTGTATCCCCATTTGTTTTAACCATGGCAAGCAAGCATGACAGCAGCCTTGGGATTTTTTTTGCTTTTTTTTTTTTCCTGGCAATTGGATTTCTGGGTTCAATAACTTACCCAAACAAAGCAAAAAAAAAAAAAAAAACAACAACCTTTCAGGTACCACTACAGCACTCTAGCCATATCTAAGCATGTTTACCTGGAGGAAGTACCAGGTAGCAAGTGTGACACATTCTTTACTTTGACAATGAGATTCTCCAAATAAAACTTCAAGCATGCACCTGAATTTAAAATGGAAATCAGGAACCTCCAGCCCTAAGTATTAATCTGTTCAGAAACAGCACTGGTAGGTGCCTTGATTTTTCATTGCTAATGTACTTTCTTTTGAGGCCCTTCTGCTGAACTCCTATGTGGACACTTCTTTATTTAGATACAAGTTGAAAAAAGTACCTGCATTAAGAAATCTCATTGGTTTTGCCTATGTTTTTCATAGGTGTAGTCCTGAACCCCTGTTTCTGTGGTGCATGCAGTATTTCTGAAGGTGTCATAACCTGAAGGGGAGGGCATCAAATAAAATGATGACCCAAGAAGATGCTGCAGCTTGATTTTGAACACGTGACAGAACTTCATAAAAGGAATAGTTTTTTTATTGTATTAATTAAGTTGCAGAGACTGTTAAGTTAAACTTAAAATAACCCTTTTAAAAGTTGTTGAGGATAATGAATTACCCAGGAGGAGTTAGAGCCTGCTGCTGCCAACTAAAGTGCTTGGAGACTTGAGATAGAAGTGAACGATAAGAAGCAGCTTTCATGCATTCAAATAAATTACATGTTGGGCTTGGCTTAATCCTGGCAGCAGAATGATCTCAGGGGTTTTCCCTACATTATCTTGGTCTATGATTATGCAAATATCCTTTTAATGTAGCGACTCCTTAACAGGAAATTAGTCTCATACTTGCTCATATGCTCTTGCAATCAACAGACACTTGCTTGCAAAATCCTAGTGTGTCTGAGATACAAAAGACACATTAACTGTTTTAAGTACCAAAATTTTGCAAACAGACAATAACAGGACATGCCCAGATATGTCAGGGATGTAGCAGATGAATCAGGAAAAAGATGTTTGCTAACACAAAAATATTCCTGGGTTTGAAAGTTCAACCAGAATGCAAATGGTACTAAGTTTACATTTGGTTTCAATGATTGTAAGGAAAACACCAGAAGGAAGAAAACCTTACAGAAAAGCAGGATTAAAACTGAATAAAACACGGAAATGAGACAAAGCATAAAGACAAAAGAAATCATTCATGCTAAGTGCCCAGCAACCTGCTGAGCCCAGGTAATGTGCAGTCATCATTCACACATAGTCCTCATTGCAGTGTTCTCAGGAACTGCCCTGAAATGGGGACTGTCAGGGTAACCTGCTTTGTCTGGAGAACAGGAACTAAAAAATGACATTATAGAACAGAGGTTTCATCTGGAAAGACAGAGAGCTGTTATTCTTTGGGAAGGGAGAAACTGGAGTCACAAAAATTGTGCTGTGTTACTTTTGGTAGTCTTAATGCACATTCGAGTAAGCAGCACAGCTCAGTTCCTGATTTCTCGGGTTTGTAAATTCCTTCTAGGTGAAATCAAGTTATGTAACCTTTTTCTTAACTACAAACTTCTAGTATGGGGAAAAAATACCAGTTAGGTATTTGATATCAAAGTGGGATACAGCAGTGATAAGTTGGCAGCTTGTACTCAAGGTGACCTCCTCTGTTTTTTTTCTTTTTTACTCCTGATTGAAATAAAGACAGCTACATCCTTGGAGTTAAGAGAGGAGCCTAACAAAATTAATCCCGTAAATTTCCAATGGGATTTAGGGTAGTATCTGATTCATTCAAGGTCTTTTGAAACTCCCATCAAAGTGAACTGTTCAAGGCATGACCTTAAGGTAACAGTTCAATCAGCCACAAAATCTAGACATCCAGCTCTTTGTTTTAAATATAAAACCTATTCTTTCTTCTATATCCAGTGTATTCTGTTTGTAATAACCAGAAATTACCATTAGAGAAATTGAAGCTAATCTGAGGCTTATTAAGGAGAGAGAATTTATGCTTAACTACTTAAATAAATTCCTGTTGATCTGGTTTCTGGAGATTAACCTGTAATTTTATCTGTCATAGATGGGAGAAACTTGCTAGTCCAACAGCACGGTCTCGTAGAGTTAAAAAACCCAACACACATATATAGGTACAGAGAGTGTTTGTCAATGCTACTCAGAGTATATGAATTTCCACGATTTCCCATCCAGACAAACATGCTCAATCCATTTTTTTGGACTGAGCATTAGGCAGCCACTGGTTTTCTTTGACTGCTCTAGCAAAAACTAGCAGATGCTAGATTAAGTGTGAAGACCATAGAAAAATTTTAAAATTTAATATTTGGAATTGCTTTTGATTTCAATAGATTAAAATCCTAAGAAATAGGCAATGGATGTGGTTCCACTAGAAGTTTCACCTCCAAAATAATTTTGCAATGGTCCACTCAGTATATGCTGAAACTCTGGCACTCATGTTTAGCACAAATACAAGCCTGTGCTAATCAAGTCAACCAAAAGCCAGATTTTATTTACCATGCATTATATGCAGCAAAACCTTGAGCAGTACCAGGATAAATGCCTGAGAGCTCTTTTTCAGAGTTGGGAACTTAGAAATTCACTCTTAAAAATCAGGTCAGGTAGCATTCTTCTGGAGTACCATTAAGCCTTTAACATTAGCCGACTTGAAATTTAAGCAAATGTCCAGATCTATGAAGGCTTGGATTAGCTGGCAGCAAAGTGCAATCACAGGCTCCTTTACACGCTGTTACAAAAGTCTGTCTCAGCTCAGAGGGCTGTCCTTGGACACAACCTGGCTCTGTAAGGCACATCTTCTATTTCACCTAACAGGTAGGAAAACAAAACAAAACCAAAGCCTGCAAGGGTTCACCTCTCCTTAGAGCAAAACTTAAATACAAATATGAAGTGGCTTAAAAAATGAAGCATTTTCATAGGTTTTTAAACTATTTTGAAATCAGGAAGGATTAATATCAATATTATCTATATATTTTCTTCTACTCCTCAGTATGAGAGTAATACATTTAGAGTGTTCCAGGGATCTTTTTTCCCATTTGCCATCTTCTGTAAAATAGCAAAAAACTGTTACAAACCGGTTTGCCAAAATGTGCAGCAAAAAAACAATTTAGAGGAAGGCTACTGGTTTATTTGTAATGTTCCACTAGTCAATGGGCTTTTTTAATGTGAATTTTTAAATTAAAATTTCAGAGTTGAAGAGGATGCCAATTGTTCAGACATTACAGCATTTACAACAGAACATATACTGGCATCATAACTGCTTACGGTAAGTTAAGAGTTCTATCTCTTTAACATTTCAAGATCCTGTATTCTGCAGTTTTATTTCCTTCTTGGAAAGCAAGCAGGATGTTTCCTAGGAAGTTACTTTTATTGAGAAACGTTGGAACTTACTTAGCTTTTTGGATGAGCCATTTAAATGGGAATTATGTCATTCTGCCATGAGCCTATCTGGTGATACTAAACCTAGATAATCGGCTTTGGTGGAGATCAAGTCTTTGCTGCAAACACAGAAAAATACCTAGCTGGCTTATAAGCCTACTATTCACATCAGGAAAAGAGACAGACTTAAAAATTATGTGAGTCAAGAAGCTTTGAATCGTTTGAGACATTTTCCTATTTTTGTTTTACATAATCGGAGCTGAACTGCCAGAGCTTTCTGAGCACTTCAGGAAACAGTAATCATTTCACAGGGTTACGAAGCCACCAGAATTGTGAAGGCATTAATTTCTTTGATGAGGATTCATATGAGAAGACATGAGAAGGGTGCATTTAACTAATTTCCAAATCATTGAATGGGACTCTGAACATCTAGGAATCCTGTATGAAAGAACTTAACTACTACCGTAGAAATGTGATGATTTACAGATTTTAGAAAGGCTACAGAGCAAATTGTAGCTGCATAAGAAAGTGAATATTGTAACTAACACAACCCTAGAGGAATATATTTGGCAAAAAATACTAATTGGATTGTCACATGAAGAAGCATTTTTATTAGTACATCCACAGAGAAGGAAAGCTAAGAGAATTACAGACTGCTTTCCCTTAACGTCAGTTTCACCTCTCCAGTCTTGAACACACTTCAGAGATATTTTATGCTTAAGTGAAGCAGCCTGTCCAAAGTCACCCTCTGGTCTAAAAAATAGCATTTTCATACAAGTTCTTACTGCAATCCACATACACTCAGAAGATGTGGAATCACTGCAAACTATTTGTCACAAGTGTCTAATAATGAAAAAACATATCAATAAACATACAGCAAACAACCTTTAGTTACTTAGTGATAATCATTATTTCACAATAACCAAGGTCCCCCTAAGGGTTAAAGGTTGCACACTGCAGGTACAGAGGTACAAGAGGGAAGGGCAAACATACCTAAGGTACACAAAACACTAACCCTAATTGTCATCCCCAGGAAAAGGGGGAAGTGGTGTCTGCCATCTCTGGCATCTGCCATCTCCTCTTGCTCTGGCTCTAGGTTCTCTTTGGACCCACCTTTGACTTGATACAGTGTTTTTATTAGTGGCTTAGTAGGAAATAATTGAGACATTTTTCCCCACTCCCACAGTAGTTTTATTTTAGGTTGAAGAGTTAATTCACCTCACGGAAGCTCCAAAAAAGTGCTAGAGATGATGGAAGGGGAGGTGGTGGGGATGCATGGCCCCTAGCAGAAACCAGGGTCAGCTGGCACTTAGCCTGTCTCAGCTCACCCTCGAGACTGAGGTCTCAATACTCAATTAGAAGGTTGGTCAATCGAGGCTTACAGTGATGCCACCAGGGGGCCATTCCAGAAGATTTTGTCATAATTATGTGAGACTCTATTTTAATGAGTAGCTTGATTAAATCTGCCTTGGGGGGGGCTAAGCAGAGGTCATAAAAAGCTGCTATTCAAAGTGAAGGAATTTAAAAAGGTAAGACCCAGAGCAGTCCCTCAGTAACAACTACAAAATACAAGCTATAAAATTTCCTTCTCATTATAATGACAATTAGGAGAATTTAAAAATACATATGCTACAGGCTTAATTTAAAAAAAGAAAAAAACCCCAAAACATAAAGATAGCATGAAGGAATCAACAGTTCAAACAATGCTTTAAACTTTATTAACTTCTAATTAAGGGGCTGTCCTCACTTTTTTCTGGAAGAATAAAAGCTACAATAACTTTCAGAAATGCAGACTTATTTCAAGTTAAATGATGTAGCATTAGAGCAAGATGAACAAGTGCAGGTTGTTGAAATATGAATTTTTAAGGCACAAAACCAAAATGTGACATAAGTTTGCCAAAGTTTTTTGAAGTATTTTTGCATCTGAATTTTCATTCCTCCTACTGTGGCATTTTACAGGACTTGTAAATTGCAATGATTGTTCAGTAGTTGGGGTTTTTTTTAACTCTCCTTCAATTCTTGGGCACGTTTAACAGTTAAAAGTTCCTGCTGACATTTGTCAATCAGCTGAGGATCAGCACCCCCTTCTGGCCTCAATAGTGTGGGGTGAAAGCTGGAACTCCCATCATCATGTAAGAAACCTGTACAGGAGAAACAAAGTAAAGCAAAAATATTCTAAAACTTGTCATAATAAATAGGCAAAGGAATATTAATGGTACTACAGTAGCCCAACTTATCCAGTTCCAGGGGCTGAGGAGTAATTTTACAATGGCTCTCGTGGGCCATGAGGTATCTCTGTGCAGGTGGGGTAGCCAACGTGTCTTAATCACTATAGGCAGCAGCAGCACCCTAAAAACCTGCTAAGGCAGAGGCTCACTGACAGCACACCTCCTGCTCCACTGCTTCCTCCTCTAGGGTGGGCATAATGGCCCACCCTGAGGAGCCAAGTCCCTGTCTGTTCTGGGCTCATGTTGTCTGAGCAAGCATTTGTCATTAGCCTATCCTGTTTAATTACACCGCTGCTTTGGTCAAGAAATTCCTTTATAATCTCAGTACTGGTACCTTTAAACTTGTATTTTCCAACTCTGAATGTTATGCTACCACTGCATTTTGCCATACCAAGCTGTGCATATGTGAGAATTGTTTCAGGTATCCTTCATGTAAAGTACACCCAGACCATGTTATCTATGGGCTTTATCTTCAAAACTTTCTTATGAAAACTTTCAAAACTGATCATTGCTACAGTAGAAAACAAAAAGTCAATGTGATTTCCTGCATGAGGTAAACAGGTAACACTAATCAGTGAAACTCAAAGCAGCCACATTGAAGGAAAAAACCAAATCCCCTCAAACCCCCAACTAACCCACCACATAAGTAACATCACTGAGATGGTCTGAAATCAAACCTGATCCTGCAAGCAGAAGAACAAATGTGGGTATTCAGACATCTCTGTCCACATCAGCTCACTAGGCTCTGGCCTTTTTAGTCCATTGGCTTTTCTGGAAATGCTTGATATTATTTTGTTTTAAAAAGAAATCACGCTCCATGCTGTACATTGGTACTAAATATCCAACGGACATATCTAGCCATTAATACATAGATTTTTTGCTGCATTGTGTGGAAAAGGAGCATTATCTCAGGCATAGATACAACTGCAGTGGTAATGGAGCAGACTGGGGGAAGATGAGCAATACTGAAGTTTCCTGAGTGGGAAAGCAGACTGAAGTGATGGTGTCATCTGTAGTCTCTCCCTCCAAACAGATCATCCTTACAGATAAATTCACACCTGAGTATAAATGTTGTTGACATTTACAAGATCCCATTTTCTCCCGCTGGATGTTTTGAAGGATCTAGCCCATGCTGCTTCATCTGCACTGCGATATCAAACAAGTAGTCATAACATTCACACCTAAAATAAATAGGGAAAAAAATGCAATGTAAGTAAAGCTCAAGTCTTATCATGTTTTATGAAAACTAGTATTTTCCTTCCTTAAGATTTTATCACCGATGTGATAGTCTGACTGGACAGCTCTATTATTATTTATTTCCAATGCTGTGGAATGGAAAGTGCCATTTTCCTACATAATATTGATTTGCTGCATTTCCATCAGCAGATGAGGTAAATTCCAAAAATGGGACTAGGGAGGGCTACACAAACAGTATTGGCAGGTGTCATATAAAAGCAGAGATTGCCTGCATGTTTCATATGAGGAGGGACTTGTTGACTTGTCTGAAAGGAAAATGTTGGCAACCCTCTCAGCCAGCATTGATATGAAAGGAAAACCAAGCAATGGAATCATGGATGAATCCATTCCCAAAAGCTCCCTATACATGCAGTGAGGCCTTAATATTCTGAATCATTGTCCATGGGCTGGAAATATACATAGCATTAAGTTCACTAAGATCTTGAGGCAAGAGACAGCATATTCCTGAATGGTACTCACATCGTTTTGGCTTTTTCCCACGTCTCTCCCCATACATAAACACCGTGACGTCTGACCAGGACAGCACAAGAGTCTGGGTATTTTTCCATTGCACGTGCCATTCTCTCCTTGAGATCCTTCTCTTCTGGTGTATTCTCAATAATAGGAACCACTAGTGTATCATCATACCTATAAAAAAAGACATCTTCATATATCTTCATGTATTTAAAAAACCTCTGTGCTTGGATGTATGAAACTTCTCCCTAAGAAAGAAATTATCCTCTGACTGTGTAAAATGTTAAATTCTCAGCACTAGATTTTATGATCTTTTCTTGTGAGTCATGCTGTAGCATAGGAATTCTCAGGAATATCTCTCACTCCCAAACACGTATTATGCTGGCAATACCTGAGCTACACTTGAGGCACAAAAAGAAAACAACACTTTAATCTGTTAGGTGTAGCTGTTTATTCCCATATCACTTTGTAGTTGGGTCCCTTTACAACTTTTTCAAACTTTTCATCCTGTACTGGCATCATCTACAAGTTTTACCTCAGATTAAATTATTTAAAAGAATCATATCATATAGAAGGAAATGAAGCTGTTTGCTGGAGAGCAGAAAAAAATTAATTTAGGTAGTCCAAAAAGCCCCTGGAAGATTGTCCTGCTAAGGCATATAAACAGAAGGTAGAATCAACACATGAAAAATAAATTCTCTGTGATGGAGTCATTGGTGGGCTACATGTGATCTTAAGAGAGCCTGAGAACCCCAGCTCCAAAGACAAGATGATGCACGTTACTCAGTGGAACTTGCCTAAGAGTTTCTTCTGAAGGAGGACTAGGATATTTGGCATTGTTTGAACCTTAATTAACACTAGCAGAAACTTGTTTAAATAGTTTTAATAAGTCCCCAGTTCAGGTTCAGATTTATCATTGAGATCACATAGATACTTCATGAGTGGATGCTAGTAGTACTTTCTTTTGTAAAACACAGAAAGAAAGCAATGATAAAAAAACCCAACTCCAACAGCCTGTATTTTAAATCAAATATTCAGAAGATAAAGTCTCATGTCTTATGGTTCTCAATGCTGACACTTTCTCAAGGAAGGCTGTAAAAATAGTGAATGAAGAAAGTGAGGTGGCCTTTTAAGTTCTACTTTGACTCTTATAAATTTTGTTCACTAAAATTACAGTTGGAGTGTTTGCTACTAATGAGGCCAAATGAGTTAATGGATTGACTTCCTAAGTTCTGCTTTCTGCTTGAGCTTGGAAGCTGCTATAAATACCATAACTGATCCCTAACCAGGACCATAAGCTTTCTATCAAGAACTAATACCTAAAAAATGTCAAGAAGACTTTGAATGAGCTAAATACTTGGGATCTCTTCTTTTTTAATTGAAATATAAGCAGCCTATATTTAGTCAAACATGGATGTAAAATACCTTGTGACAGTCTGACTTTCAAAGCTGTTTACTACTGATCTAATTCTCCTTCTATGGAAATCAAAGGTAAAATTAGTGTGGGATCACTGGAGTCATATTTATGCCAACATATACTTCTGATTATTCTATCTGTAGCATTTTCCTGGACAGCTTCCAAAAAAGATTTATGTAACTAGAAACAACATGCAATCTCATTTTTGAAAAGTGCCATTTTGTATTTTGAATCCAAGGTCCCATTTTTATTTTGAATTCAGTGGGGAGACTTGTGTGAGGCAAGCCAGTGGAATCAGTCTAGTGTGAATGAACATGTGCTTATGAGCCATATAACCTGGAGCTTTGATTTCTTGAGTTTTTCTGGTAAATTAATAGAATGACACAGAAAACTTGGAGGGATGGAACCCAATAAATACAATGTTTCCTGACTAATGTTTAGGAGTGCTTAAAATGCATATAAAAAAATTGTTGTGGATTTTTAAAAAAACAGTGTTGTTAGACAATTGAGTACAAGGGCTTGTATTTTACCACATTAAAAATGCACATGCTAATGGTGACAAGAAAGTAAAGTTGGCAAGTCAACCAAAATGGAACAAAATATGCCTGGGCGTAAAATCACATATGGCTTGCTCCCTTGCCAAAGGGCAATAGTTAGATACAAAAATTAACATCAAAAAGTGGAAAGAATTTAGCATTACAATTTCTCATCTCCTTGTCACATGTTATATAAATGTTGTTTGCAGATCCCAATTCAACACTCTGTGGGTGGAGACCTCAAAACAAGCCATCACACATAATTTGGAATAACTCAGCACTTACCTCAGAGCTCATCCTTGAAAAGTAATAACATTATCTTTAATGAGCTGTTTATTCTGAATTTTCTTTCAAACTCTGTCAAGTAAATCTGAAATCCTCTACTCTCTTAACATGCCCCAAACTAGCACAGGCAGTGATATGTGAAGTCCACCCAAACGTAGTCTGTACATGTATCAATCCAACCTGGTGTTGGCTGGCTCCAATTTCAGCTGAATGTTGTACAGATGTGGCAACATCTCAGGATGTAGCTCTTTATTTGGCTTCTTCCTGTAGCTCAACAGACCACAGCAGCCTTGGCATTACAAGATTTTATCTCAGATCTCTTACACAGGCTTCAGATCTTACAGAAAGCCAGTGGTGACTCATTCATTCCAGAGGTCTTTTTACTTCTTATTCTTAATACTTTGTATTATACACTTTCAAGTATATAACTCAAATGACTTGTATTGATATTGCTGAAAACAAATGATAAACATCACACCTCTTTTCCTAAATATAAAGAAGTACCTGTAATAGCCTCCTGAAGTACACTTCTGGATTCCTTTTATCATCTCCTGATGGGTAATAGAGAACTCACTCCCTGGGTAAAGAAGGGTAGCCATAACAGCAGCCTTGGAATGTGTATGGATCACTGCGCCTGCCCCTAAGAACAGAAAAAGAAAATTTAGAATAAATTTTAAAATGTGTCTATTAAGAAAATTTTATTCACATACTTGATTCATTTCCTTTGATTAGGCATCTTAGCAAATAGTGATCTGCTGTATGAGAGGAAAAGATATACAGCAACCTAAATGAAGGTATGAGGTAAATACTCATATAAGGGATAATTATGGATTGTCTTAGGACACTTGTGTTAACTTTCAGTTAGTGACAAATTCCAGGAGGGACACTGCTTGTACAAATTCAAGTAGATACACTACATGTACATTTCTTTACATACTACAATGACTGAGACATTCTTAATTTTATCAGAGTTCTGAGGTTATAAAGAATTCCCAAACTTATTTGTTAAATGAAAGTTTAAAGCCTTTTACTTTCTTTTTATGTTTTCCTTAATTATCTGCTGATTCTCTGAAAAAAATTCATCATCTTACTGTGTCATGATGGAAAGATAGGTAGACTATAATTATAATCTACTTATAAAGATGCAATGTTGTTATTCCTTGAGGACACATGTAAGCTGCTTGTGCGGGAAGACCAGAAGAGACTCCCTAAATCCTTTCTAAAATAACAGATGTAAATTTTACACAACATCAAAAGCTCTCTATTACTATCTACCTGCAAAAGAAAAGTTTCATACTGTTTTCACCTATTCCTAATTTACAACTGTTAATCTCAGCCAATGGATGCAAAAGGATTTAAACTGTAATAGCTGAATTGGCAAAACCACTGATATAAAACTGCTGTAATCCTGGACTTCCCCTGCAACCTAACAATATTCTGCACTAAAAATCAATCCTGAAAACAGATCATAGGCATAGCTACAAGAGAAGATTAAATTGCAAGTGATACTGAGAGGATGTAACTATGGATTATATCCCACTCTATACATACCTTTGCAAATCAATTTATTTTATAGTTTCATGTTTATTTCACTGTAACTTCTATGTATAAAGAATATGGTACTGAATAGAAATTTTGTGGATGTACATATACAGTGTTTCAGTCACTGCTGAACTGCAAACATTGCTACATACCTCTCATAGTGTAGGCATTCATAAAAAGAGGTGTGCACTGGCTTTTCTTTAGTTTCTTGTGCAGTGGAGGACCACTGATGTCCTGTTCATTCATGTCACAAACAAACATATCTTCTGGCTGTAAGAAAGAAGAAATTATTTTGATCTGTGATAGTTTTGTTTGATATTTAACCTCAAATAGTTTTGTTTTCCCTCTAGGGAAATAAATATATACAAACTATGTATTTAATACAGAATGTGATTTGAACTTTGTAAAAGTGTTGTAGTGCTCCACATTTATTCCAGCTTCTAACCAATATTGTGTAATGGAAATTAGTATTAGGTACTCTTTTTCCTCATACTGATGCCATGCAGATACTTGTAAAACTACAGTTTTCTCAGAAAGGAGATAGTGTAGCTCAGTAATAACAACAGATCAAAAGGAAAAGTTGTAACTGATTCAAAATAAGAAATGTTGATGTACTTTTCCTTCCCTACTTAAAAGAACCAACAAATGACACAAGTTAAAAATGATATGTTTAACTTGCAGAACTATTTCTTTTTCAACTTTGCTTTTAGTAGCTTTACATAAGTGTTACCTTTGCATCAATTAGCTATTCATAATAGTACAAAGAATTGTTCAGGATAGTAATCAAATTTTAATGTTATTTTAAAAGTCAGCAGAAAATACAATTGCAGGAGATTTCCTCACTGACTGTGCTTAATCCTCTGTTACTGTGAGCACAGACAAGAGCATCGTGGTTATCTTACATACCTTTGTCTGCCTTACTTCTCCATATCCCCAGCAAACACTGCTCAAAGACCCCAAGTTTCTATCAGTGAAGAAATTCCTTTCACTCCTCACTGTATTTATCCTCAGATTTATGAGATGACAAATCCTTTCCATGTATTACTCTATTCTGGGGGAGTTCCTGCTATCATAAAATAGGTATCATTTACCATTCCCCCCTCCTCTTACATTTTGGGTTTTTTTGGAAAAGCAGACAGAGAGACAAGGTCACCTTTTCATGGGGAGAGCCCAGTTATTTACTGAGAATATCAAGACAAATATTTGCAATCACTCAAATGAAAATAAACAGCGATGAGGTGTTAATATCTATTTACGTCGGTAACTTGAAACTGTAGCCAGACAGGTCTAGCCAACCAAGCCTGACAAAGAATAAAGCTGGACTGGAGTAACGCTCCACTTTCATGCTGCTTTGTGTTAATTTAAAGCGAGGAGGACATCAAGACTAATCTACACCGGCCACTGAAACACATACTGGCTTGCTATGATAGTGGAGTACTGGGAGAAATCATAAGTTGTTTCAGTAATGTAGTCAACAGTATAACAAGTTTGTAACTTCACATAAGGAAAAATGAAGCTCTAAACAAAGGCACTTTCATCCATCTCAAGATGAGCTCTGAGGTGAAAGTACAGTTTAACACACCTGTATTCTTTCCTTTTGGACTCCTGAAGGTGCGATGTAGATTTCATCCCTAGGAAAAGTTGCAGATGAGAAAAATCAGTAAACAGTTGAGCATTTGAGCTCTTGAGCCACTGAAAAGGAAATAGCAAATCTAGACCCTCACAATTTAAAAACTTTCTTGTTCTTCCCATACATTGACAGGTAGATAGTTTTCAAAACAGAACCAAATGGTACAAGGGCAGATAAAATCTGTAACTTGCAGGGGTATAAAACCCTGCTTTCAACTTGACAGATATCCAAAACACATGCAAGAAGTGCAGCCTTATTTTTCCAACAAAGAAAAAGAGCCTCTCTGTGCAGTAACTCAAATTCCTAGAATTCAGAATAAAAACTAAATGGGAAATTGCAAACAGATACTGATCTGTGACAAGGCAGGTGACAAAACCATTACATAAAAATCCATAAACTATCTATAAACAGTAATAATTATCTGTAACATTCAACATGGTAAATACTTTTTTTTTTTAACTGTGCTGGTTAGGTTTCTAGTGCAGTTCCATGTTTAGTTGTGTTCATAGAGAGATAGCACTAATTCAGTGCAATTAAATGACTGAAATTTAAATAAAAGTGCATCACTTCTTGCAAGGACTACATGAACAAAAAACCATAAAAACTGATTGAAACGAAAATTATTTCAAGATCTTACTGCATTATTTTCATTATTAGCACAAAACCCCCAACTATATTCTCTCTCTGAACTGCAATCACTATTTGGCTTCAGCAGTCACGTACTAAATTCAGGAGCACAGAGACATCTAGTGAATAATTAGTCAAGTTACAGACACATTTCCTATGGACCATGGGATGTTTGTAGCTCTGGACAAGAGCACTGCAGCTGGTGAAGCATTTGGAGCACAAGTCTTGTGAGGAGCAGCTGAGGGATCTGGGGGTGTCTAGCCTGGAGAAAAGGAGGCTCAGGGAAGACCTCATTGTTCCCTACAAATGCCTGAAAGGAGGCTGTAGCATTGTGAGGTTGGTCTCTTCTGCCAGGTAACCAGTGACAGGACAAGAGGAAATTACCTCAATTTACATCAGGAGAAGTTTAAATTGGATATTAGGAAAAATTTCTTCACTGAAAGGGTTACCAAGCATTGGAATAGGCTGCCCAGGAAAGCACTTGGCTCACTATCTCTGGGAGTTTTTAGAAGGCATTTAGGCATGGTGCTTAGGAATGTGGTTTAGTGGAGAACTTGACAGTTGTAGGTTTATGGTTGAACATTCGATGATATTAAGGATTTTTACCAACCTAAACAATTCTGTGATTTTAATTCTTCCAAAACTAAAACTCCTAAGATGATGTACTATTCATAGTGGTAAAATGTCTGTGAAGCACAGAAAAATGTGGCTTTATCATATTTGTAATTTTTGACATTCATGAATTAACACTGCCGGCATTGCATTAATTTAGTCTTGATTCATTTGCATGAGCAAGATAAGAAATCAAGTGGTAAACTCAGTAACTTAAGACAGACACACAATTTTTCTCAAACCAGATTTTTTCTTTTTTAGAACTTAACCGGAATGAGAAAATATGATGACAAAATAAAGTCTTCAAATACAAAGAATTCTACATCCATTTTTAATATGCTATGCCAAGTCCAAATTGGCATTTTTTTTCCTTGATAGTTGATCTGAACTGCTCAGTGAGTAAGGCTGATTAAGATTACCTGGTAAAAACAGTTGTTATATTTGAATCAAATTTCAACTGTTCTTTTACATTTTCTTTTCTAACAATGCCAAGCAAAAAAGCTATAGAACTACTAAGGAAAACTATATTACTATATTAGTGCATTCTCTGATAATGCCATTTGTCTTGCCAAAACCAACAGGAGTTGTACTGGAATGACAAAGAAAATAGGCTACATTTAGGTACTGATGACAAATTAGTGCTAGAAAGATCTTCCCACAGAATTTATCCTCTTTTCATTCATCTTAGCCCATCTGTTGTGGCTTTGCTTGCAAAATCAAGCAGGGAGGTGAAATGACCTGCACAAAGTCCAAACAGCAGAAGTATGAGCATTTTAGGGGTTTTTAATATATATATAATACATCTTTGAATAGCAATGGCTGTTTGTGCCTGTATGCAAGTGTATACCAGGAAAATGAGAGGTCAGATACTCTCAAGATCGTGTCACAACCTTGTGACTGGGTACAGAATTGCAGGCACTGTGCAAGGCTTTTTGCAGAATGAGGACTTATCTTTTTTTCAGTGGCCACTGAGAGGAGCTCTGTTCCCACTAAAAGGATTGGGGATTATGAAAAGGTGGGAGAAAGGCAAATTAAAACACAAAGTGGTGCTTCTTCGTAGGAGATACAGATCAAAAATTGTTGTTACCTGTCATGCTTTAATTATATGTAAAGTATTTGTCTCCTTAGAAATTACCTCAATGGAACAGTAATTTCCTCCTTAGAGGAAATATCTGGCCTGTAAAATACAACCAGGGTGAGACTGATCTTATTTAACCACAGGCATTTGTGTGCCTGATGTAACCCACTCTAAATTCCATAGTCAGTGAAATGAAAAAGGAGGAACACATTGTTCTTTAAAGACAATTAATCTACCTTAAACAAAGGTAGGAAAAGGACAGGATAAGGTCACTCTCTGAAGTTGTCTCTCCCCATTGAAGGGTCTGCATTAATTAATTCAGACTATTCCCCTTCCTCCTATATGGTTAATTTTGGCATACTGCTTATTTCCCCGTCTAACTTCTTGCTCACTCTTGACTTGCAAACATTTCTCATGGAACTGAAATGCCCTCACCAACTACTAAACACAGCCAGCCTTTCTCTCACCACCACATTATTTCTCTTTCATCATTACTTACCCATGTTTCAAGCTGATTCCTCCACCAGTTCCCGTTACCCAGCCTAAACCATAAAACAGTCTACAAAGCTCTGGGATAAGATTCCTTGGATGTAACCCATCCTAAAAAGAAAATAAATAAATCAATGAAAAACCATCAGAAACACCTCAAACCTAAGAATTCAAGCTCTCAAACTGAGTTTAAAGGATTAGTACTTTCATGCTGCAGGAAAAGGGTCTGATTTATGCTAATGAACTTCAATTACAAAATAACTGTATGTTTACACAATGCCCTTTATGCTCTGCCAGGGACATCACACCTTGAAACAAAACAAACTTGCACCAAATAAGGTGCAAGTCTGGCTATCCTTCACAGGAAAGGTCTCATCTAAAATTTCTTTGACTGCAGTGGCCCATAGATATTACACCAGCAAGACTGTGTTATGGACTCTTGCACAAAAAAAGGGAAAATAAATGCATCTAACATTATCAATTTTTAAAAGCTTAACTAATAGTTATCCTTTTAAAGCAGTTTTTCTGTAGGTTTATTTTGCTTGATTTACAAATTTCAGAACAGACTTTATTAGTCAATACACGTTTTTAAACAGCACTCAAAAATACCATGGAAAATATATGCAAATTATTTTATGAACTTTACATTCCTACATTTTTACTACGCAAAGTTACTTTACATGCAGTTTAGTCAGAAAGCAAATTGCATCATTTTAATACTTCTTTAGAAGGAAAAAAATCTTGTATTTTGTATAAAAAAATTCCATTTTTTATACATTAATATCCGTATCTATTAACCAAAGGTATCTCTGGTGTCAGAGGTAAGGTTTCTACCTACATTAACACAATAATACAGCTGCTTTTATGGTGTGCTTTTATGTAGGATTCTTTTTTTTATTGCAGCAACTAGAGCTTTAAAAGTTTTTCTAAAATGACAAATGATTAGCTGCTCTACTGCTCACCTCAGTCGTTAATGCCCATCAAATAATATTTCCAAGAAAAATATTGTGTTTAGCAGCAAGAATCCACATGGGGAGGAGTATTTTGTCAACACTAACAGAATAGAGAGGCCCAAAGCAAAAGCAGCACACAGCAAAAACTGTAGGCAGGTGGTTACTTGGTGCCAATACCTTTGCTGAAATGTTTAGAAAGAAGCGCTTCCAGGTGGTGTTGGACTTGCAGAACTAAGGCTGGGGAGGCAGCATGGAACAGGAGCATGAGGCAGAGGCAGTTGAGACTGGGAAGGTGAATTACTGGAGATGGCAGCCTGGGGCACGTTTGACAATGTTTGGAATCTCCTACTCTAACCTCATCTTTACAACCTGCAGTGACAGTGAGATTTGTTCTCTCTTACCAAAGATGATGGACATGCAGGAGATGGTCTTCCCTCTCACCTCTGTGACAATGCTTTATGTATTGTGACAACTCAATCTGCTGCTCTTTTTTTTTGCTTTGCTTTGTTTATGATGAACTAGATTCTCTCCCTCTTTCCTGGCAGGCCACATTATCTAGGCTGCTGACACCTCTCATCTCCCTGCTGTCAGCTCCTGCTGGTTTTGAAGCTTGGGCTGGTCTCTCCACCAGTGTCACATACAAACTGGAGAGGTGTTCTGAGCCTTGTCCAGGCAATGCCTCCATATGCTCAATGTTTCCTGAAGCACAGCACTGCCAGCCCATGTTCTGATTGTGATGATACATAAAATCCCAATCAAAGACCAAGTCAAAAAAAACTCCAAAGGAAAACCAAATCATAAAACAAACCTAAACTACACCAGTTAACATAAAAAAAGCCATGAGGCCTGTAGATGCAGCCAGACTGACAGCTGGCAACGTTCTGGAAACTGTACTAAATTTTATAACGTGTTTGTATAGGCGCACAGAATAGTTAGGGTTGGAAGAGACCTTTGGAGACAATTCAGTGCAATACCCCTGCAAGGCAGGGTCACCCAGAGCAGGTGACACAGGAAAGCCTCCAGCTGGGTTTTGAATGTTTCCAGAGGGGAGACTCCACGACTCCCTCNGGCAGGTGCAGCGGGAGGGGCAGGCGGGGCACGGGGGCTCGGTAAAGCCGCCCCTCGGCCCTGGGGGCGTGCCCGGTTACTTCTGCTCAGGCAGTCAGCGGGACAGCCCCGGCCCGGTTGCGGGGCGGGGGGAAGATGGCGGCGTCCCTGTGGCTGAGCGGCGGTGGGGAGCGGCTGCTGCGGCTGCTGCGGGCCGGGCGCTCGGCGCTGGGCGCGGGGCTCTCCCTGCCCGCCCGGGCAGGATGGAGGCACCTGCACGGCACCTGGGAGCTGCTGGGTGAGTGACGGGCTGGTGCCCTGCTCTAGGTGTGTCTGCGAGGACATGCGGCGGAGAGAAGGTTGAGAGCGGGTGGTTGCGGTGGGTTGACCCTGGCTGCATGTCCGGCACTCAGCGAAGCTCCTGTGTAGCTCCCCTCCGCAAATGGGCAGGGGAGAGAAAATATAGCAGAAGGCTCACGTACTGAGATAAGGTCAAGGAGTCCATTACTGTCTTGGG
>VXBC01004925.1:98173-277084 GCA_013399945.1 Ploceus nigricollis | reverse complement strand
CAAAGCAGGGTAATGCGAAGAGGGGGGGAGAAAAAGCCCCAAAACACCTTTCCTTCACCCTGCTCTACCTCCTCCCTTCCAGCTGCGCTGGGAGACGGGAGTGAGGGTTACGGTCAGTTCATCCCACGTTGTTAATGCCGCTGCTCGGGAGAGGAGCCGGAGTCCTTGCCCTGCTCCAGAGTGGGCTCCCTCCCCCGGGAGACAGCCCTCCATGAGCTTCTCCAGCGTGAATCCTTCCCACGGGCTGCAGTTCTCCATGAGCTGGGCGAGAAGCAAAGGCTGCGTTGGGAGCTGTGGTGCCCGGGGTCCCGGGGGGTGCGGGGTGGAGAGGCGAGCGGGGCCCGCGGTGTGCTGGGCACAACCTGAGCTGGGGCCCCGGGGAGCTGGGTGAGCCGCTCTGCACCCAGGGGATGTGTTTGCTTTGGTCTCTGAAAGCACATCGGGGTGTGTATGGGCTGATAGGAGAAAACTCGGAGAGAGATGTGATAATTATTAAAGGTCTAGAAAGGAAAAAAGTGAAATCTGCAAAGGAAAATAAATTAAGCCTTCAAATATGAAACTATTTTGTTGTAGGTAAGGAGAAAGTTCTCACCGTTGAAAACAGGAGTGTGTTTTCTAAGTGGAAGTATAGCTAAGCTCTGAAAGTTTTTTATTTGGTTATTTTGGTCCTTGTTTGGCAATTCCACCACATTTCTGTCATCTTACTCTCCTGGTAATGTTTCAAGTAACTGGAGAAGTTACTTGATGTGTGTGATGTATCTTTTATGTTATTCTATTTGGTTTTTTAATAGAAAAATAAAATTTATTAATTGCATGTATAGCATCCTTTCCTACATAGAAGTCAAGGTGTGAGGTTAAGACAACACCCTTTCAAGATGTATTTTTCAGGTTTGTTGTTTACATGATTATCAGGCAGATCATTTACCCTTCCATGTTTTCCTCTGTCTCTAAGAGATGTGGGAAGAGTTACGGATCCTGAAATGAAATGTGATCTTTCCCTACTTGCCCTGTAAGTTACAACTTGTAAAAAACATTTAAACAATGATCAGGTGCATCGTCATGAGGTCCTGGTGTGATGCTGAAATGATGAAATACCTGAACTCTTTGAGGTTTAAGTGCACTTACAAAAAGGTGAGCTTTCATTAACCTCGTGTAATAGAACTCAGTAGTAGTTCAGAGACACTTTAATCATTGTGGTTCAGACCTCGACATTCCCTTCTTTACAGCACTGGTTGCTTTGCAGTATGAAAATCTTTTCTTTTGTAAAACCTGCTATGTGTGATACAGGAAAGTCTATCCCTTTTTTGAAATAAATGTTATTTGTTTCCAAATTTTATTAGGAAAAGCTTGCTTCTTTCTACATATAATAGTATGCAAATATAATATAATGCATGATGAACTACTCCTAAATTGGTCTTATTATTTAACTCCTTAAATAACTCTTGTCTACAGTCCTCCCAGACAATCTATTGTGGTTTTTATGTTGAGAGTACTTAATATATAGCTGGAGTTAAATTTCTAAATTTGGATATGCAAATGACTAAAGCCTTTTAATTCCTTAAGTAAGCTTTAAAGTGTTAGGGTGGATAGATCACACCTTTGACTCATTCAGGCTTTCCTCATTCAATCCTTCTCGTGTACTTACAGCTTTTCAAGGTGGTGTGTATTTTGGTGATACCATTTTTCTTAACTTCATTGTTGCCTCTAAAATAAAAGATGAGAAGTCATAACTTCTCTGGTAAAATAGAGCTCATTTGGACATAAAACTCATCCTTGGTTCCTAGTTTGACAATGTAAATTTGAGTAAGTTTTATTTTAGCATTACTTTTATTTCTCTGCTTTTCTGTTTCTGAAAAAGCCACTATTTGAAGTATTGGTTCATGTGGATCTAGTTTATCACGTCACATGAATTTTTTGCTTCTTTCTATGTTTCTGTCCTTGTTTGTGGTGCTGGTAGAGGGAAAGTTGATTTGCATAATTAAAACAATTAATTCAGAATGGAATTCCTAGTTTGTTGGTCACAGAGAAAGAGGAAAAAGAGAAAACAGAATAGAATGACCTCTTTATGTTAAAGTGTGTCAATTTTTCTTTGTTTTTAATGTTTCATAATCTTGTCATTGGTGTTAAGTTGCAGTACATTTTTCAATTCTCTACTGACTGCAGAGTGTGTGTAGGAAGTTATGAAATATCTTTCTGGTGGGACAGGTTAAATTTGCATTGAATCCCTTCATAGAGAGGGAAGGTAGCAGAAATGTTGCCAGACTCAACTTGACGTTAAAACGTGTCACCAAGAACAAATTCTCTTGGATACACAGAGAGCTGTTTTTAAAATAGCACTCTCTTGTTCATGGGAAGTTTGTTTGGGTTCTTTTTAAGTCTTCCTCCTTTTATATTCAGATAATTGAAGTGTAATAACACAGTTGCTGTTGATAGAAGTAAAAATCAGTGGGTGGTGACTGGAAGTTCAGAAATTTTGCTTGCTTATGGTTCTAAATTCTGATTTGTCCATGAGCTTAGTCTTTGAGATACTGCACAAATTGCCAGAACTTTTTGCTGACCCACAATTGCAAAGCAACAATATTTACTTCCCAAGGTGCTTGTAAGGGCTGCCTGTACAGTGCAACCAACTTATGTCAATGCAGTGAATCCTCTTACTATCCCCTTTTTAATTTAATGGAGGCAAATAATATTTGGTGGAGGTCATTCTACATTGTAAGGTTGCTTTTCTTTGAGGATGCGCATTGAAGGCTGGTTTTTCTGTGTGTGTGGTCATTAACTCAAAAGTAACTAAAACAGCTTTGAAACACTCTTGTTGTGGCTGGTGTTTTAGTGTATCTCATGCTGAACAAGGCTCTTAATTGCAATTGCACTGAACTTCTCTGAGCATGGGCTTCTCTGGACTTTAATAAGCATTAAATGGGTGCACAAGGTCCTGTCTTCTACTTTGTATCCAGCTTTGTTTATTTGTCCATTTCATGGCTACTTGCTGCTGGAGTTCCTCTTCTAACTTGATGAAAGGACCAGAATGGATTGTATGTTTTGGGCTAGTTGCTCGTAACGTTGAAGGGAAAATGTTACAGTGGCACAAATTTGTTGCTCAGTTTTGTATTTGTGCCAAAGTACAAAGCATATTCTGGGAAATGGATCAAGTAGCTCTTCAGGGAAGAGAAATGTGAACCACTGTTTTTAAAAGTTAATTTTTTCCTCATTAAAAATGTGGATTATTTTCACTTTTTTAAATGAGGTCTGTCCACTAGTTCTCAATAATCCTAGATATTTGTGGGATATGACTTGAAAATAATGTTTTATTGTCAAAGTCGGACTTGTCAAGTTAGACTAATGAAACTGAGAACACTTCTTTGCATCTTATAATGTATCATATAATGTATAATGTTTTCTACTTGCTGTTATTGAGAGAATATTATAGTTGAGAGAAATATTATAGTTGAGAAATATTTTGAGTAAATATGTATAGTATAAGACAATTTTTAACTCATAGTTTGTCAGTCATACCTCAAATACTACAAAAATTTATTTGGGAAATGAACACAGACAAGCATTCACATACATAACATAGTTCATTTTTCTGTTTATTAGTCCTAGATGAGAAGTTGCAAAAAACTTTTTAAAGAAAGTGCATGGAGGTAATTCAGATGGGAATTGTGAGTGTTACAAGGAACATTGTCTGGATACATTTCTAAACATGACAGTCATGAGTTATATTAAACTGAAACTACCATGGAAAGATGGAAAGACTGAGACAAAAAAAAAGTGCATTTGCTCATGCAGTCTTCTGGGAACATCAGCCATTCAGTTGAGCTCATTTCCACAAAACTCAAGTGGTTTTGATAGCATGATCCTGATGGTGTTGCTGTCTTGGGGGCTTTAGGGAATAACTAATTCTCTGCTCTTGGTGCATTTTAAAATGTCAGGATCATTGATGGCTGCTTAGGTCATTAGAGGTTTGCTACAGTGTTTCCATGCCACATTTAAAAAAAATTATGGCGTGGTTTGGATTGGAAGGGACCTTTAAAGGTCATCTAGGCCATCCCCCCTGCAATGAGCAGGGACATCTTCAAATAGACCAGGTTGCTCAGAATGCCATCCAACCTCCCAGTGATGAGGCATCCTCCACCACTCTGGGCAGCCTGTTTCTATGTTTCACCTCTGTCATTGTAAAAATCTTCCTTACAGCCAGTCTAAATCTGCCCTCTTTCAATTCTGACCATTACCCCTTGTTTCGTTGCTGTTGGTCCAATTAAGAAGTCTGTCCCCATCTCTCTTAAAAGCCCCCTTTAGTAACTATTGAAAGACTGCAATAAGGTCTCCCTGGAACCTTCTCTTCTCCAGACTGAACAGCCCCAACTCTCTTGATGTTTCTTCATATAAGAGGAGCTCCCTCCCTCATCATTTTTGTGGCTGTCCTCTGGACCCCCTCTAACACATCCATGCATTTCCTGTGCTGAGGATTCAGGAGCTGGATGCATTTCTGGAGGTGGGATCTCACCAGAGCAGAATAGAGAGGCAGAATCACTGCCCTTGACCTGCTGGCCATGCTGGTTTTTATGTGTCCCAGGCCTCTGTCCCATGTTTGCCTTCTGGGCTGTGAGCCACAACCTGCCACATCACAGCTTTTCATCTGCCAGTACGTTTAAGAGATTTGTCACCAGTGTCCATGGGGGCATTGAGATGATGACCACTACCCTCTGGATCCAACCCATTCCTCATCCACAGAACAGTCCACCCATCAAATCCTTATTTCATCAATTTACAGACAACAGTGCTGTAAGTCCAGAGAGGTGACATCCATAGTCCTTCTTTGTTCACTGGTGTCATCATTCTATCCTATGAAGCCACTAGGTTGGTCAGGCAGGACTTGCCCTTGTGAAGCTGTTCTGGCTCTCGTGAATCACCTCTCTGTCCTCCATGTGCCTTAGCACAGCTTTTGGAAAAAAAAGGGGCAAGGAAAAAAACTAGAAGAATTTTGAGCTGAAAAGCAGATAATAAGGAAAAAACAGAAAAATTATTTGTTTCCAAGTTTCTTTTTTTAAGAATTGTTTCTGATTACTCCAAGCAATACAGCAACTGGGAGAAATGTGTTGTTTCCTATAGAATGATAACAATCCTTAATGCTGGGTATTAGAGAAAAGGGAATATGAAGCAGAAATAAACTTTGCCATTATATACAATGTACCTTCTATGTGTCTGTTCCTGTTCTGTGACTGAACACAAATTCAGACATAATAGTTCAAGAAAGAGCCTCAAAAGTCAGGTACTGGAAAGCTGCTTTTACAAAATTGATCTAGAAAGATGCTTTTTTTTTTTTTTTTGGCCTCATAACTATATTTAAAAGTTCAGAAAGGTAGTATCTCTCATATTAATGTCCTCTTTGGTGTAGAGGATCAGATAACAAGAGGTGTAATTTGCTGTGAAGCCAAGCTCTGTGCTGTATCCTGAGCTCTGCCCTCAGAGAATCCCACTAACATGGCTCACACTTGCTGTTACACAGTGCTGCTTCTGCCTATGGGTTTACTGAGCCAAGGCGAAATAGCTGAAACTTGAAATCAAGCAATTTCTGCAAAGTAGATATAGTTTTCTAGTAAAAATGATAAATAAACATTAAAAAACTTTATCAGTGAAAGAGGTGGATCATCAGCATCTGCAATACTAGGATCACATCGGCTTTATTAATTTAAAAGATATGCTTCTGGAAAAAATTCCACAGCCTGAGTCAAGGACAAGGATGACAGGAGAAAGGAGGATGTGGTGTTTTTGGTGGATTTTGAGATGATCAACAAAACTTCAGCTCTAGGAATTCAGGGTTTGTGAGTTTCCTTTTTTATTTGAGCTCTTTGGTGGGCATGCTTGTATATAAGCTTAAAGAAAAAGAGCATCATAGTGAATCTTTTGTTCAATTATCTTTCAGATTCATGCACTTTTAGTTTCTTTTGTGTTAAGCAGTTAACTGAGAAAAAAATTATACTGAAAAAGTACTCAGTTGAGATAACCACATGCTTGTTTTGCAGGTACACCTGGTATTAAAGTTCTTATGCCTGCACTTTCTCCAACAATGGAAGAAGGAAACATTGTGAAATGGTTAAAAAAGGAAGGTAAGATAGTATTTTCTGTGGTCAATTTTTCCATAATTCTTCAGCTACGTAAATCTATTCTGTAAAAATAAGATAATTCTTCCTGGTTATAGATCAGTATAGTGATCTATAGTATAGATCAGTATTTTGAAGCAAAATGTTTGATGTATGGATGCTGTCATCATGAGCTATACCTGCTTTGAAGTTGTTCATTCTTTAAATGTTTTTTTTGTTTAATTGTCTTCCAAAAGACAATTGCATTGATCATGTTTTTGAAAAATTTCCATTAGGCTCTTCCAGAGTGTGAGTGCTGTTTTTAATTCCCAGTGTTGTTATGCTACTCAGTAGCTTTGGAAGTCTGAGAGCCATTGACTTTGGGGAAGGTCTCTTTCATTATTCTGCTGTGTTATGGAATACAATGAAAGATATGGTATTTTTTAATATCTTTTCTAATATCTTAATTATAGTCTACAGTTAAAACTGAGAGAAATTTAAATTACTTTCATAACCCTAATACCAAATGGGGAAATTTTTCCCTAAAAGAACCCAAGATGAAAACCAACCTACTCATCCAAAAAAAGCCTGAACTCTGTGCTCTGGCAACTATGTGCTTCTGTTAAAATATTTTGGAGCAACTGGATAAAAAGTCTGGATAAAAGTCAAGTTTTGTCTTCACGTAGGTTGTACGTAAATGAAAAATGATCTGTAGAAGAGTCAGCAGCTCCTGTTCTGTCAGGAGACCTTTGTCCTGTTGACTCCTACTCTGTGCCTTCTTCAATTTTATATTAAACCTGAGTTTTGACTGTAGTTTTGGATTCCAGATAGCTATTGTTCATTGTGCATTGCAGGCTTTTGGATAGCAGTAGGAATATATCTTGTTCACAAGCATTTTAGATTTCCTGAAGAGATGAATACATCTGGAGAAAAGAAAATATCTTAAAGCTTAGTATCTTTGACAGACACAATTTGGATAGCTAAATGTGTTTTGACTATTGTGCCTAGATAAGCCTTTTCCTTTGGCTTACCCTTTTAAGTGTTGATACAGCTTCCATTTCTGTGTTACTGGAGAGCTTTGCTTTTCCTACATTTTGAATTCATTTTGAGAGGTGGCTGGAAGACAGCTTCTTGCTCCGGTAGTGGACTTGGCCTTTTGCTCATGAAACTTTTATTAAGAATTTCTGCAGAATTTACTGGGAACAATTCAGAAGTTTATGTCGATTAAAAAAATTGCACCAGTCTTCTTGAAACTTGAAGCTTCAGTTAATCAAGTCCAAGATGATGCAGAGAGGAAAGAATGAGCCGAACTCCTTTTTATATTTGTTAGTTGTCAACAGTTGTAAAACATTGAATATCAACAGTAGCCTGTTTTACAGTATAGCATTCAAAATTGCAAGAGAAAACAGAGCATGGTAGGAGTTGAAGTAGATTTCAGTTTGCTCCCAACATGAATGAATCCACTTTCCTCATAAAAAAGTGTTAGAATGTAAAAACTCTACAATGGTTTTTCTCAATCTTTCCACTAGCCTTCCACCCTAACACAAAAGAAAAAAAAAGCTTCACACCTATTTGAATTAAATTAAAATCAAATCTTAATTGATTATTAGACTTTGAAAGAGAACTATTTTGGTATTTTTATTGCTCTGTTTTCTATTTAGAAAGAAGACCAAACCCAAATATAGTATTTTGTCTTATTGGCCACATCTATGACCATAATTAGTTCCTATCAATACTTTTGTTTCCTCTAAGAGTCTGGACAATAAACATGAAGACTAAATTGCTTCACTATTTTCTTTAAAATTTATCTTAATATTATGTTTACACACCTCTCTGTAAGGGATGCTCTTAGCTACTTAATTCTCTAGAGTTTTTGCCATGTAAAAGCAGTGTTATTGCTGAATGTGGATGTTTGACAATGTGATGTCTAAGAAAATAAATATTTTTAAGCAGTTGACAGAAGCAAGCTGCTTGCATATAAAATGTTTTTCCCACTGTATAACCAGAAGGGGTCAGTATAATACTATGTTGATAGTCTTTCTGTTCTTTGTGTAAGTATCAAATGTTTTCATTTTATGGTTTCACAGGATGAACAGATAATTTCACTACTACAGAAGGGAAAGCGCTGAATTTAATTGATAGCTTTACTTTTCCTTCTCATTGTTAATGCAGTTTCATGTTGATTCCTGTGGGTAATAAAGTCATTTTCACAAAGATAAAACTATGTTTCTAAAAACTTGTATTTATTATGTATGAACTTAGTGTTGATGAAAGCTGGTAGACTGACAGCCCAGGAGACCAAAATCCTCTTGTTAACGTGGGCAGAAAACAGAAGATGCAACAGTGCTGGCAGCATCCACACACAGTGTAACTCTGCTACCTTTTGAGACATCAGCTCCAGGGACTTCAGTATCTGTGTTCAGTCAACTCTGATTTTATTTGCAACATTAAGAAATGCAGTTTGTATCTTGTGATTTGGATACTTGTCTGTTAGTAGTTGAACAGAGCACTGAGGCTATTGGATGCCAATTAGATCTCCTGGAGGGAATCTCTGCTACAGTCAAGATCCTAACCATTCAGCTTAGCTGTGGGAATTTAATTATTAAAACCAAATAAAAAACAAATGAAGAAACAAAAAAAACCAAAAAACAAACAAACATAAAACCTGAGCCCCACCCAAAATTTTTCAAGGGCATTATATATAATCTCAGAGAGCTTTGGTTCAGGCAACTTCTGTTGCAAGTACTGCTTGGTTTAAAGTGCAAGAGCAAAAGTGTTTTTTCCAATCCTAATTATTAGGAAAGCTGATTTGTAATTGACATCAAACTGGGCATTGATTAGGAGCCATCACAAATATTGTAATCTCTAATGAAAGTAACTATGGTCCTTTCTATTGCACTTGGGTACTGAAACACACACAGGACTTGAATGCTGCAGTGAAGTGAATTCTTACACTGCATTTATTCAATTGCCTTTCAAATTTGTGGTAACTTTATGGCTGCAGCAATGAAAGGAAAACAGAAAAAAAAGTAGTGGAAAAGTGATTTATCCAGTTCTCTGAAGACTTTTCCTGTTGCTCTGCCTGTGCAAGATGAAGTTAGTTTTCCGTGAACAGCTTCAGGTACCCAAGTTGAGATGTGACGTGTGACAAACACATGGATGAAGGTATTTGCTTGGCTGGCCTACCCTGCAGGAGGCACTGCTGTTGGTCTCTGAGCGCTGAGATTTCTTTTTAATGGTGCAGAACACTTACAGTCTGATGGCAGATTAAGATACAGAATTAACTTCCTTTCTGCTTGCCAATCTTTGCTCTGTAAATTACAGAATTTGCCCAACAATTAGATTTCTTAACAGCTGAGAAGTACTTGCCTAATGATCTGATATATGGCCTACTTGAATTAATGATCCGGTGAAATTAAAACACTCGCATAGAGCCTAGAGTTTTGACTTCCTCTTATAAACTGTTCATGCTCTAGTTATTGCAAAGTGGAATGTGGCTGTTAGATTATTACATTAAAAAGATGAAGTATATTTCTCTACCAATTTCTGTAATAGGAGTATTTATGACTTATAAAACTATGTAGGTAACTGAGCTTTTGATGTTTTTATTCAACACAAATGAGGTATAACACCTCATTTTCCCTTTCTAATTCATGTAGTCCTGAAACAGGAGATGATTTTTTTTTATAGTGTTGTCTCTTTCCTAAATGTAGGTGGTAACCTGCACTGGGTTTTACTTCTGCTCCTTAAGCACAATAGAGTGATATCAGTAGTTAAGCTAAATGCTTAGAGAGGTAATGCTGTTGCAGCATTTCTGGTAATGGGGAAATACTAGAATTTTACTTCATACAAAATTGTAGGCATGTTTTAGGCTTGTATATGTTGTCTCTATAAGGAAAAAAAGCTCTATTTTGTTGGAAGCCAAAACATTCAACTACGTAACAGTTTTTAATGTAATGTCAGTTGTAATGTTGGACATCTAGTCAGTATGGATTTGTTGAAATAATCCAGACACATAATATCTTTATCATCTGCTAGCAGATACAGATATTCTTCAAAAGCTGAGGAAGAGTATGCTTCAGAATTAATCTTGGATTTGTGTAATGCAGCAAAAGCAATTTCTAGCACTTGTGCATATTTTTATTTCACAAAGTAAGTATGAATGAATGCTTGAAAAGACCTTTCTGAACTATATAGGAGATTAAGCAAGCTTGCAGCTGTGCTTTCCCAAAGACATTAAAATTCCTGAGGTTTTTATATGAATTTCTTTAATAGTGTAGGCACCAGTTACAGAACTATGATACCATTGTCCTAGGCAGTTTTAGATAGCTTGCTCTGACTGATGGCTAACAGTGAATATGGAAGGCTCAGTATTTTATTCATGGCAGTGCTACTGAGTATGGGGTTCTGGAAATTAATTTCATTGTGTATGTAGTTCCTCTTGGAAAGCCTGCTGAAAACATCAGTACTGGGAACATATCAGTGTTCTGCCACAGCAGTTTGTGGTTCTTGAATCTTGGTGGTTTTATTTGGAAAGATACAATATAAGTAATGATGGGAGATCAACTAGCTATAAAATACATTAAGGAATACAAAGTAACTATATTATATGGTGAATATCTATCTTCCATGGTTAAACAAATCTGGAAGGAAGTGTAGGGTAAGTATTCTTAAGTTGTGGTTTTTTTTGCAGGTGACACAGTGAATGTTGGAGATGCATTGTGTGAAATTGAAACAGACAAGGCAGTGGTTACCATGGAATCAAGTGATGATGGCATATTGGCTAAAATACTGGTAGGAATCCTGCATTTCTCAGTAGGGTATTATAACTTCAGATTGTTATTTAGCATATTGCCTCAAAAACTAGTTTAGATAGCTAAATTTCTTCTCAGCATGCAGAAAAATGCACTTGCTTGTATTCCTGGGGAGAAATAGTTGCTCTATTTGTGAAATGTGTGTACCAGACTATTGGTACATGATTCTGTATATATTTTAGTGGATTTTCACTTAGCCTGCTGTTTTGTATGTTTTACACCTGGTGAATTATGTCCATGAAATATTGTAGTTTATGACACCTCTTACTCTGAGTTATAGGAAAACAGTTAACAATCAGTTGGAATATGGAATTTTGGGTGGTACTTTACTCAGGATGTGTCATCTCTCTACTAGATTGTCTTGTGCTAATCATTCAAGGTGGAATGTTATACGACATGGGCTGACCCAGAGAACAATTCTTGGAGTTAATAATTTCCTCTGTCAAAATTGGATTGATTAAGCTTAATAGAAAGAACAAGAACTGGGATGAGTAGGAAATTTTCTGAAGCAGTCTCAGCTGGTGGTGTATTGCAGCTGTTTCTTCTCTCCCTCCACAATAATTAAACAGGGTGAATGGCAAGAATTGGGAAAAAAATGAATAAAAATGAGAGATGTGTACTTTCAGTAAATACTACATTATTTGGTTAGGGAAGTCTCATCTAGGGAACATCTACCCATGAGGTGTGGATCACATAATCATACAAATTAGTCATACTGGTATTAATTGCAATCCAGCTACTTAGGAAACAGCAGAATGGGCATGGGTACAAACTGGTTCCTGGAGCCATGAGAAAATTCTACCCTACTGACAGTGAGACATGTTTGGGCTGCTATTACAAAAGCTTTTTGGATTGGTATATTAAACTTCCTATCTCTGCTACAGCTGCATTTTCTTACATTTGCACAGTTATCCTTTCCAAAAACAGAAAAGGGAGAGTAGTTTCCTGTGTGGCAGCATTTGAGAAGCAATGTTCTGTTTGGTTTCTTCCTTTTTTGTATAAGCAAAGGCAACATCCTTTGCAAAAGTGAAAATCTCGAAGTAGGTGGGGGGCTGGGGTAGGGAGGAGAGGGGATGTAAGATGGAACTCAGCTGTAAATTAACTCTGTCAGGGCTTACAAAAACTGTTGTTAGTCTTCAATTTCTACAGGATAACTTGCATTTAAGCACTAGTGTATATAGACAAGAATTTTAAAAATATTTTTTCTTCTTTTAATTGTGTTGCTAAATTGGTGTTCAACTATGGAACAACCCATTTAATAGGTTTCAGAGGATCTATTCTGCCATGCCAGGTTGAAGTCTCACATCAGACATATTTTTTAATCTGTGTTTAGTCTCTATGTAGGTATTTAAATAATTGCTGGGCAATGCTTTCACTATTTTTAAATCTCTCTTCTTCAGTTTTGAATGTTTCTGAAAATCAGTTTGCCTCTGATAACCTTGACAAAATCTTGTGCAACCTATTTTGCATTTGCAGACACTGTCTTGTTAATGTTGTGGGGGGAGATACGGGGATTCTCTCTGTCAAAAGTATTAAAGAATTAATCCTAGAGAGATTAGATTGAAATTTGCTTAGTTTCTTTAATAGTAATTCATGATGGCTACAAGTAACATTAGTATTTCAGAAACTGTGGATTTTTTAATTTCCTGTCTTGTATTTCAAATGCATTGCAAATTTCAAAATTTCTCTGTGTGTATTGCTCTTGTGGCACATTTTTTGATAGATCAAAGCCAGACTTTCCAGCAGCTACATGATATCAGTGTCATGGAGCAGTGACATTCAGCCTTAGTTATATCCATATGATCCAGTAGCAATCCAATGCCAAGAGCTGAACCTGAGAAGGAGATGCCAGGAGGTAGAAAATAACTATAATGTCTTTCAGAATAAGGGAAGAGAGGCAGCTTTGTTGGAGTAACATGAACAGATCATTATGCAAACCCAATTTTTAATGTATTCTTTTAATCCTTGGAATCTAGAAATGGTAGGCCTAAGAGTTAGAGTACAGAATAGACAGGCTTTTATTCCAGTCTCCCAAAAGTACAGAAAAACCCTGATGTTTCAGAAACGAAAATAACAAGAGAGCAATAAGATCAAAAATTTTCAGATTTTTTTTTCCCTAGCTCAGGTGTGATCCTTGGTTGTCTTTCTGCACTGTCTGGTGGATATTTCTGCTCTGTATTAGGTGTTCAGTAGATGTTTGTGTAAGGCTTATAAAAGGCTTAAACCTGTGTCAGGTTTGTGGATGGGGTGATGATTACTTACTGAAAAGATTGTCCTTCCAAAGGCCACTCAGAAGTTTCACATGTGATATAGTTGATGGGAATTTAAAAATGTTTTGTGCCTCTGAGCTAGCATCTAGCTGAATTTCACTCACTTCCTAAAAGAAATGTGACAAAAATGTGTGCCTTTTGATGCCAGCTACAATTCTGAACCATCTTGACAGAGTTCAGTATGGAAAACTTGAGTCAAATGAGCACACTGTCTGCTTAATGCTTTGGGTTTTGCATTTAAAGAGAGGAGATTCATTAGGTTAAATTAATTCAACTTCTGTAACCCTTCTTGGTTTTTCTTGACTGTATAATCTACATATACTTTAGGAAGAGCAGGCTAACAGTAAAATAGAAACTCATGTATATACATTTCTTCTCTGTCTGAATAGGTCTTTTAATGATCACATCTGATTCAGTGTAAAATGCAGTAAAAGATTAAATAGCTGAATGAAGTATTAGAAGGGTAATTTCAGAATGATGATTATTCTTTCAGTAGAGTTGCTTCTTAAATTAGCACTGATTTTTTTTTTTTTTCCCTAAAATACTTTATGGTTCAATTTGGAACAAAACAGATGATGAATGACTATTTAAGAATTGTAATTAATTGTTGAGGAATAGACTTAGAGCAGGTCCTGGGTGTGCAGCTGCAGTGGGAGCTGCAAGTTTTGCCCTGGGTGGGGGATGTGGTGGGAGCACCAGAAAAGGGGCCTTGACCTGGTGCTGACCCTTTGCACAGCAGAGGGAACAGGGACCTGTGGCAGTGGCCAGGTGACCAGACACTGGGACACAGCAGGAGCCAAGGACTCGGTAGGAAGACCCCAGATTATTGGCAGCACAGACTGAGGGTATGAAAGCACAGGAATTCCTTTGTTCAGGCTCCCTCTCCAGAGGCACCAACTTGAGCTGGTTTTGTGTTACTGGGCCACAATTAAAATTGCTTTAGGGATCCAGATGTCTGAGATTCTGCTATGGGAAACCCAGGGTCAGTCTGGTAAGGAAGACCTGTCTGAATGTGGGGGCAGGGTGTGCAGGGAGCCAGGTGAGGCACCCATGGGATTACTAAAGCCTCCCACTTTAAAGGGGCTTTGGTCCCCATTCACATGGTGGGACTGTGACTGCCAGATAGGCTCCTGGACGGGCAGACAGGAAAGTTTTCCTAACGTTAGTATCCATTACCATCTTCTTATTCATGACCTAAATGAGAATTGGTATGGAAACTATTTTGTATAAAAATTCCACTGCAGAATGAGCCAGCATAAGTTCTGTCCCTTTTTCTTCCAAGTGGAGGAAATAAACATTTACTTCAGTATATATTTGTTAGTGACTAAAGCACTATGCTGCAGTGGCAAAAGCCCCAAGGGAATTTCACTTCTCTATTCGCTTTATCTCCAATTTTTTGTCCCTGTCATGGTCACCTGTGCTTTGTTGGTTTGTTACCAAAGCTAGGATTTTTTTGACTCTTCTTGGCTACATAGAATCATTGAATGTTTTGGTTTGTAAGAGCCCTTAAAGATCATCTTGTACCAGGGATGCCAATGACTAGATCAGGTTGTGTAGGGCCCCATCCAACCTGGCCCTGAACCCTTCCAGGAATAGGGCATCCACAACCCTTATAGGCAACCTGTTCCAGTGCTTTACTACCTTTGAGTAAAGCATTTCTTTCTAATATAAACCTACCCTCTTTGATTGTAAAACCATTGCCCCTTGTCCTGCCTGTGTAAAAAGGCCCTCTCCCTCCCTTTTATAAGACCCTCTTAAACGCTGGAATGTTGCTATAATGTCTCTTCAAATCCTTCTCTTCTCCAGGCTCAGCAACCCCAGCTGTCTCAGCCTGTCTTTGTAGGAGAGGTGCTTCAGCCCTCTGGTCATCTTTGTGGCCCTCCTCTGGACCCACTCTGAACAGGTCCATGTCTTGTTGAGGACCCCAGACCTGGAAAATGCACTCCAGGTGGGGTCTCACAAAAGTGGAGTAGAGGGGCAGAATCATCTGCCTCACCCTGCTGGCCACACTCCTGCATTTGCCTTTCTGGGCTGCAAATCCGCACTGTTGTCTTGTGTCCAGCGTCTCATCCCAGCACCCTAAAGTCCTTCTATTTATTTCAGCTCTTTCTATATCTGAGATTCTAGGGTTCATTGAGGTTTGTGCAGAGGTTTTTTTATTGTGAGTAATGAAAATGTAGCAGTGACTCAAAAATCCAGGAGATGAAAAGTTAAGCAGAATTGTAATAATTCTTCTTTTTCTATTCTAGTTCTGAGCTGCAAAGGCTGTGTGTATAAAAAGTTACTTTGATTTCTGAGTGCTAACTTTAGGTGTATGGGATTTGGGGCACAATTTAATGTTCCTCTCCTTACAATAGCAATTATAATTAATTTCAGTCTTGAAATATCTTATTAATAGTAGCAATAAAATGGGATATATCTTACTGATGAATTGTCGTTAATATGCCTGAAACTTCAATGTCTACTGGTTTTAGCCATATTAGAGCAGACAGTGTAATCTGTAACTTAATGTTCTTAATTTAGGTGGAAGAAGGAAGCAAAAATGTTCGCTTGGGCTCACTAATTGGTCTGCTGGTAGAAGAAGGCCAGGACTGGAAGCAAGTTGAAATACCAGCTGATGCTGGTAGTCCATCTTCTGTGGCTCCACCAGCACCTGCACCTGCCTCAGCTCCTGCAGCTCCTTCAGTTTCAGCCCCTCCTAAACTGCAACATCAACCTGGGAAATTGGAGTAAGTTTCTGTTTATTATGAAATGGAACTCTTCATTAGATCAGTAGAACTGAGCCAAGAAATATTTTTTGTCCCTTTTTACCTAGTAGTAGGCTGTTATTTTGAGAGTGTTTCAGTATGAGTGAGGTGAGAAACCTTGCAGGCCTAGACTATTTCATTGCTCATAAGCCCAGTAAGTCAATTCAAACAACATAATGTTATTAGAATTAAATGTAGTTATATTCCGTCCTGAAATTAAATTATGAAGGATTCTAAGCTTACAGTTGGAAAGAAGTTGTGCTAATACAGGATGGACAATAGTGCTTATGCATCAGATGCTAGGTGTACCTGTGACTTGTTTTCTATTTTTTTGAGGAGAAAAAAAAAAGAAATGGCCCACTCCAAAGTCCTTACAAGCTCTTGCATTTTCAATTTTAGGAAAAAATATTATTCTAATATTTTCATAACAGTGGAGTGTGAAAAGCTTAAACCAGTTGGTTTATGTGCTCTTTGTTAGTTTGATTTGGGTCTGTTGGTATTCTAAGCATTGCAAACATCTTGGAGGAGGGGTCAGCTCCAGAGCGTTAGTCAGGTAGCAATAATCCATAATCACTTAGTGTCCCAGGATATATCCTCTTTGGAGGTATCACTCCTTATTTGTGCTTATTTTTTTGCCCCAAACCTCATTACCTTTTCTGTCTGGTTTGCTGTATTCTAAATGCTGCCAGCATTTAGACTTTCCTCATGCAAGTGGACGACAGCTGAGGTCATTGCCCAGGCATTACCTGTAGTAGGAGGATGATCCAGGAAAGTATCCTTGAAAGGATTATGTCTTTCATTTTAGTACCAAAGAACATCAGAAGTGCTGTTTCACTGCAACTGTTAGAGATGTATCAGCATATTTGGAACCAAATTATCATTTATGACATTGGGGTGGTTTTGGCAAGGGCTTAATGGACCATTCTTAAAATTCAATGAGGTGCAAATATAGTCTTCTTTGGGAAATAATGAATAGGAGATTTTTGTGGCAAGACTTGAAACCAAGTATTTATTCTTTTATGAGTGTGTTGTTGCTTTGTATCTAAGAATTGTAGAACATTTTCTCTAGATGTTGGCTTTTCTCCTCATTTCAGAAAGCTAATTATATTAAGATGCACTGGGTACTCTGTACCAGTGTACTGTGCTTTGTAGTTGACCAAAGAGAAATGTAGTTTCTCGTGATATATGTTAACAAAATAAGTTAATCTTACTATTTAAATAATTTAAAATTTTCCCCCTCATTTCTTCAGGGTTCGTTTAAGTCCTGCAGCTCGCAACATTCTGGAGACACATGGACTAGATCCAAGCAATGTTACACCTACTGGGCCTCGAGGAATCTTCACTAAAGAGTATGTAGATAATTTGGTAAACCTGCAACTTTTGATATTAATCTCCATTAGATTAAAGTTTGCTTATTGAAAAAGCCATGTCTTTGTTCCATTTTTTGTTATGGTTGGATTTAGTTAAATTTGAAAAATCTGTTGAAAAGATAGGGAGAATGGGTTAGGAAGTATTTGAAGAAGCCCTTAATTTAAAAAAAAAACCCAAAACATATATTTGTATTTTTTAAGTCCCAACTTAGCTGTGTAGTACTGCTGTCACATTTCCTGCAGCTCAGCCTAATGGTGGCTATTGCCTCCTAAGCACCACTATTAGCTACCACTGTGGATCTCAAGAATTTTACTTCCCAAGATGCATACAGAACCAAAATAAAATCCAAGTGGCCTGTTTTCTTCAACTCCGTTTCTTCAGGGAGTTCAAATATTTTTCTTTTTTTGCTGCAGTTCTGTTCTGAAATCTGTCAGGATTTCATTTTTTCCTATTTTTATTAGGCTGGGGGAAGCAAAGAAGTGTAAAGACAAGAAATTCCAGAATTCTGTTTTTCTCCCATTTTGCTTTCTCCTCTCTATGACTTAAAGAGTGTTTGTTTACCAAGCTGTGGTTTTTTATGGTCTAGTAGTTTTTTGTACCTTTTTGAGTATTTCAATGTAATGATTGGCACTCAAGCCTTTGAATGAGAAAGCTGAGTGTAACAAATGTGGTAGATCCAGTGCATTTAGCCTTGAAATGATGTGTTCTCTTCACACAAGTATGTATGTTATTGGAAGTGAGGATTTTGGCAGAAATAAATATTTGTGTTCTCAGTAAAATTATTTCTTTTGACAAGTACCATCATTCACTTACACAGCCTTTGCTGGCTACTGTTATTTTAGTTCCATTCAGAGACAACCAGGACCAGGTCAGTGTAACTTGGAACTGGAGCCAGAAAAGTGGCAGACAGTTTTTCAAAGCTTTTTTTTTTTTTTCCCCTTATGACCTTTGGCTGAGTTGAGATGTAATAAGGAATTGAATAGATAGAATATGCTATGTAACAGCAAATCATCAGAGAAGAGTTCTTTCTTAATTATGTAAGTGTAATGGTAATTTATGGTGTGTAACGAGGCTATGGCAGGTGGAAACCCTCTAGGACTTTGAGCTAACAAATTAACACTTCCTAGTTGTCATGGAGATCTAGCAAAGATTTTTCTGTAGTTATGAGAATTATCTAGCAAAATAATTTCTTTTTAAAACTGTTTTTTTCATACAAAAGTTTTGACTATGAAATGTCAATTTAAGATGAAGAATGTCTGGGGTTTTTTAACTATTCTTTTGAAATGGGGTTAATCTTTCAGACTATTATATTCAGTTTGAAATTAAATGTGCAGATTTTTATAGACAGCTGCTGCAGATATTCAGGGAAATACTTCCTTTGCTGTGCTCACCAGACAAGAAAGACAGCGAGTTACATAAGCAAGCAAGATTCTTTCCCCCAACTTTCTATCTTTAAATTCAATTCACTGTAAAAATTGCAACAGCAGTTGGAACTTCCACTCTACTGGTGTTCTCTCTCATGACCCTTTTGCTTAGTAGTCCAGTACTTTATATATCTGTATACTTATATTTATTTGTATTTCTCTTGTGTCTGTTCAAAGTTGAATTACTGTTGTTTTTCTCCTGCCTGTTTTGTTGCTGGTTTTATGTGTGATTTTTTTTTATGGAGTGGCAGGGGTTTTTTATTTCTAATTTTGAAGTAATATCCTCTTATATCACTTAATATAATTTTCTTCAAAAATGTCCTAGAAAATTGGTGTGCCAGTAAAAAGTAACTCAGAAATTCTGTCAAAGATTGTACCATGTACAGTCAGCTCAGACACTGTTTGGGAGGGCTATATTAAAATTGATTGTTTCAGCTAGTACTGCCCTTTCCCATTTTATTTCATAGTGGTCTAGGGATTTATAAGTGCAGCCATGAAAAGACTGGTTATTGAGAACTGTGTTTTTCTGAGGCCCTGTTGCTCCCAGCTGTTGTTAAGTCAGTGTGTCTTGGGATCTCTGAGCTGCTCAGGCATTTTCAGCTTGCAAAGAATGCACAGCACACCCATGGAGTGCTGTTTTTCTGGACATTAAATTCATGTGCATGTATTGAGTATGAACTGACCCTGGGATCTCTGCTGTGTGCAATTTGTTAGCTGCTATTTGGGAGGAATGAGTTCCTTCTATAATGATAGTGCAGTAAATCTGATACCTGTAAGTTTCTGATGTGCTCTGAATCTCTGCTAACCATTTGCCTTCTTGGAGGAAATCTATGAATTGAGTAAACATGTGTAAACATGTGAAAAGGGAATATGAAACATATGAAAGGGTTTGGGTACAATTTAGTAGCAGTAACTGCCACCACAGGAAGCTTGTGTCAATCCATGCATCTCTTGTTGCACCGTTGGATCCTCAGTGATTCTTAGGTGTCTGTTTAACCTAATTTGTATCAAGAAAAGTATATTTTGAACACAAAATACTCAGTTTGCTTTCACCATTCTTTGAGTTTTGGCTAACATGAAGTGAAAAGACTACACGCTTCTGTAGTAGTGGTAAACTGAAGTGTAACAGAGTTGCCAGAATCTGCATATTTCTAATAATAACAGTTTGGTAAGGCATATTTTTGTTTAATAAATGTTTACTAAACTTCCATATCTTTTCTGCAAAGCAGGCTGCTCTTTCATGTTGTTACCTCTCTTCTCTTTCTCTGTTACTGACCCATGTTGATAGAAGTTTATAGAGTTGTTGAAAAGATGTGACCAACACTTTACTAAATAACTTTTCCTTTTCCAGTTCTAATAAAATATCTATTTACCTTTTACTTAAACCTGTTTAATTTTATTTGCTTTGATGCCTCTTCTAACTCTGCTTATATTCAGGCTTGCAATGTTGCAACCATGACAGTTATATCACTGATGTACGTGTTTTTCTTAACCAGTTAAATAATTTTGAATTGATGGGGGGGGAGAATCTCTGTTCATGTGTGTATAACAAATACATGTGAACTTTGATTTTTATATGTGTCTTTTGTACAATACAAGTTAGTTTCAGAAAGTCTTGAGCGAATCTTTTAATCGAAAAATAAGCTCAATTTTGGCAATACTTTTTCCAATTAATGCACTAAAAACCACCAAAACCAGACGGTCTCTCCTATGACTGCCAAGTGAGAGCCGTTAACAAATTTTTAGTAGCTTCTAAATGTTAACCAAAAAGCTTGCAGTTACTTTTTATGTCTCAAATTGTAATGGTAGGGAATGATTTTCATTCTGTCAAATCTAATTTTCTTCCCTGATACTGTAGTTGTGTCGCATAATAGACAGTTTATTTTAAAACAAATCTTGGCCAGCATGTTAATTTGGGAAAACAAGTAACAACTTTTAATTAGGAAAAATTTTATCTTGAGCTCATTTGCTTTTTTGTTTTCAATACTGTTTGTTGAAGTATGTATTGAAGGTAAGAATAAATTGAAGCAAGTCAGCAATGGTAAGAGCCATTATGTAGAGGTTTTCAATTTTTAATTCTTGTTTCTGGAGTGCTCCTTTTTAGGAAGAACTAAGAATGCATAATGTTCTGTGATTTTGTTCTTTATCTCTATAAAGATTTAATAACAAACTCTTGGCTATCACTCAAGAATAGTCTCTCAAGCAGTAATCTACTGAAATTAGATAGCTTTGTTTAGTATTTATGGCTTGTGTTTTAAAACCTTGGAAGTGTTGTAAGGAGTCTGATTTTGAATTTATTTTAATTTCCTCTGCCACTTTGGGGAATTGAACTTTTGTGTTCTTGATGAAGTGATAGAGATTTATCCAGGGTATATTATACAGGTTTTTGTTAGCAGATCTGGAGAATAAAGAGAGGAGATCTACAGTTGACTTGCCTTGCAGTTGGCAGTGGTGGTGGAAATGCAGTTACTTCTGTTCAGCCTCGTAGGTGCTGGCCTTTAGCCTGTTGCTTTATGAATGCAGTGCACCTGGAGCAGACACAATGTCATGGCTTGGAGATGGGAGTCTCTCCGCTGTCATACTGTGCCCACAACAGGAAAATTTTGTGGTGGTAGCTGTATCAGTAAAAAATCCTTGGAGAACACTTTGGCTTTGTTTCTCCATTGTGGTGTTAGGAAGTATGGGCCTGTATAACATCTGTGCCTGACTCTGCAAATTTATGTCAGAAGGGTGCAGAGAAATGAGTGATAAATGTATTTATCAATTTTCATTTAGCAGTAAGTAATTACATTAAATTCAGATTATTACAAATATAACAGATGAAACAGCTTTTACTTTAGACTTTATAGCCTGAATAAATGTACTCTTTCATTTAGAAGACTTGTTAGTGCAATTCAGAAATCACTTTGCATGCTTACAGTTAATGACGATGATTGTTATGCTTCTCTAACACACATGTTTTCTGTTACTGCATATTCAGGCCCTTTTATTCATGGAAGTTAATGAGAATTTACTAAAAAGATACTACAAAGGCAACACAAAATTAATATAATTTAATAATAATCACCTTCTTAATGTTTGGTTTGACAACAGAAATTTAAATGTACAGAAGTGGCTAAAGAAATAGAATAAGTGATGGACTAGTAATATTTAGGTAATTTTTAAATAATTTCTTTGCAGTCAGTATTTCACTGTGTTTAATCACCAGGGATGCTCTCAAACTTCTGCAAGAGAAGCAGAAAGGTAAACCCAGTGAATTGAAACCTGTGGTTTCTCCAGCTCCTGCTGCAGTGCCTTCTCCTTCACAAGCAACAGCTGTGACTTCTTATCCAAGGCCAGCAATTCCACCAGTTTCCACACCAGGACAACCTGCTGCACTGGTAACACTTCTGCTAAGATTTCAGCATTGCTACAGCTGAATACTGCAATAGCTGCTTCAGTAGCTCTGAGATTTCTAGATCTAGAGAGAGGAAGGAAACTAAGGCCACCCAGATGTCAAGCTCAGTGATGTGCAGTTTTTAGTATGTTTCAGTGATTCTAAGGCAATGTAATTAAAACTGTGAAATTCTTGAAATGGTCTGCCTACTATTTTGTGTAGCTTGCAAATTGAAGTGATGGAAAAATTTATATTGCAGGCCTTGGAGAAACTAGAATGATGATTTATTTTACTGTACTTGATTTGTTTGCTTTCCTGTGAGATGTAAATCTCCATTAATGAATAGTCAAGAAGTGAGGAAGGAAAAGGCTTCTTGGTGGTTGCCTTGGAGAGTAATTGTGCAAACTCTAGAACCTAAGTTAAATTGAAATATTAGAAATACTAGAAAATTTTTTTTTACAGAATAAATGCCCTTGCTGAAATAGACATTAGTAGAAATTGAAAAGCTTTTATGAAAAACATTTTCTGGCTCTAGAACTAAATTTGATGTATCTTTTTAGTCTGAAGTTTACAATGTAGCTTTTTTTTTTTTTTTGCACTGTACAAAGAGCCAAACAACTCAAAACCTCAGACTTAGATCCATTACAGAATAAAATGTTTCTATGATTGCACCAGAACATACGTATTGCAATTTATTGTGTGTTGAGTACTATTGAAAATGTACTAAGAATTCTATGAATCCTTATATGTTCAAGGGATATGTGCTAAAGATTAAGTATACAAAATAATGTTTAACAGAATCATTTATCTTCTTGCTTTCTGTAGTCACTAATATTTTAAGAGATTTCTTGCAAGTTGACCTGCTTCTAGGAGGAAGTTGACTGTTGAAACATTATTGGATATATCTGGAAGGAGAGAGAAGAATAACAGAAAAGATGCAGTAAAGCCTGTCTTAAGGAACTACACAGGGAATTGAAAAAGCAGTAGTTTACTGAGGAAGTGTTCTTTTTATCATTTAAATGGAGCAAAGCATAATCTGAGCAATATGCCAAGCCTGGAAGATGGAATAGTGCCTATATACTCTGTCTGAAAATAAATGCCCTCAATAATTGGATTTTTTTTTTTTAAACAAGGTTAATTCTATACTGTAAAATGGAATTATTCTGTAAAACCTCTTGTGTTGATCCCAGTTAATAGGAATAGATTAGAACACTCAATGGTCTTTGTCATATTAATTTCAGTAGTTGGAATGTGTTACTTTTGGATACCTAGGGGAGAGTTGACATGGGCAGGAGTCACTGATGATTATGCATAAATGCTGGAGTACTTTCAGCAAAGGGGAACTGTGTTTGCTGTCCTGATATTTAATAAACAGCATGTGATTTCTTTCAGGGCACATTCACAGAAATCCCAGCTAGCAACATCCGAAGAGTTATTGCTAAGAGATTAACAGAGTCTAAAACCACCATACCTCATGCATATGCTGCTGCTGACTGTGCCATTGATGCTGTTTTGAAATTAAGAAAAGAATTGGCCAAAGGTTAGTAGTCTGATTTACTTTAACATGTGGTTATACTAATGTATCATTTGTCCTGTTTACATAAACTTCCCCAGGAGGTGTAGGTTTTGTATAGGTAGACCACTATGCAAAATTCAAATAGGTTTTTTTTCAGTATGTTGGACTCAAGCTGTAGTGCCTGGAAATTATTGAATTGGACAACTTGTCAGAATACAGGAAGACAGAGGTGTTACTTTGCCAACTCACACATCACTCTGAAGTCTTATTTTCCACAATAACCAGGCTGCATAAGCAAGTAGTGATGCTCTGTTTGATGGAGACATGCACCTCCTAGACTGGCACTAAATCTGTGACTTGGGTAAAATAATTTTAGGCCTAAGACACTTCAAGTTTTGATCTAAAGCTTCATGGTTGCTGTCATGATTTGATAACTTATAGGTTCAAATGGTAGCTTTCCTAAGCCATGTGAACTCTGCATTCACAATAACACAGCAGAATAGTTTTAATTTACATTTTTATTGCTGTACTGATTGAGAAACTGAGGCCAGCAGTTCTGTACTAGTGACTAGCCCCTGCTTGTTTATCTGTTTGTGTGGTCTAAAATTAAATTTGACAGGTATATTCAGATTTCCTAGATGATGATACAGGAGCTGCTTGTCCTTCCACTGGAGTTTTGAGTGACTAATTTTTAATGCAATAGTACCCAGGTAATTTTTCTACCTGTTATTTTTCCTAATGGTATCTTATTCGCAAATGAATGTCAAAGACGTTTTCTGATGCTGATATTTTCTTTAAACAGCAGCAGTTCATATGGAATGAACCAGAAAAGGATCTTAGTTAGGAATACTCACTTGAAATTTTTCACCTCTCCTGCTGTTGTTGATTCTTAATGAATATTTCCTTTAAATGCAGAGATGGAAAAGCCATGTGTCTTTGCGTGAAATTGAATTGCGGAGCTTGTCCTGCTAGATTTTTATGGTTCCTCTGATGAAAGTTGTGGGGTTTTCTGCTATCATAAACTTCAGTGATGCAGGGTAAAATGTTACCAGATGTGGATCATTTAACTGTATTCCTGCTCTACTACTGGACAGTGACATTTTTGCCAAGGGTTAGGAGTATAGTATGCAAACAGAAACCAGTGTAATTATTTGATGATCAAGGTACAGGTTTGTCTGATGTGAAGTTCTGTCAGTGCAGCATAGTAATTGAAAGTTCCATTATGTTCTGTTGGAATGCTGTCTCTCTTCTTATACATAGATTGCTAGTCATGGCAAATGTTGCAGGCCAGTTGTGTGGTAAGTGGATATTTGGTTCACTCGTCTAAATTTGTGATGACTTAAGAATGTTTCAGTTGATATAATTATCTATAAATTACTTTCCCTTGCAAAAAATATTTTTAAAGTTATGTATGTTACATGCCATAAACCAGATTTGAAAATTAGGCAATATTGCTGCTTGATCAGTTTCGCTGACAGTAGTGATGGTGGTGGAAGGGTAATGTAGTTTTTTTTAATTGTGAGAATGATGAGTTTAATATTGTGTAAATGTCATGCATTTCAGGGTAATTTTATGGCCTAATCTTTGTACCTATTATCCCTGCTTCTGATTCCACTCCTGATTTTAGTTACCAGTTTCAGTCTCCTGAAACTCTCCTGAGTATCTTTGCATGAGATTTTTCTTGATGGATATGTCTTTTGTCCCAAAAGGGGGGAAAAGTTTTCTTGCTTCTATTGTTGGAGTTTGAAGATAAGTGACTTTCTGTTAATGCTTCAGAGAAATAAATCTGCTGAATCACTAGAATCTTGTCATCACACATATGCTGATAAAGCAAATCTTACAAACAATGATTGTTATCCTTATTTTTAATTTTTCTGTTTCCCTTTGCAGATGACATTAAAGTATCTGTAAATGATTTTATTATCAAGGCAACAGCAGTTACTCTGAAGGTAAGCAAATAATTGACTTTAAGAATATATTTTAGTAGTCAACTGCCAAGGAGACAAGAAAATAATTTTGTGAGTCTATGTGGGGATGTGAGTGGGATCACAGTAAAGCTGGTAATTCTGTATTACTTATTGTCAGGTTTTTTTAGGTTTCCAGGTAAAATTCTCTTCACTGTCTGTGCTGTGAACTATAAAAATGAGAATTTCTTAGTGAAGATCCACTTACTGCAGTTAACATCTGCAAATCGCTGTAGTTGCTTTGTCAGCAGACTAAAGCCATTGCCAAGATCGTTCATTTAATCTTAGTTACCTCTTATTTCTTTTAGTTATAAGCAAACATTTATCTAAGTCTTACACAAACCTTGTTATTACCTCAGGTGTATTCTGATGGCACATTAAATGATACCTGCTTTGAAATAAAAATTCTTCTGGCAACCACTCTGCTCATTGCTAGGAGTTCTCATTGCGTGGATTACCTCACAATAATATAAAAACATTGGAAAGGATGTGAGAGCTGGTTTTCTCATTTGTGAGGATAATTTGAACTATTTAGAAGTTGAGAGAGGAATTTGTTTAAGTTGGGGGAGTATTCCTATGGATGTATGGAATTGAGAGAACACTGGACTGGAAAAGACTTAACAGATTTCTAGCTGAACATGTACTAAATATTAATGTATAATTTTAAGAGGTAGGTATAGATTAATGTATAATTTGGACAGAAAATAGACAGGATTCTAAGCAGTTTCATAAGCAAGTGCCTGAGAGAAATTTGAGGCCTTATTTAGACTGGAAAAAATCTCTACAAGTTAATACCAAAACCAAAAGGAAAAGCTAAATATGTGTGCTGTGCTTTTGTTAGATGTATACATAACAAGAAGCTTTTTTAGTGCCCCAATGAAATCTTTTGTGAGGAAATAATGGCACCCAGAGTTTACCATGAGCTGCTGTGAGTATTGGATAATTTGTCTCTGCACCAGAGAGCAAGTAAAAGGAACAGGAGACAGAGAGCAAGAGGTTTTGTGTTTTGTCTTCTGAGTGGGCTGTTAGTTTTTGAGGTGATAATAATTTTGTGTTGATATGGAAGTAGTCAATAAAATTTTTCTAGTCTGTTGCTTTGTTAGAAATCTATGCCAGCATTTATTTGACTATTAAAATAATACATCAAAAAAAACCCCAACATATTTAACTCAGTATATCAGGAAACAAATTCATGATCAAGCTCACATCTCATCTCCTTTCTGTCAGCATTTCAGGAAACGATGTGGGCAACTGCTTTAAAAAAAGAAAACCCACTTCCACCTGTACCTCTCCCCCCTGAAACTGGGGGGTGTGAATACATCTTCAAGTTTAAATTCAAGGCAGTTTCACTGACTCTTTTCTGGGCACTCTTCAGAGAATATTTTGTTACTATTTTATTTCTGAACAATGAAAAATGAGTTCTTCTAGCTTTAATGAGCTGGCTGCTGCTGGTTTAACAGTTTATGATTATTTGCCACACACCTCAATATACTGCTTGTATTGGTTCTTAAACATGCTAAATTTGTCCTTCACTTAGGATATCACAAGTCCAGTTATGGGTTCTGTGTTTCAGCTTGGTTTTGCCATTTGTCAGCCAGGATTTTGTGAATGTGCCAGTGGGCTCACCAGGTGACAGCCTAGTAGAACCATTCTTCTTTCTGGAACAAGGAGGGAGAAAGGTGGAGGAAAGAAGTAAAACTTCCAGGCTGATATCCTCAAGTGACTGGGCTTTGTAGCAACCTATAGCAGCTGTCCTTTAAAAATAAATCTTCAGTTGTTGAAGTGACAAATTCTGTCCCTACCATCTCTTTTGAATATCTTTATATAAAGAGTTTGAGTTGCACAGCACCCACTTGAGGGCATCTTACAACTGTGTGAACCATGGGACTTCTAGAAGTTTATTTAGCTTGCAAAGAATACTACGTACTTTTTTCTTCTTTTCTCTCTTTCCTTCTTTTTTTTTTCACTATACATTCTGATGTTGTTGAAGAATAGGAGCTTAGAGTACCGTCATACCACTTCTTCCTAGGAGTACAGTTACTTTAGATAGTCAGTAGAGTCACTTCTGATATTGTGTCCCTTCCATAAATTGTCTGGAATACCTTCTTCATTTCAGTAAACTCAAAAAATGAAATTAAATTATCAGTGAACATCTCAATTTTAACTTAGTCCACCCACAAAAAAAAAAATCTCATGCATTTTAGGAGAACATCTGAATAATAGTGAGTGTACCTGCAGCACATTTTATTTGTTGAGAATCATGCTTGAGACACTAGTGAAAAACAACATGCAGGTATAATAGGAAGTCCATTTCCATGCTTTAAAATCCAGCATCCTGTGATTTATTTTGTGGGAGAAGTTGCACTGCTTTGAGGCTTTACATGCTGGCCCATCATAAGGTGGAACCAGTGAAATTTGTAGTAATTTGAGGGTTTTTTCCTAGAAACACCAAACGAACTTCTGTCTGTCCTGCCATTTTTAGTTTCTGGTGCATACATTTCATGCTTTTTGATAAAGTAAATACCAATAAAATCTGTGCACGCTAATTCACTTGGTGGATGCCTGTAGGTAGCTATATGTCTTAAAGAAATTTCCTTTTTCTTAATAACTGATTGCACTGTTATTCTTCTAACAGCTGTCTTTTTTTCGTTGTCTGTCTGTGTTTTAGCAAATGCCAGATGTGAATGTAACGTGGGATGGGGAAGCCTGCAGGCGGCTACAGTCCATTGACATCTCCATTGCCGTGGCAACGGACCGAGGGCTCATTACGCCAATCATAAAAGATGTTGCTGCCAAGGGAATAAAGGAAATTGCTGCCTCTGCAAAGGTGGGTCTGAAATGTGCAGCAGGCTGAGGAATAGAGCAGCTGTATGGTTTTCTGTAGCAGAAAATGTAGCGTGACCCAGATACACATCAGTAATAACAAAGGCAGTGGAACTAAAGCAGTTTCAGCATTACTTACACTTCAAAGTTCTTATTAATTTTGCAACTCTCTTCATTTTTCATCAACAATAATATCATGTTATTTAGTTGAATGGTGGCTAGACTGCTTGAAAAATAAACCTGTACAGACTTTTGCAATTTAATATAATTGTAATTCTTTAATCCTCAAGAGAATGCTACTTAATGCTAGTTTCATTAGTATTTCCAATCTTGGGGTTTGAGATTTTGACTTTTTTGTGTTTTTTCCCTTTCCCAGAAAATTTCTTTTGTCTGCTTTTTCTACTCTCTTTGTAGTTACATTATGGAACGTATTTCTGTCTGCATTTTTTTCAACATGCATTTTTTTCAATTAAGGATGTAACATTAAACTCCTCAGACTAATGAGCAGTATTTTGCATAGACCAGGTGCCAGTCAGAGTGATATATGGCAGTTGTTGCCAGATAAAGGAGTGGTTTTTGGCAGGCAAAAGTAGAATAAATGATGAAATGTCGCATGACAGGCCATTTTTTGTCACTTAACGAGTGGTAATCAAAGGCCTACAGCATCTGAGGAATGCAGTGGAAGCAGATCCTAGGACATAAAACTGTCCCCAAACTAGACACCACTGCACTTTGTAAATTCTTGCCTTTTGTGTAAAACTACAGAAATCATAATAGTCTGTGTTGATGGAGGGGAGCAGCCAAAAAGTTGTAGCAGAAAAAGATGGGTCATACCACAAAACATTCCTCAATGGGTGTTTTTAAGATTTTTTTCCAATCCATATTGCTTACTTTATGCTGAATGTGTTGTGAAAGCAATTCCTTACACTAGTAGCCAGTTGAGGAGGAAGGTCAGCTGAGATTGTTGTGGGGTTAGTGATAGAATGACAAAAGAGAGGCATTGTTCAATGTTGTGTTTTCATTATCATCCCCAATACCTGTAATAGTGTGCGGTATTGCAAACCTCTTGACACAAATCAATGTCCTGCAGTTCCCGTGATGGAAATGCAGCTTGTGTTACGTTCAACGGGGCCATGATAGTGAGCATTCCCCTTGCCTTTCAAGTGGAATGTGTGTGACATAGGTGTCCACACTAACATCATTTTGCTTTTCAACTTCTTCACTGAATTACTGAAGTAAACATGTACCTGATGTGCACACACTGGAACTGCAGCTGCTCCTCTGTCAGTCTCCCTGTAGTTTGGCAGGCACTTTCTTTGTGTAATTGCTTACATATCCCCTTCTGCTGCATGTTAATTTTGATTTCTTTCCAGGTCATATGCATCCTGGCACTGGATTTTCATCATACAAATAGTGCAATTGCACAAACGCATCACGCTTATATTGATCCTGTTGTGTGAATGCTGTTCCCATGGCTATTGTCTTCACTAATTATTCAGAGATGAGAAAAAGCCTAAACTAAAGCTTAGTGTATCCTTGTAACTTTGACATGCTTATTATCAATTTTAAAATTTTGTACAGCTCTCTGATCTTATCTTGGAACATAGTATGAACTTCTTGGGCTGTATTTGAAGCTTTCCTCTGTTGAATTTTAAAGAAAAGTCTCACAAATGAAATGGAGATCACAGAAGGAGTGGCCTTAAAGGCAACCTTCAAAAGGTGGTTGAATGTTTAGCTGGGAGAAGTACATTCATTCAATCTGGTAGAAAGTTCTGAAATGGTACATGTCAGTTTCTTTAAACAAATATGTTAGGAATACTGTGAATTTATCTCATCAGTATTTTGCTAGATAATCTAAAACCACCAGGGAGAATGGTGGTTCCATTGTAAAAACTGGAACAATATTTGTAAGGTGAGAGAACAGCTTTTATTGAACAGCCAATATTGGTGGGAAATTGAAATTTTGTGTCCTAGTCTCTTTGCCAAATCATTGCAGATACAGCAACAGTGCTGCTGAGGTGCTTCCCTTAATCCAGAGGCAAATGACTTTTGCTTACTTAAAATGTCTTACTGAAATAAAAAGAATTAGTCTATTACAACACACTAATTTCTTTCTTTTCTCTGCCTGTTTTCTTTCATTTTCTTTAGGCTTTAGCAAAGAAGGCCAGAGACGGAAAACTGTTACCAGAAGAATACCAGGGAGGATCTTTTAGGTAAAATACTAGTAGCATTTAATACATGCAACATGGGTTCAGAGCTGTTTTATCCTCAGCTATTCCACTGTCTTTTAATGCATTGCTTTTAAAATCTTGCTCTGTTTAGGATGAAACTCCTAGCGATGATTCTGAGGGTCAAACCTAGACTGAGTGTCTTGTATCAGGGGGAAACAATTGCCCTGCTACAGGTTCATTTCATCTGTACTTGGCACTGGTGAGGCTACACCTTGAGTCTTGTGTTCAGTTTTGGTTCCATCCCCACAAGAAAGACATTGAGGTCCTGGAGCATGTCCAGAGAAGGGCAGTGGAGCTGGTGAAGGGTCTGGAGCAAAAGTCTTGTGAGGAACAGCTGAGGGAACTTGGATTGTTTAGTCTGGAGAAAAGGAGGCTCAGGGGGGACCATATCACTCTTCACTTTCTGCCTGAAAGGAGAGTAGCTGTAGTGAGGTGTGGGTTGGTCTCTTCTCCCAGGTAGTAACAGGAGGAGAGGAAATGGCTTCAAGTTGCACCAGGGGAAGTTTAGATTGGATATTAGGAAACAATTCTTCATTAAATGGATTGTCAAGCATTGCAACAACTTGTCCAGGGAAGTGGTTGAGTCATCATCCCTGGAAGTGTTCAAAAAGCAGGTGGACGTGACACTTAAGGACCTGGTGTATGGTGAACATGGCTGTGGTGTCGTTTGATGGTTGAACTGTACAGTTTAATCCTTTTTCCACTCTTTGCTGTAACTATTACTAGAAAGGAGGAGATGGTGGGCCAGCTTTCTCCATAGATAACTTGTCACAGAAGAATCCAAGCCTTTCCTGATACACCACTTCACAGGTGGTGACACAAACAGAATTGTTTTCATGTGCCTGAGTGATACCCAGATGCCCAAATTTTATTGCTTAGTGGATACCAACAGCCATTGTAACTTGCAGTTGTGAGGTTCAATCCAAAAGACATTTGGCTTGGAACAGGGACAGGCAAAATATATTTGAAGACATTGCTTTGCTGGCTCACTTCCTGGCTTCATTGTGTGCAGTGCAATAATATATTGCTGTAAAGAAATGGGACTTTTAAAAAGGTGCATAATTTTTAATTGCAAAAATTCCAAACCCTTGAGAGTCTGAATGTGCTCAGCTGAAAACAGTTCAGATCTATTTTTAACTTAATGGGTTTTGCCTTGGAGGGAATTTTAATCATAGTAGTTCTTGTATATAGATTATTTCTTGGAGGGAATATGTAATTTCTGATGTTACAGAAACTCTTTTCTGTTTTATTCAGTATCTCCAATCTGGGCATGTTCGGCATCAGTGATTTCACAGCAGTCATAAACCCTCCTCAGGCCTGCATCCTCGCTGTGGGCCGAGCAAGACCAGAGCTCAAGATTGTGGAAGACGAAGAAGGGAATGAGAAACTTGAACAGCATCAACTCATGACAGTGACTCTTTCGAGTGATGGTCGAGTGGTGGATGATGAACTGGCTTCAAAGTTTCTGGAGACCTTGAAAGCCAATATAGAGAATCCAATGCGACTGGCCTTAAATTAAACTCAGTGAAGATTGCTTCCTGTTTTGACAACTAGATAACTGTTATATACTTAGGGTTGTTTTTCTGTATAGAGAAGTAAATAGCTGAAGATGGACAGTTAAAAATACTTAATTTATGAATTAATGTGAAACACTCATGATTTTAGTCTTCTGTAATAACCAGGTTTCGTACTGTAAAGCTAAAAGACTTTGAAGTTAACGTACCACATTTCTTTAAACACATAGTACCAACGGCACAAGTTTGCATAGGAAAGTCAATCTCATCTGTAAAAAAAAAAAACTCAATAAAACTTCATGAAATATAAAAGGGAATAATAGAATAATTTGGGTTGGAAGGAACTTTTAAAGGTCATCTAGTCCAGCTTCTCCTGCAATGACCAGGGATGTCTTCTGAGCCCCACCCACACTGACCTTGAATGTTTTGAGATGGGGGATCTTCTGCCTGTCTGGGCAACCTGTTCTTTTACCACCCTCACTGTAAAAATCATCCTTTTATCTAGTTTGAATCTACCTGCTTTCAGTTTAAAACTATCACCCCTTCTCCTATTGCAACAGGCCCTGCTAAAAATTTGTTCCAATCTTTCTTAAAAGCCTCCTTTAAGTATTGAAAAAAACAGAACTTAATTGTGCACGCAGTGTTCTCATAGAGGTCCCAGTATGAAAGGTCAAATTTTGCACCCTGAATAGTTGCTGGTTAATGCCGTTCTTTGCGTGGAATGTCGATGTAAGTAGAAAGTGTTTCATCATCAGTGTATATTGAAATGTAACTTGGAGGCTCAAGTGCAGTGGCCTGAACATTAACAGAATTAGATTGGTATCTTTCTTACATATAAATATGGAACCACATGTTGCATGTAAGTGTTATGAAATAACTGTGTTTACAGGACCTCATGAGAATATAAATTGTCAATAGAATTATGGGAGTTTGTTTTATTCTAGTTTGTGCGACTGCTTTTTCCTAATGATTTGTAGGAATTAATTATGGCAGGAGCTTAACAAGTAAACAGTTACTTGCAAGACAACCTTTACTTAACACTGAGGTGAGAGTTTTTGATAAATGAGTTTGCTTCTTTAGCTTCTTCTTCTATCATAAATTTCACAAACTATTAGTTTGACTGGAGAGATTTTTGATTACCAGATATAGTTTACTGTGCAGGAATGGACATAGCCATTCTGTATTTCCAAGAGTTTTTTACTGATAAACCATAGTAAAGATTGGTTTCTAAGGATTAATTTACAATTTGAAACTATTGACTTCCAGTTTTTCCAAAGCTGTTTGTTAACCTCGTATTACTGTGGAAAAAAAAAAAAAAAAGGACCAATTTCTATATTGTCCTTAATGTTCAAGAAGATCTCATTGCTGCATCTGCTCTGCCCAGGAGATTTTTCAGGCCAATTATAAATCTAATTTCCTGCTTTTCACTTGTGCACGCGGTTGTGTTCCCTGGCACCCCTAGGTGGTGCTCCCGCAGGTGAGGACTGCATGGCTGCTCTGTGTCTCCGCAGTTCTGCATGCGCTGCGATCCCTTCTTGCGAGCCAGTGCTTTTCGTGCGCCCTCGGAGCCACTGGAAGGCGCTGTTGCATGTAAGGATGGGATGGGATGGGCTGTGTGTCCAGTCTCACCCATGTGGGTGCTCACAACTATTGTGCTGTCCCAGCAAGCAAGGCAGCTTCTCCAGGTTAAATAAACCTTTGGAGCTTCGGAACTGGGCAAGGCTAATACAAGGTTGAATTGTAGTTTCTTTACACCTGCCTACTTTGCCAGCATTGTTATTTGAAGCAGATATAATTTGTCAGTCATCAGCCTGTGAAGGAAATGTGTGGAGTTCAGATGTGTGATAGCAGTCAGATCTCCTTAATTCAGAGGACATGTACCCTTTGGCAACATCTAGCACTTCAGCAGAAGTGAAACAACAAATACCTGCCCATAAAGATTAAATATTCAGTATCTTCTTGATGATTTGGGATAGGAACAGTGGGTAACTTGCCAGAAAGTGAATAATTGGTAATAGGTATGCTTGCTTTTGAAGCAAATTTTCCTCAAAGTAAAATTTTCACAGATGAAAAATTTAGCTTTCTGTGTTTTATTCTTTCAAATGTCTTCTGACAGCCTATTCTTTACATACCAAAGCAAGAAATACAATGAAGACCTCTACTTTGTGAGTAATTTTTTAAAAAACATAAAAATGGAGTATACTAATATGTGCTGGAAATGTGTGCCTTTAGGATACATGCTATCTTTGTATCATTTTCCATTGCAGGAGGCATGATTGGAAAAAAAAAAGGTAGCTGTTTTGGACTTCGTGATTGTTGGCAAATCTTGAATTATGTGTCACATTTTAATCCCTAATTGCAATGTCAGAATATTTGACTTTTGGGGATTTTTGTTTTCCTGCAACCTACTCCTTATGAAATAAAATTTCTGTAATTCCTGCTTGACACTGTATCCTGTACCTCAGGATAGAGTTGGCTCTTTTGGCTGCCAGGGCACACTGCTTACTCATATGTAGGGATGTTCTGTTCCGTTTGTCCCTAAAATGTTGAAGGCATAAAAAGCAGATTCCTCTAAGCTGGTATAGCAGTTACATCCATAATAGATTAAACAGGAAAAAACCTGATAAGCTGAAAGTATCTTTCAGCATGTTCTTTAGTTAAGTGTAAGTTTTGAACTTTAAACTTGGGACTTCTTTCTGTGTAGTCATGCTTGCGTAAAGCAGGAGGTGTTCATGGTAGCCTGCTAGAGATATGTAGAAACATGTCCAAGAAACACAGAAATTTAGGATCTGGCTGAAATCACCTGTTGATTAAACTGGGGTGAAAATCACTTACTGGAAGCTTGACAGGCTACTTTGCATGTTTACTTTACAAAATCTGCATCTTACATCTTTATCAGTGAAAAACCATCACTGTTTGCTTGAACTCCGTTTGCGCTCCTTCGCTTTTATGTCAATTTTGTTTCAACTTGTAGGTGTCATGGTACATAATTATTCAGCTACAATAACCATACTGTTCTTCCCTTTGTACGTAATAACGGCCCTACCTGTCAAGTTAAACATTTGTGTGATTATGAGAAAATAAGTAGCTGGGAAATGACGGACATTTCTGTTTGTTCAGTACCTGTACTAAGGAAAGTGATTCATGCCACGTTAATGAATAAAAAGATACTAAGAGATAAGAGAACAAGAGAAGGTTGTTAAAAGATAAGAGAACAAGAGAAGATTCCCTTTTATACTTTGGAAGTTTTTCTCGTGTCTTAGTCTTAGACAGGAAGAAAGGGCAGCTGTGAACATTTATAATTCTGCTCACTGTTGTATGAAGAATGAAGCGAATTGTTAAAGCAACAGATCTCTCCTGCAGTTTCATGATTTTTGCATTGTCTATGTGATGTGCGTTACAGCACACTCTTCACTTCACTTTGCAGGGATCCGAGCAATTGAAGGATACTCTCCATTGACCTAGCCATCAATTAATTCCTGTTTCAGTTGCCTATTTTAATATTATGAAATAATTATGTTTCATTTTGCAGCTTTAGTATGCTTTTAATTTCTTCTCTGCCAAATAAATTATAAGCTTACATATCTGAGGAGGCTGTTTGTTTGTGCAGATGCTTATACTTGCTGTGTCACATCCCAGTCTGCATTAGCAGCATGCACTGACTTTCTGGAGGTTTCTGCAGACAGCAACATGCTGTTTCCTCCTCCTTGCCTGGAGAACAGGAACTACCACGGATCCCTGGTAGATCAGGAAAAGAACTCTTCTTACAGTCTTCTGAAGTTTGAAACTTTTGACTTACAGTGTGAATTTCAACCTGATATTGCGAGTGCCATGTTACTTGCTCATTCTAGGATACTAGGGAAGAATTCTACAGCACCTTTATTATTCCTTTAAAGTACAAACAATGCACAGATTCAAATGAAAGTAACATTGAAATTCTACCCCCACCCCCAAGAGTATTTAGAGAGAGAACTAATTTGCAGCTATTTTGGAGTCAATTCAGAAGTTAATTGGTTGCACCCAGGGAAATTCATCAGATGTTTTAACACCTTGCGTTTTCCTGTTGACAAATATAGAGGAATTACAGCTTTTTCAGGTAGGTTTGGAGTCTTTTCTCTGTCCATTCATATTTTGAACCTACTATAGCTATCACAGTCTTCAAAGCAGGTGATGTCCTACTCAAGCTCATAACGAGGGCTAACAATTCTGAGTGACTGCCAAGCCGGAGCAGAAGAAACATTTCCGGATATGTGAAGTTATCTGAAACAATGCTCTAAGGTACCTCCTTGGCTGCTATCCATAGGTATTTGTATGTTCTCTGACAGCTGCAGACAGAGGCCACAAACAGAGGGTCGAGGCCCTCTTACTGAAGTGGATAATACTCATAGAAGAGAAGTGATTATTGAAATTCACCTGTCAGGGCTGTCTCAAACATTCACGTGGCTTAAATTTTAAGTGTAGCCTGAGCTGAGAGAGACACTTTAGCCAAAGACTGCACTTAAGCAATTGCAGAAAGACATCTTTCATTTTGAAGACAATCCCTATTGTGGAGGGTAGAAAAGATCAAAGAAAGTCAAAAGAAAGGAGTCTTTTTCACCTGTATTTGAACAGCATTCTTTGTGTAGCATTATCTCTATTTTATTCATTATCAAGGAGTGCCTGGATTTCTTTAAGCCATAAAGTATAAGCAGATGATCTCTGACTGTGTAATCGTCGTAGGCAATTTCTCTAAATTTGTCGTAGGCGTATTTCCTCTAAAGGAAATAATACTTCAAAATTTTAATATCCATAATGCATTTAGAAAGGGAATTTTACTTCTTGGACCTCCTTTTAAAGGAAATGCATAATTCCCATGTGTGTGTGAGCCCATGTACAATCTCTGTGTGTGCGGAGAAGGACAGGTAAAGACCATCTACTGCTTTTTCAACCATGTTTGTTAAAGCCTTTCAGATTTCAGCTACAGGATGAATAGGGGCAGGCTTCTGAATTCCCCTGCTGAGACTTCAGCATTTCTGCTTTAATGTTCGTGTTTCGATGTGTGTGTACAGGTACAACACTGAGGGAGGCCTGAGAGAAACCTGCCCTGATTACATTTGAAGAGAGCAATTGCAACATTGCATCTGTTGCTCAAACACGACTGATGAGACAGGTGCAATGATAGCTGGGAGCAAATACTCCTGGCTAAGAGAGATACCCTGCAGAATCTGTGAAGCAATCTCTGGGTGAGAAAGCAGCCTTCCCTTGTACCTACCTCATCACAGTATTTTGGAGCTGTGGAGGGAGGAAAAGTTGTCTTGTGTGAGAATAATTTGTCCAGTTGAAGAGGTTTTAAACATTTTTTTTTGGTTAAATAATAAAAAGACATCTAACCAAGTAAAACCTGCAATAATTGCATAGTACTCCACTTACAGATAAATCTAACAGTCTAGAAAACATATGGTATTGGGACTGCTTTAGGCATAGGCTAAGCCATTCTTTTTCTCTGTGCTTTTCTAAGCATGAGTCTAGTTTAATTTTTAAGCTGCCTAATGTGGTAATTGTCCTTCTGTGGATGTGCACTATATACAGCTCAGCAGTGTGTGTCTGTGTATACTATTCAAATCAAACTGGTCATGGATGGTAATTGATAATTTATTTTTCATTTCAGAATTGTGACATCAATGCCACAGGAAATGCCATCTCTAAAATAACAACAAGCAAAACAAACAAAAAACCAACCAACCAAAACTCCCCTCCTGAATAGCTGCAATGCTCCACTGAGACAAGAGTTTGCCTAGCTGGTGGCAGAAAGTGACATTAGGACAAGAAAAGAGTAACTCTCTGGAGAATTCAGTGGCATAAGAACTCTGGATTCTTGCATACCTAAACACTGAAAGGGTGGGAAGTGTTTGTTTTGGGGTTTTTTTTTCAGTTTTTAGATTAATTAAATACAGAAAAATGTGGCTTTGTTATAAGTGACAATTTTTTTCCCATAGCAACCACAAATTCTAATTAAAAGTTCTAGAATACGTTCTTTTGACTCTGGAAGTTTTAGGGGTTTCTTCTGAAGTTCTTGTGGTATTAAAAATAATTGTTTTCATGTGGTTTGCCATTACTTTTGTGGTAATTTAGAATGCTTGGCTGGAGTTTCATAAGTGAAGAACAGATTAAACAACCAGAGATTGCAATTTTCTTTGCTTGAAGTATGCAACTGCTAGGTAAGTTTTCTGGAATAGGTGCCCCTGTCACCAACAGTAGGAAATGTAAAGATAGCCTTTCTGTAGGCTCTCAACCATGTGAGAACAATATCTAATTTTCTTCTTCCTTAATTTCCTTTTTTTTTTTCCCAGTTAAAATTAGTTTCAATGGACTGAAAGAATTAGTGACCTAGTTTACCAAAACATTTATAAACACAATGATGTTTTTACAAAATTTTGAATTATATCTACACATAAAAATGTTTTCATTAGAATTCTGAAGGACATTCCAAAGATGCTCAGTTGCACAAGTTTTGTTTCAGATGTAGATTTATGTCAGCAGTAAAGTGTATGCATAAAGATTATTGTAGTACTGACCACCACTTTTAAAGAGGTCATTTAGTAAGAGGTCATTTATGTGTCAGCTGTTTAAATAATTTGCGGAACTTCTTATCTGGCAATGTGTAATCAGTTTTTACGACAATCCCAGAAAACCTTGACTCACCTCACCGTGAAGTCCTAAGAATTTGTGTTATCTCTGAAATCCTTATACAAACAGACCTTTTTACAATAGAGGCATATTTGGACTTGAAAGAAATCTTAAACTTTTTTTGAAGCCTGTGAAGAGTCAACTTTCTCAGAAAGAGTTAAATTTTTGTGAGTTTCTGTCTGTCTATCCTTCTTTTAGTGACTGTTTTCTTGCTAATATGCAGAGAATGTAGATTTCTGAAATAAAAATAATGCTGGGACTGTCCACAGAGGTGCCAAGAGACTGAAAAGATTAGGATAGCAGCTCCAAGTACATCTTAAAAAGCTGCCTTTGGCTTCCAGTGATAATGTGAAATACCAGTGAGGAAGCCCTTTGTGTTCATGTGTCTCAGGTCTCTTGGGGCTGCCTCACCTCTTTCAAATAATGAAACTGTGAGAAGACATAGAAAACAACAGAACACACAGCAGAAAGCTGAAGCATCTCTCAAATGTTTACTAGCAGTCCTGGCTAAACAGGGAGGTCTCTGCTGGCTGAAATTCAGCAAAAGTGTCACCCACCTACAAAATGGGTTGAAAGGAGGATCCAGGGAACTACAGGTCTGCCAGCCTGACCTCAGTGCCAGGGAAGGTCATGGAGCAGGTTGTCCTGAGTGTGATCACACAGCACGTGCAGGGCAGCCAGGGGATCAGACCCAGCCAGCATGGGTTTGGGAAAGGGAGGAGCTGCTTGACCAACCTGATCTCCTGTGACAAGATGACCTGTTAATTGGATGAGGGAAAGGTTGTGGATGTTGTCTACCTTGACTTAAGTAAAGCTTTTGACAGCATTTCTCACAGCATCCTCCTGGAGAAGCTGGGAGGTGATGGCTTGGATAGGTGTTTACTGGGTAAACTGACTGGATGGCTGAGCCCAGAGATGGTGGTGACTGGAGTTACATCTGTGCTGTCAGCATTGGAACAGGCTGACCAGGGAAATGATTGAACTGCCATCCCTGGAGGTATTAAAAGACATGTAGATGTGGCACTTAGGGACATGGTTTAGTGCTGGACTTGGCAGTGGTAGGTTTACATTTGGACTTGATGATCTTGGGGATCTTTTCCAACTAAATGATTCTATGATCTAGTTCAGCTACTTAGGGACATTTTAAAGATTCCAGAAATTAGGGTGAGAGATATTTTACCAGGTAACTAGATTTTTGTTTTCCTTGTGCGGATTTCAACAGTGCCCCGCACTGTATCTTAAATAATAACAATTCCTCCACCACCAGAAATTTGAAGTCTGGTTGTTCCTGGGGTAGAGCTCATTCTGTTTGTGATTGAGATGATCTAGAGGCACTTGGTTTGTGTTTGTTAGAGGTATGTCTTGAAATTTCAGGCAGTTTATGAATCTTACTCTTATGGCAAAAACCCCACAGCCCTGCTGCCTCCTTCTCTGTAAGCCCAGGCTGCTGTGCCTTCTCAGTCCATGTCCCACTGGCTCTGGATAATCCTTGCTCATGCTGTTTCTCCCTGAAGCTATCTCCTGTGCTTACCAGCACTGTGACAGAAACTGGTTGATATTTATCTTTACAGTTCTGCAAAAGGAGTAAAGCAGTGGCTTTAAGTAAGAATTGGTGACTATTTTTTATATATAGATATATATATGTGTGTGTGTGTGTGTGTGTGTGCTGTTGTATTCATTTGCCTAGCCAGAAAACTCTTTGAATGGTTTGTTTTGAGCTAAGTACTGAAAGCCTGTGAAGCAGGGAGAAATATTAAGATTACTTTATTTCCTCCTTTGTAAGCTGTTCATGTAATCCAGCAGGATTTGCCACTCCTTCCAAAGAATTCCTTTGTCTATCCATAAACTGGTTTAATTCTTTCAGATTCACTAAAGCAGGACTTCTTAATGACATAATGTGTTTTACATTTTAGAGCAGGGTACCTCTGACTGTTGCCAAATCACTTTGTTAGACACTGTTCACTGACTGATACATAAAATACATTGTTGAAGCTAGCATGGTTTATGATTTTAACAAAAGCTACAGGAATAGGGGACAATAGTTGCTTTTCAGCAGTGGCAGCTGGAGACCAGGTGAGATATCCAAAGGTGTGTAAAATAACACAGAGGCTTGCATGTAAACAGCAAACTCATCGCTGAGTTACATAACTAAGCACAGAGAGAAACCTCTGTTAGGTTTGGACTTGCCATTCCTCGCTTCGCTAGAGAATAAACTTGAATGATTTTTTTAATTGAGTGTTTGTTTTTTTTGACAGGGCCTTTGTACTTTCACTGCAAAAGGTAAGAAGTCATTTTGAATGCTGCTCTCAAGTGGGTAACAAAGGATTTGCTGGAAAACAGCTTGATTTTATTATTGCTCTGGTAGGTTTCAGATCTTTCATAGCAGTGAACTGAATTTCAATGGAATAGAAACAGGAGACACTTGATTAAATCTCATCCAATCTTCAGCATCAACTCCTGTTATCTTTAACTTGGAGATCTGGATCATGACTTGAAGGGGAGGAAAGTTCTGTCTAATAAGTCCTGGCACAAATCTAACTGTATACAGATGAGTGTTGAGTTTTAATTTTAGGTGCCCAGGAAACTCCAAACTTCAGACGTAGTATCACCCCAGATTTCCAAGGACTGCCTGCTCACCAGGTGCTTACCAGATGATTTACTGATGCATATGAAAGAAAACACAGAAATGTTTGAAAATCAGGAACTGAAAAACACATAACTGCTACTAAAACTGTATAAGGTATGTGCAAACAATAAATCAGAAGCATGCACTGATTTCATGTTGAACACATCCAGCCAAGAAGACAATCATCTTCTTTATTGAGTACTTAGAGTAGAAATAACAGTTAAAATTTAATAGTTCTCCTCAGTATAAGTGCATTACATAGTAAATTAATATGAAATATAGTTACTTCTTCCGTATGAATTTTTTTATTTTCTTAAATGAAAAAGCCCCCAACCTAGACATAAAAAAGACAAAAATCTCACTAAAAGTATACATACATTTTGCAGCATACGTCACTTTCCAAAACCTAAGGATAATCAGCTAGGCATCTCTTAAATACTTTGCATGTGCACAATAAAACATTTCTTTAGTGAATAGTAGGCTGACACTGGAGCAGGAGAACAGCAGGGGAAGAAAGCAAGAGGTGCATGTACACGTTGGTGCTGATTACAACACAACAGCTTTGTTGTCTTAAACCAAGAACATCATCAAACCAATGCCTTTGTTCTTAAACACCAAAGCAAACAAATTGCTATAAAATGCCACACAAAGGATTTTTTTTCCACTACCATTCCAGCTGATTATTTGGAATAAGAATTAACAATTAATTAATGTTATTGTAATTCAAAGTTAGGTAATTAAGTCTGTAATTAGGTCTGATTTCTAGAACAGATGAGAATGCAATTCTGACTGTATTCCAAGGAAGATAAATTGTCTGGAGAGGAGTACATGCTGGCAGTTAAGATAGAAGGCTCCAGAAAGAGACTTGCTAAGAGAGTTATGGATTTCCAAGAAGAGAAACGTTTTCCAATCAGAGACTAGAGATAAAATGGAGGTGCAGGTGACCTGGCTGCACTGTAGGAAGCAGAGCAGGTCTGGGGAACCAAGGAAGAAATTTGCCTTAGAGTTGTTCACTGTCCACTTGTGTATTCCCCATGAGAACACTGTGCTTCAAAGATTTTCTGCCTTTACCTTCTCCAGCCATGTTATTAAATTCTGACATTTCAGAGAGTCAAATCTCTTATCCAGATATCAACACCTTGTATGGCAGATTCTTTTATAAAATTGCTCTTGCTCTTTAGCTGGAAGAAAACATAATCTGGATTTTACACAGAAGACAATCTTTTCAGGATTATTAACAGTAGGGTGGGTACTTGTGAAGGAAGGAGTTTCTCTGTAATAGCTAAATACCTGTTATTGTGTGTCATCCCTAAGGTAGAGTGATTAACCTCCAGTGGGGGTATCATTCATTCTTTCTGGAACTTTGTTAATGGTTGTAACTTTCCAGGCTGCATTTCAACAGTGTACTGTTTATCATTAATCTGCTGGAATTTTAAGCAGGCGTACCCTTGTGTTCTGATTCTGCACCTATTTCACCAAGCAAGTTCAGTTTAATCTACTGTGAAGTAAGCTCTGTTTTCTGGAATGCACCAAAGGGTGTGGAAAACTCTCAAATATGCCTGCACTAGGGACAGAAAACGGAATTACATAGGAGGAAGAGAATTGCTGATACCTAAGACAAGTTTAAAAATATCCACCTACTAACTTACTCTATTACCTTATAACAGCTGGAGTGATGCAGAGAAGGATGTCTGGAAAAAAGTCATTTGCGATTAAGTATGGACATAGATACATCACTCATAAGTTTTCAAGTTCTAGCATGGAGAGAAACAAACAGGAATCAAAGCCTGTAATGCAGCTGTCCCCTAGATTTGGAAGAAACTTGCTTCTTGTTGTGACCTGAATTTTCCATAGGTTTTTTTTAATCTTCAGCCTATAATAGAATAAAACATTTACTATCTTAAACTTTAAGAATGTCAGGATTTCCATCCCTGACATTTAGATCCACCGCCAAACCACCAAAGTAACTGTTATCCTTAAAACAGCAGATTAATTTCTATGGCAGTAAATAAGCTAAGGAAAACACTGCAGGGTATTAGAGAGAGAGTCAACACTGCTGTGTCTTCTTGAGAAAAGTCCCATTGTGCTTCATAAATAATAAGCTTCATCTCTAATGTTTACTACAGTGTTACTGTGTCTCACTGATTCATTGTTTGCAGTCTGTTTCTGAGAAAGAAAAGTGCTGTCATTGCTCTTTAGTCTCAGCAGCAGAATTGTTATAATATGCCAATGTGTTTGTAACAGCACAAATGCACTATGACCTGTGAACATCAGCTCCTCTCTGCAGTTTTCACAGACTCCAGAAAGAGCAGAAGCTTTGCTGTGCTGGGTAAACTTGTGGTGCTCAACCATGGCATTGTGACTGATGACTGCAACTGAAACAAGGCAAGAGCTATCAACTCAATCTTCCACTCAGGGGCCATTGAAGTCAGGGGTAGATAGCCAGAAAAAGGGGCACATTTCTGTTGAATGCAACCAGAGAATGGTTCTTTGGTAGTTAATGTTTTATTTGTATGGAAGTAGCCATAAGGCCTCTGTTTGCAGATTGCTTTGCAGAATCTACCTGTCCTACCTGTTGCCAACCTTTCCAGTTCCAGCAAGCCCTGTGCACCCACTGTTCTATTTTCCAGACTGCCTCATCTTCTTTTCTCGTATCTCTTTCCTTACCTTCTTCCCTTGAGGCAGTTTTCTTCCTTTGCTCTGTTTTGGCATCTGCAAGTGTTTTGCTGGATGGGTCTTATGCTTATGTGATGACACAGTACCTCCAAAGGAACCATGGTAAATGATAAATGAAATGTTGCTGAAACCCTCAGAGGGCTTCAACAAAAGACATCATGTTTATAAATTTGTGAAGAAGAGAACTCTTAAGGAAAGCCACCCTTTTCAGAGGGCTGAAATGAATTTCTGAGGGTGTACACTGCCTTGCAACAGCCTCAGGTTAACCAGGAAGTGAGTACAGAGAAAAGATGAAGAAAATAATCTTGTTGAGCATGTAACTTGCAGCAAAGTCCTTACCTGGAGAAATAGCTCCAGAATGACTTAAATTCCTCATGAAGCTTCTCAGACTGCAGAAAGTTTTTTGTTGAGAAAAGCAAATTACAGACATTGGACCCTGGCTGTCGGTAGCATCTCCTGGAACAGACCCTTTGTACATTGATGTACATACTTTTAATTATGGATTTTCAAATAAAAAATGTGAAAATGGCAGTCCCAAAGTTCAGGCCTACATTCTCCTTCTCTTGAGTCCATTAGCAGATGCAAGATGAACAAGTTTTTTCAGCTTGCTGTGGATGCAGCTGCCTTGCTGATGGCCAAAGGAACCCTACAACATCTTCAGGTGTTCTCCTCCCTAGCTGACCATGCAAGCCTGTGGTTGTTGTTTTATGCTCTCTCCTCTGCCTTCTTTTCTGACAGCTGAGCCTGTTTGCAGAACGGCAAAGCTCTTTTCATTCAGAGCTCTTTTTTCCCAGTGCGGATCCAGGGAATGGTTAGCAGCCTTCCACTGTGTGCAGCTCACCCATGGTGCAGGCAAAAGCCTGATGCAGTGATCTGCCTGCTGGCAGCTCTGTGGATTCATCCAAACCTGTGGGCAGCCTTCACCTAGAGGAATCCAGACCATGATTCTCTCTACTTTCTTCTGTGGCTCCCAGTCTCTGTGTATAGAGGTAAATTAGGTTATCTTTGTAAAGTCTTTCTGAGTGCAGAAATACTCAGGTGCAGAGAGCTTAGGTTCACTAGAGCAGGAGCTCCAGTCACTTGTTTTGGTCTAGCAATTCAGTCTGGGAGATAACAGTTCACCTCTGCATCCTGTTCTCTGTAGTGTGGTATGACAGATGAGCTAAAGAAAAACAGGAACAAGACACATGAGGAATCTATTCAAAGTTATACATAGAGGTGGGGAGAGGGAGGGAATTTTCCGGTGATTACACCCTGGCTCATGAGACTTAATTATCCAAAACAGTCTGATAACTAATGAAATTTGTTTGCATAGCTAACTCCCCTGATTAGTTCTGAGGAGGTGTGCGTCTTTCTTTCCACTTCAGGGAATTTCTTGTGTAAGTTTCTTCTGAAGGTGACAAATATCTTATTTCCCTAAATGCAGCGGGCTCTGAGAAACAAACTCTGAGAATCAAGCTCTGCGTTCAGCAACTGAATTTTCAATTTCATATTGTTTGATAGTTTCATCTGCTCAGAGTTTTCTTTCTCCTTTTCAATACATACCTTGTACAAGTTATTAGCTTACACTTCAGCCCATGTTACAATATCTTTAAAGTACACCTTTTTCAGAGTAAACCTATTCAGCTGTGACACCTCTTACCATAATTTATCTAGTCAAATCTCTAGCGTTGTATAAGAAAAGACAGAATTATCACAACCACTGGTTTAAATGGCAAAACATCTTTGGAAGACCAACCTTTTTGTCCAAAGCTTAATTGGATTGTCATCTAGACTTGGGTTTGTTTTTGAACAGATCAGCAAACTGTAGTGTTCATGCATGGTGATCTAGACTATAAATTATTCAGTACACAGAGCAGGTGATCTCTTGACAATACCAACCTCTACAGGTCAGTTAGTGTGAGATCTCTCTTTGGTAAAGTAACTTTTAAGACCTTCTATTTTGGTGTTTGTTTTGCTCATCTAAACACCTTTCTGGAGACTTAATGGAAGAATTTCTTTTCCTTCTGAAAGTCAAGTCCTCAGCCTGGCATAGCAAACTGAGTGAAATCAATAAGAAAAAAATTAGAATGTTAATAGTTCCTCTTTATGCTTGTCACATCTCCTTTGAAAGTAACTATTTGAAATGTTAACTGCAGCTGCATATTAACATGGGGACAGAAACAGAGATGAGTTAATCCTCCCACTGACTCCATGTCATGCTGGACTAACTGCATTTTAATAAACAGAAGTCATATTTTCAGGATGAAATGTGCTGCCTCAGTTCACCTACTTTCCAGACATGGCTGTTTGCTAGTTCAGACAATGCAACATTTGCTGCTGTGTGTGTGCTTGTCTGTGTTGTGTTTTCTGCAGCCTTAACAGAGCTATGGGATCATAATCAGGAGACCACACTCTAGTGATGTTATTTGACTTCTCACCTGAAATTGCCACTAATTGTGGATATAGAAGAAGGAAAGAGAGCATTGTATAAAAGCTGACAAAGCTCAGAGAGGCATTTTTTTCCTTCTCAAAGGCATAAAGAGGAAGAATCCACTCATCATGAGAACAGGATGTAATGCTCCTCAGGCTGGGATCAGAGGTGCATGCAAGGAGGCTTCTCATTCCAATGAAATCTTGTGGAGTAAATGTTACCTACACATGAAGGGAGAATACAGGTTTTTGTTATGTTTTTATTATGATTGTAATGGTCCTGCCTGGTGAACTTTGAATGCAGAAGTTGATTTTTTTTCTTGCCAACCAGCATCTGAACATTACAAAGGGGCAAATGAGACACTCTTGACTTTCAACACTCTGCTTTACAGATTTTGAGAGGATATGGGCTTCCAGTCAAGGCAACCAATTCACTGTTTCTTTCAGAAGGAAGAGACTTTGGTACGTGTTTTTATAAGAGAATTTCCCACGTATATTTTGCACGCAGCTGTCCCAGTACTAACAATTATATTCCTAATTCATGCCCTAGGATTACTTAGTCTCTTGGGCTGTCAAAATTACTGAAAATCTTGGAAGCTAATGAGAGAAGTCTCAGATAAAAAAGGAACATCTGGACATTAAGCATCCTGCAACACATGGACAATTGGGCTAGAAGTCAGTCTGGCTGTTGAAAGCAGATTTATAGAGGCCAGTAGAGAAGTAATTCTTAAATCTGGCCTTTTTCTTCTGTACTTGGAATTCTACCTTAGTCATTCCTTGAGGTATATGAAAACTTGAAATTCCTGGTTAGAAACCCCATTCTGGAGTTCAGAGGTCCATTTGTCCTTTCAGTCAGGATTCTGGCTCAGTGGAGTGGAGTTTTTAGCATGCATTCTTCTGAAAGCAAATCTGACATAGACTTGCTCAGGAGTAAGCCTATGCCTTATTAATTATGACTTCCTCTAAAGAAAAATTATCTTACTGTTCAGTTTTGGTTGAAACGTAAAAGTGGTATTTCCCATCAACGGTAAGAAATCTAATCACACTTTTAACTCTCATGATCTTGGTGAATTTTGTAATTGGACTTTCTGAGCATATTCAGTAGTGGGAACCAAAATTATTTAAAAAAGACAAGCCATAGATCTAATCTCTCTCAAAGCTGAAATTAGATTGTTGGCAGTCACAGCCTTCAGCTGAGACCTCCCTGAATCCTTCCTGGTTTGTAAGAGTCTGTTTTGGTCTGGTTCTTTGTAGGCACACATTTCTTGGGTTTGCTGTCTAATGGTGACTCAGTGCTCTGTCATTTCAGGCCTTAGAGAAAAGAAGAGCCAAACATTTATCAGAGAAAATAGACATAACCCTCCTGCCTGCAGCCTGGTTTTCAGTGGGAAATGATGTCTCCTGCAAAAGAAAGGTGTAAATATCTTATATTCTTTCTTTCAGTCATAATACTTGATGGGAGAAGGTGGAAGTGTTGTCTTCTAAATGACTGACACCACTTTCTACAGGTGTTTCTTTATTAAGTGTAGCATCAGAGAAGTAAGCATTTGACAGTGCCAAAGGAATTGCAGCACACTGTGGCTTCACTATCAGTCTTTCTGGGTGGAATAATCCTGGCCAAAGATGACGTGTGTGTCAGTGAAGGAATTTGTCAAATACTGAGTGTGGTAGTTCACAGCAAGTGAAGCCAAGGGAAGCCTTGGATTGTGAGGAGCTAGACTGAGATAATAGCAAAGCCTGTGTGCATGGGTTACATGAGGATGATTATCCCCCTGCCACAAAGTTTTCCATGATTGTACTACATAGCTACAATCCACGCAAACGTTGTCCTGCTATAGCAACATGACTCATTTGTTCTTTTAAAGATATTTTTATTACATCAGGGAGACAATTTTTGGAAATCTGATAATTTTCACTGAGTCATTTAACTGTCTTGTCCTTTCCAGATGTGTCTGGTTATCTTCTGAGTAAGCTTGGAGAATGTGAGGCTGAAGTGCTGTTGTTGGGGTCTGTCTGTCTACTGGCAGAAAATACCCTGAGTAAATACCTGGTTTGTGTGATGTGCTGGTATTATTCATGCACATACCAACTAGGAAAGAGAACAATTTAGAAAACTGGTAATTTTTTTTTTTTTAGTCAAGTGAAGAATGCCCTTTATGGAAGAGAGACTTCCTCTTTCTCAAAGGACTTTTCTATTTGTTTGTGCTTGGAAAAGTAATTTTTTAATTGGTACAGAATAACTCCATGACGAAAGTCCAAGTACTTCTTTGTGTTTTACAAACTACACTTTATGAAAAAGCAACTTTGTATCACAACAGATAAATCATAGGTAGTAAGCTTTAAAGAACTTTAAATGTTGATATGATAAAAATTTGAGGTTGTCTGTTATCATGTCTATTTCAAAACTAATTTTTTATAACTATACAGTCCAGGGTATTTTCTCTGAATTTTTTGAAGTTTTTTACCTGAAGTCATCAAAAGAATTTGGTTTTATATTGATTTCTGTGTATGTATCATTTTATTGGAGAAGTTTATAATAGAAAGCTATCTGTGTGAGAGCACACTGATGTGTGTGCTGTTTAACAGAAAAGACAGATTTTCTTGTTTATGAAACATTATCATTATCTGCAGTAACACTGTCATTATCATTACCTGCAGTAATCATTTGATATAAATCAGAGTAAGCAAACAGATAAACAAATCCCACTGAGGAAATTGAAAACAGTCCTGCCTGCATGCTGCCCATATGACTTGTGTAAATGGACAATGATATACCCTTGTAACTAGAAAATATAAAAATTAGAGTGAGGCAAGGCTAGGTTTATTTTTAAAAGAAAGTGTTTTCTTAAAATGGCTGTAAGGAGAATATAGGCACTGATTTTTAAATACTGTTGTTGTTTTGTTGTAACAAAACTGACATAACTATTCTGCAACAACAAAAAAAAATTGTGCTCTCAAGAGGAATTCAGGGATTGCTGGTTGTACTCATTTGCAGGTAAATATCAGCCTAAGTACTTGTGGAATGGCTCGTTACTGTCTTGGAGCTGGGAAGAGTTACAGTATGGAAAGGGAGCAGCAGGGGAGTCCCCAGGCTTGGTGCTTGGTAACTTAGAAACGCTGATTCCCTTAATTTAAATTGCTTAAAAAGTGCCTCCTCCATCTCTGGAAAACTGCCTTATGCAAGCTTGGAGCCAGCAGACCACTGCTGTCTCGGGGTGCTCTGCTGTGCTGCTGGCACTGTAAACATTCCTATGACTGAGTGTGGAGCTACCAAGCAGGAGCTTTGCTCAGCGTCACGGCAGGCTGGAGCAGCTGAATTAATAACTGCTCAGCTATTAATGCTGCTCTCACAGCATCACCATAACCAGCTCCTAAGAAATAACGTGCCTCAGCTTGCTGGGTTGTCTTTAGTTTTACCTTCCTGCTTGCAAAGGCAGCTCTTGCTGCAGCAAACAGTATTTGAGGCTTCAGTTTAATCTCAAGATACACATAAACTTTTCAATTAAATTATTCTTTCAAACTCTTACTTTATTCTAGGACCGTTTATAAAAAAATTTTAACACCCTTTTCTGTTTGTTTTTACACAAAATTAGATGAACCAAAGACCTGTGAAACCTGGAACAGAAGTTGCAGCTGCTCACAGTTATGCGGTGTCTGCCTGGCATTTAACTGCAGGTAGGTAAAGATTAAAAATAACAACAGAGAGCTCCTAATTAACACATAGGTGCTGTTTTGGCATCCAGGAGCTCTTAAAATATGAATTCACTGGATAAAGCTCTCTCAAATCTTGTCTTCCCTGTACTCCAACTTTATATGAAAGACATATCTGCAATTTGTTTTCTGCATTTATTCACATTTGCTTTATAATGTAGTATATCTAGTACCTCCACAGAATTTTGCATACGAATCACTTAAGATTCGATTTTTCTAGGCATTGATTGATCACATTTAGCTGGTGTTTGGACACAGAGCAATTGAAAGACCAAATCATGAGTTAAATCATTCTGGGTTTTGTTATGGGGAGAGTACCACAAGCTTTAATCCTGCTGATGCAAGCCAAAAAACAAGCAAGCCTACAAGAGGACACAGAAGGCATCTGGGAAAAAAATAGCATAGGGAGTGCAGGTACTAAAATGTCTATGCATATGTCTGGGGGCTGGTTTTGTATTTCTTCAAAGCAAACTTTGTTTTAAAATATTTTGCTGTGGAAAAAGACCAGTTAGGCTCTTTAACACTTGAGAAAACAATCACTTGTTTTCTACATATTTTCTCTTTTTTTTTTTCACTCAATGAATCATAAACTTGTTTTGGAAAATTTTTATTTTTTTAATCATTACGGGAACAGGCCAGAAAGAAGCAATAATTATATAATGCATTACAAAATAAGGTACTGTTGAAACCAGAAAAGCAGCAAAGCAACCTGCTTGTGGTTTATTTCCTGGGTGAGAAAAACAGCTTAGGGTGTGACTGGGAAGAGGAGGTTTGTGCCATGGAAGTGTAGCAATCACCACCCATGAAAAAGGAGCTGTTGAATAATGGACAGTGAAGTTTTGGGGTGCAGGTGACTAACATTGGACCTTATTTCATTCTCTGCATCCTGCCCGTGGCTCTGAGAAGGGTTTTCCATATATTTTGCCCATCTGGCTGTGCATTTGGTTTTAGCCAGGATTAAATAAGCTGCACACAGCATACTGATGATTAACTTGCTGTGGCTGTACAATGAACATTTCTTTGCATTTAAGAGCAGGACCCAGAATTCTGATCAGATTTCAAGTCACCATGTTCTTCCTCCTTAAATTCTAATATATATTCATCTGAAATAAACAATTGTCAAAACAATGTGCTTTCAATCAGTTGTTGTATTGCAGTGACAAATTTATCCTCAAATGTAGCCTGCAGTTAGAGTAAATTGATTATGATGGACTGCCAAATAAATAGCAATTGTTGTCCATTATAAGTACCCATAAAATAAACATTGCTGTGTAAAACTGGTGGATAGAGAAAATGAAATTGATGTGGTTTGTATTTTACTTGGTAGTTTTAATGCTGAGATGTGAATTACATAGTATATCTGATATGAATGCCAAACAGCATCCTAAGTTAGTTTACTTCATGCCAGTCAAAAGGTAACAGCAAAATCTCGTGATCCATTAGCTATTAAATATGAGAGACACGAAAATAAAGTTCAGGTCTCTAAAGGAGACAAAACTGGTGGTGTTTGGAACATAGTGATCAGAAAATTAAAGAAAAAAAAAGAAGAAATATTGCTAGAATGGAAAGTAAACCTAATAGGAAAATGAACTTCACTATTAGAGGCTACTATGTTAATTAAATTTCTGATGAATAATGCTGGATTGGCAGCTTGGAATGCAAAGAGATTTTTAATTAAGACAAGAAATCCTGCTCACTTGAACAGTGCTTTAGAAATGGCATTGGATCAGTGGTGTTGAGCTCTATAAGTAGAACAGATAGATGGATTGCTTGATTCTTGGTACTTGAAAGGATATATGTTGCCAGGTCTTCTTCTCTTCCCCATTAGACTGCCACATTTTGCTCACTTAAGACATTACATTAGATGGTCCTTTAACTTAATTCCTTCATTCCTTTAAAACTTCAGATTTTAATATATGCCCTGCAGGATTTTTTTTGAAAGTCCACGTGTATGTGAATCACAGGGATCTTTACTAGTTCGTGTTTTGGGCAGTTGTCACCCATATGTAACTTGATTGATCTGCCTTTAGTGGATGCTAATTAAGGGGAAAAACATTTAAAACACCTTCAGAACCCAGGATTTTCCCGGTTTGGTGTAATTTCCCATTGTCAACTTCAGATAATTCTGTTACAATCTGCTGTAGTAACAATCAGCTGATGTGCAATCAGATAAAATTTTTACTAAGAGTCCACAGAGCCTTCCTTAGTTTCTCTCTCTGTTTCTCTCTTGGCACATGTGATCTGCTGCCTCTGTCTCCTTGTGACAGAGGAGATTCCCTAAGATTAAACTTCCTGCTAATTGTATCAGGACATTCCCCAGTTGATATGGGATGTTGGAACAGGAAAATGTCCACTGTGGAGCAGAAGAAAATCTTCCACAATGAGGCATGGGTTTATTTCTTTGTCAAGGATTTCCTCCCTCTGAGCAGTACAGGAGGAATATGTTTACTGGATTTATTTTTTGAAGAGCCCAGATACTGTCTAAAAATACTGTAGCTGAGGTATTAAAGTGGCATTTTCATTTGGATGGGCCTCTGCTGCTCTGCCCTGCAGTGGCGCCTCACTGTGAAATTGGTGTTAGGAGGAGTAAATGGAGAAGAATTTTCTAGGCTTGCTTGGAGATGGGTGTGTGCAGGCAGAGCAGTTTTAGCTCCTTAGCAAGAGGCTATAGTCTATTCTAGGTGAAGGAAATAAGAATCTTCTTGGTGAGAGATGCTCCAGCATGTGAAAGTTGTGTCCATTCAATTCTACCTTGTCAGTAGAGGCTCTTAGAGGACACAGCCAGTTTAACTGGGATAAGTTCTTTTGTTTAAATGTGAGCTTGGTAAATAATCCAGAAACTCCAGGGGAAATGGGGGATTCTGGGGGTGTTCTTTCTTAATCTCTCTCCTTACTAATCATATGTGAATATTCACATCTCAAAAGCTTAAAACTCATCACTCTCTCTCCCTGCTGCTTATTTCTGGTTTCCCCACTGTCACTGTCTTTAACCTGGCAATAGATGACCCAAGGTGCCCCATTAAGTATCCCAAGAAACCATTTGAAATTAACTAGAAAAGGAAATAAGCTGATAATTATAGACATGAAGTTTGAAGAGAACATTAAGACAGTTCCAAAGTCAAACATTCAAGCAGTAGGAAATAGCAGGAACAGGCTTATCTGTGCTTCCATTTTTTTAGCTTCTTTATACATCTGATTACAATTCTCTTTTTCAATGCATATCACATGTTTCCTTCTCTCCCAACCCTCCCAGGACCCCAGGGATGCTTACTGCATGACATACACAGTGCTGCTCACTTAACAAGCATCTTTTCAGTGTTTTGCTTATGCCTCATTTTTCCGTGATTGGTGTTTAGGGCTGTGCCTGATGACCAAGTTGTGCTTTGAGATGACTTGTGCTTTTCTATAGTGCCCGAATACTTCAAAAGCAGTTTTTCTTCACAAAGGCCCCTGAGACAAGCAAATCTTATCACCTCCAGGAGGTTTTATGATTAAAAGAAACAATTAGCTTGATTTGAGAGAGTGTAGTTCTGACAAATCTGAAACATGCAGGAAATCTTGTTTAAGAATGTGTAGGAGTAAACTGAATTTCATACTTTCAAAGTATAGCTCTCTCAAACTTCACTTGCAGCTGTGAGCCAATGAGATTATTTCTTTACTGGAGCTGCAGCTGCAGTTCAGATACCCAGAAATTAACACGCAGACTTCACTTGTTTTAAAAAAATAAAATATTAGATCAAGCCACTTCTCCAGTTTCAGGCAGAAAATATGAGGCAGAGAGAGGAGTTCAGTTTAGCCTTTAATTCTCAACCCTCAGTGCACCTTTTTCTCCTGCAGGCTCTTAGTCTAGCTGCTGCACACCTCCCAGTCTCTGTGAGGATTATGGGTGCCACCAACAGAGTTATCACTTTTACTTCAGAGCTTTCCTGCCTTCCCAGAGTGTTTTGTAGCATGCATGCGGAATAAAGTATTAATTGTGAAGGTGGTTTCTTTATGCATATAAGGAACTGATGCATCAAGACTGATTCATGAATATACACCAATGAATGCTGGTATTTCCTCATTTTCACAGAATCACAGAAAGGCTTGAGTTGGAGGGGAACTTTAAGATCATCTAATTCTGACACTCAGCCACGTGCAGGGACACCTTTCACTAGACCAGGTTGCTCAGACCCCATCCAGCTTTGCCTCAAACACTTCCAGGGATGGGACATCCAGAACTTTTCTGGACAACCTGTTCCAGTGCATCAACACCTTCTGAGTTAAGAATCTGTTCCTAATAACTAATCCAAATCTCTCCCCTTTTAGTTTCAAACCATTTTCCTAACTATCTGCCTGTGTAAAGTGTCACTCCCTATTTTTATAAACCTCCTTGAAGTACTGGATGGTGTCTAAGGGGTCCCCCTGGAACCTTTCCTCCCCCAGTTGAGCTGTTATCACAGTTCTTGCATTAACAGGACTGTTTATCTGTGGTGAGCTGATGCTTGTGACCAGACCATCACTAGAGGGAGAATGAGGGAGTGGTATCTGGCACTGAGGCTGTACTGTAGAGTGACCATATTCCTGGAAGGCATTCACTCTGCATCCAGTGGGACGCCACTTCTGGCAGGAGAGAAGTGGTATAAGTGTGGACACAGCTGCAATATTTATTTATTTCAACACAGAGATGAGCTTTTCTACTCCTTCTGTTCAACGCTGTGATTTCCCTCTTGTTTTCTGCCCTTCCCCCTTACTGAGTCAGCCCAGGTTTTCTTTCCCTGCCAGGCCTTTCCACATGCTTCTTTTTGCAGTCCACTTGCATATAGGTCAACTCTTGTCTTCTCCTTAACCCATGGCAGCTTCTTTATTTCCCTGGAGATTGTGTGGCTGTGTGGATTTCAGCAGTTTCAGGGATAGTTGTGCTTAGCCCTGTGCTTGGCATGCCCTGTGGAGGTGGAATATTTGGTAATCATGGCTGCAAAGAGCCACGGGGTGTATATGGGAGTCAGCTACTCTTAGAATTTTAGCAGCACTCAGAGGATTGGAATATGGCATACTTCTGATGCAACAACCACTACCATGTAAAACTGTGAAGTATGTGGGTGTTAGAAGAATTGGGGGGAAAAAAAATGTCAGAAGTATGGCTATTTGAATAAAACACTAGATTTTTCAAATGTTATGCCCTCAAAAAGCCCAGCTCTTCTGGCTGAAATTTTCCAAAACCTGTAGTTACTTTACACAACAAACACATAGAAAAAAATTCATTTCAAAACTTAGCAGACCTAAAAATATGATTTTTAAAATAGATATAGTTACATGACTTAAATAGGTAGAACTGTATACATGGTAGCTACTAAGCCACCAGTGCATGGAACTTTGCCTCTGTCTATAAGACTGACCTGGAACCCAAGCAATAATCTAAAATTATAGGACAATGTGTTTTATTTCCAATCTCTGAGCCTTAAAACATATTTATTTCAGGATTTTCTTTCCTCACTAGAAGGCAATTCCCAACATAGCCAGTCTTGTCTCTCCCTCTTTTCTTCCCCTTTCCTTACTGTAATAAATTGTTTTTCTTGATCTACAGTATTGAAATGAGATTGAGTCCTGCCAGGCATCCTTCAAAAAGAGAGATGTAGGAGGATACTGGAGCTATTAGTTAAATCTTGTATATAGAATTTTTCATTATCTTTTAGCAATGCTTTGTCATTTTCTTAGTGCTTTTATTCTTTGTAATAACATGACCTAAAAGTACTTCACAAAAACAAAAAAAGACAACAACTAGATGCTTGATTCTTAAATGGAGGAAGAAAAAGGAAATAGTCTTGCAGAGTTCTGACACATACAGGCAGAGGAAATTAACTAGATTTCATTCTCCTTTGGTAGATTTTGTTTCAAAGTGGTGGGCAAAGATAAAAAAAGAGTCTTGGAACTTCTCCAGGTTTCTTAGGATTTCTGTGAGCAGCCAGTGTTTCCTTTGGATTGCCTGAAGTATTTTTAAGGAGGTGATGTACACCCTCATACCAGAATAAGTCAAATATACACTACTGCTCATAGTGCATAGCTCTGGTATCTGTTGCACAGTTATTTGTACCTAAATGTACTCCAGTGTTAAAAGTCGCTGGAAGGATTTTACACTTTCTCCTCTTGATTTTTTTTTTCTTCCTTCTCTTACTTTCCTACATTTCTTCTTTTTTATTTTTTCCTCTCTCTCTTTTCCACAACTCTCTACCTCCTTTCTACTACTAATTTTATTGCTCACATCAAACCATATATAAGATTAGATTAGATTATTGAGCTTCTGTGTCATTACTTGTAAGTCAAAAGAGCACCCCTTTGTCAAAAAGGAGAAAAAAAAGGCAAAACCCCAACTCTCCACCATGTAGAAATTCCCTGTAGAGCTTTTGAAGAATTTCTAATTCCTTCTATCCCATCCACAGAGAGGCAGATGCGACGTCTGTTTTCATGTCCATGAAGGAAAAGATGGACTAAGGAAAATGAATTCTTCTGTTTGGACGAAAATAAATTCAAACCACTTGAATTTATTATTTACTTGTATTTTCACAGCTGACGACCACACACTTCATGGTGAGTGTCTTAGAATGTGACTTCCAGGTCTTGGATGCACAGTAATAGAACTGCAAGGAAATTCATAACAAAAAATACTGTGTGAGTAAAGGACAATGAGAGCCTTTCTAATATTCTCTCTCTTCCAATGCCTCTGCAAAGGAAAATTAATTGCTATTTGTAGTCCTTTTTTCTGAGATTAAGAAACTTGGAAAACTTCATCTGCAAATCAGCACTGCAGTTGGAGGCTAATGCAAGTCCATAGCCCCCTTTTTCTGAGCCAAATGGCCTTTGTCAAATGCTGCTAAAGCCAATTTTCTCTCACCAGTGTTGACTTTCCATTAAGATACCTAATATTTGTTTGAGCCATAATTATTATAGTTATTTACAACTTCACGATAAGAACAACCTTTGAGATTTGAAGCTCAGATTTAGAAACCTTGGATAATTGCACAGTAACAAACTGTTCAAGATTCTTTGTACTGTGTAAGTACCAAACCACCTTTTGTACCTTTTTCCATGTCAAGGAGTTGAAAAGAAATAAACTCAAGAAAAAAAAAAAAAAACATTATTTTATTTTCTAGATTCATACAAGATATTGTGCTGTGGCCACTGTATGTTCTTTTTTGATTAATGCTTGTGGTCCCCCTAATGTATCAAGGTGTCATTTTATCATGCATGACACAGAGACAATCATAGAAAAAGATCTTTCCTCATCCCCAAAAGATGCACTGCACTGTAAGGAACAAAGCATGACTAAAGCTGGGAGAAAAAAATCAAGCAGTGCTTTAGTCAGTTGTCAGCATGAAGAGTATTACAGTTCTATGGCTTCGTTCAGTAACGAGGCTATAAATCATAAATATGACAGAGGAAAAAATCAGCACTAGTTTTAAAAAATGCATGTTTGCATAATGAATTATAATTATTATGCATTTTTGTATAATAAACTGCAAAAATCCTAGAGTAAGGCATGGCAGCAAAATTATTATTGTCTGGACTTGGAAGGAAAAAGTGAAATGACAGCCCAGAGAGAACAGTGATAAGAGTCTGCAAAAGCTGAAGCATATTAATGCCAAAGAAGGAGAAGATTGTTCTATGATGTAGAGGAAGTACTATAAGAATTAATGACCTAACAAATTTGGAGGAAGTATAACTTTGAGACTGCAAAATTCTCTAAAGTAGACTTAAAAAATAAGACTGAGCACATGTCTAAAAATTACAGTTCAGGAACCAGCCTGAACATCAGAACTGGATATTCTATGGTCATATCTGAGCCTTATAAACTTCCTGCCACCACAGTGTTTTTCTGCCAGTAACCTCAACACTCATAGAGAACTGATGTTGCCCTTCTGCCTGTTATATTATTGATCATGAACTGTTCTGTCGTAGGCCATGTAAAAAAAAATAAAAAAACTAAGGGCTGACCTACTAAAAACAATCTTTAATCCAATACCAGGAGAAATCTTTGCAATGATAATGAGAAATATGAACTTTAAACTGAGGGAGAAATAAAGACTTGTGTGACCTCGAGGCTCAGTATTTACTCACCAAGAGCCTAAATCCAGTAGATAACTATACAACAAAATGCAAAGGAATATGACCAGTGGACAAAAAGACAGCAAAGGGAATATGCAGATGAAAACAGGGAACAGTACAGGTACTGAAGAAACTACATTCTCTGAGAATGTCATCTCAGAGACGGGGTGTAGTCAGTGAGAAACCAAATATTTATACACCAACACCACAGCATGGTAACACAAGGGAGGAAGCTGAGCTGGTGGGGGAAATGAAACTAGACGAGTGGAGGACAAGAGGAACATGGTGGAATAAGAATCATGTTGGTGCCAGTTGTTGGCACTGAGATGTGTGCCATATGCAAACCCCATTCTTTATACATTGTTAAGGTAGATGGAGAGTGCAACACACTCAGAATATGACCAGAAATAAAAAAAAAAAAGAAGTAGTGTGGCTTTAGTGGAATAGGTTTGAATCAAAAGTAAATCCATTTTAAAACAGTAAAATAAGTTGTTGTGTGCCAATACTAAAATCTATACAGATTTTTTCAGATTTTAATGGTGTTAGGAAATACATTTGGAAATTGCTAAATTGATATTTTTGCTTTTCCTGATAGGGTTGGAAAATAAGTCTTTCTTACAATGATGAGCCTTAGAAATTCTGAGATTTGATAGTTAACACATCTCGTCACATACCTGAATTAGAAAGGGATGATGTTTATTTAGCTTGTTTTGGGTCCATAATAAAATATGCTACAAATATACTGTAGAATAGTTGGTCACCGAATTTACTTGTGACTTGAATTATGTCAGCTTGATCTGCTGTAAATCAAGGGAAAGATAAAAGAAGATCTGTAATAAGGCCTTCAGATCTGAGAGAGAAAAATGGAATAATTTTCTTGTATGAATGAATGGGGATGAGTTAGTCAAGTTATTTGAGCAGGAAAGGTGAGAATCTTGCACGTAGACAGTACTGGCACTTGCTTAATTAGAATGTTGTGGAACCATCAGGAATTCCCATGTTGTGCAAGGAAAAATTTAAGGCACTCTGTACCTAACTAGATTATAGGTACCCCCAGAGAGATAGTACCATAAATAGAGCTGGAAAAGAATGGAAAATGGTCTGCTTGCCAAAAAAACCCCATGTCTTAGACATGAAGTATATGGCTACAGTAAGTATCAACAGAAAGCCAGTTGAGACAGACCTTGTTAAGAGCAGGGTAGATTTCAAGAGATCTTTTAGCCACACAAATTGAGAAGTTTATAGTGAAAAATGTTCAGTGCAGTGAGGATGTGGTCAGGAGTACAGCTACTTCTGTACTATGATTCAAAACCTAAACCAGTGCCCAAACTTTCACAGATTTCCAAGTTGGCCAGCATGCAAAAAATTGTGAGGCTGAGTTGCAAAGTTTTATTAGACAATGGTCAGGTTAACATCAAGGACTCACATATGTTTTTATCAGCACTTACAGAGGAAGGGGTATTATCTGCATATCTGTAGGTGCATTAGTTTAACTTGGATTAGAAACAAGCCTTTAAGAACAAATTTGAAGGACAAGATTACTCAAAGATTTAAAACAAGGATGGTTTCAAAAAATGATTTTGCAAGCAGAAGGCTGTGCCACATAAATATTTTATCTCTTCCTCTAGAAAATCAGGGAACTATTTGGCAGTGGGGAGAGTATGATTTATTTGAATTAAATGCAACATATATATCCATGAAGAAGAGAATGTGTGCAAAATTTAAAGCAGAGAAGAAGCTGGTAAAGGAGAAGAGAGATACAGGAGAACCTTGGGAGGGAAGAGTTGGACAGATAATGACAAAGGTCTTAATCTGTCTCATCACAATTACACAGGTAGGCTTGATTGCATTGGGTACTGGAGCAATAGAAATGAGACCAAATTCAACAGTACTGCAGAGAAAAGCACTTAATAGAGAGACTAAGCACAAAACAACTCTGAGTTGGCACTGCCACGGGGTAGTGGGCAATTAGGGCAGCTTAGAAAGAAAATTAATTTAGGTGAGAGAAGGGACAACTAGGTGCTGACAAGATAGACAACCCTGGGAAAAGACAAAAGTCTTGGGAGATATTGTTCAGAGCATTGCTTGTAATGATGGAGGGTATTTGAACAACTGATGGAAGCTGGAAGAAGTGCAATTAAGGGCACAGCAGATGCTTAATGGAATGGAGACAATCAGGAGAAATTTGCATTCTTTGGCTTAGAAGGACAAAGAGGAAAAGGGGATATTGCTCTCTGCACAGGAATGATGAGGATAACCAGTACCAAAAGATGACATCTTACCCCAAGGAACACATGATCAAACAGATAGAGGTGCTTTGTCTATATGGAATCTGAAAATGAGAACAGGAAGGCTCTGGAGGAGCCCTTCATTAGAAATAGTCCAGAGTACTCATGGGACTTCTAAGACAAAGATCAGAATAATATGAAAAATCACTTTTGTGCCTGGGTGACTGTTTGAACAGGAAATTGCTTTGAGTGAGCTTGGAAAATCTTTCTAAACTTGCAGTCTAAATGTGTATTCAATCATTTGTGAATAGTTAGTCTGATTCTTCTCTCCAGTTCCCTTAGTCTACAATGCAGGAACTGTTTAGTTCTTCCATACAGACACACTTCTCAGTAAACATTTCCCAAGATTCATCCTTATTAACACAACAATGAACTTATCCATAAAGGTAGTGGGTTAAGTAGCATTTTCTACAGTAGGTAAGGCGTAAAAAACTACTCTTTTTTCACCTCCATCAATGCTATGGAAGATCCTGCAGGTAAAAAACCCAAACCCTTTCATTTTACTTTATTTGAATAGCCTGTCATCATTTTAATGACACCAAAATACTGTCTCCTCAGAGAACTGCTGGTCTGCTGTGTCTGAGGAATTGCACAGGTCAGAGTTTGAGAAAGGGAGCAACATGCAAATTTCATCCTGCTGAGCTTATTTAAATTGCAAGCAAAAAATCCCCCCCTTAAATATTAACTGGTTATTTATTTTATACTACTCTTTAATTAATCACTTCTTTCTCCCCTCCTCCCCCAGTTTAGTAATTGAAAACATTGCTTTACTCCTGCAAGAAGTCCATATGTGGCACAGGACGTCAGCATGTATAATTGCACGGGTGTGAAATGACTGACTTTGCTACACCAGCAGAGTTGTTCTGAGCAGCCAAAGCACCACAAAGGAGAAGTTATGTGCTAAACTCTTGCCTTCCACGGACCAAGCTCTCTCTCACCTCTTCCATGTATTTATCTTGCCAGTGTAGGTATGTGCAATACCATTTGGAGATGTGGTGTTTGGGGTTCTAAGGGCAGCCAGAGTCCTGGTTGCTGGCAGCCTTGGTTTGGGAGGAATCCAGCAAGTTTGTGATTCTAGGAGGTGGCACCCCACTGGTGGCCACGTGCGACTGGACACAAATGGTGGCCATTTTCCACGGGGGAAAAATCTCATTCCCCCGGTGTCTGAGGCTCAGCTCAGAGGTGGTGCTGGGGCTACAAGGGCAGTTTGCCACTCTTCGTGTCTGAGTTAATGGTGTATCTGGAGTGGCTATGTCAGCCAGGAATTTTTATGTGTAAATAGTGCATAAAATGATGTACCAGATAGGAAACAATAAAATACATGCACTGTTGATCTAGTAAAGTAAATATTACATTATTGTTCATTATTGTTCATCAGTTCACTTTAGAAAAGTCTTGCAGAAGATTTCAGTTTGTCAGTGCATTACATTGTCAGGAAGTGGACATGTATTTATAGCCACAATTTAGTTTTGCTGTGCTGGATGCTGAATAGGGGAGAAAATTGTGGCTGATAGAAAATGAGAAAGTGGTAGAATTGCACAGAGCTATCTAATTCCTTCAATGTAGGAAAGTCATAATCAAAGGGAAACACTCTAGGATGGTTGTGGAGAGGCTTGAAAAATGCAGGCTAGATAAAGGGAAGGGAGTACAGAACAGTGTACTTGGTCTCAACTGCTCTGATATTTCACTTCATGTATCCTAGCCTAGCAAGAGATTGAATAATTTCGCTGGCAATGTCTTCATCTAAATGTTCAAACCCTAAGTTAGGAAAAAAATCTTCATTTCTACAAGGCATTTTATTTCTGCAAAAGCAACACTTAATGCTCATTTCATAAAGAGTATGAATTGCCATAAAACTTGCTTTTTCTCTGTGAAATTGAAAACCCTGAGATTCCCCAGGTTTCAGTGTAATAAATTTTATACAGGAGAAGTAACTAAATTTGTATGTTTAAGAAGAGAAAAGCTGTGTCAGAAATTCAATAATTTTTCATATATCTGCTGAAAATTTTCTGGAAACCATTTTAGAACCATTTATGAATGATAAAACTAAGCCATCAACTTTCTGCTCATTGGAAACTTCCCCATAGGAAGCATGCATAATATCAACTAAAATGATGTCATTCTTTTTTGGAAGGAACACATCAAGGTCAACATACAAAGCCCACAAAGTAATTTTTTACATGGTGATTTGCTTTTGCAGATACAAGTCCTACATGATGGGATTCCTAAGTGACAGGTGATGATTAAACTAAAGAAGAAGAACTAAAAGGCAGCAACAAAAAAGTGTTTCCATTTCTTTGTCTCTGATGGCCATTCTAGTAAGTAGTCCTGGGGTAAGACCTAATATGATGATTCCATAGAGGCGTGGCAAAAACTGAGGAATGAAAAAATTAAGTCTTGCAGATGATGTATCTGATTCTCTCAGATTTTTGTAAGCAGAGCAGGTTTAATGCAGTAAGAATGACTTCCAGCCTGATTATTCTATATTACTCTTCATGAATTTTTTTTTTTGTTTTCTGGAAAACCTCCTCAACTCAGCTGCTTTTAGTACTTAGGCAGGTTGATTTCATTGAGAGCAAGCAGTGAGAGGGGCACAAAAATAAATTAAATGTTCTTGTGAATATACAAGTTATAATTTCAGTGGGTTTATGTTTATAAATAGTGCCTAAATTCTTTGCATGAATCTGCATAGCAGTAGGATTTGATCATACTTTCAGCTGCTGCATTCAGACATGATTATTGGTTTTGTTTCCAAGTGGTTGCTTCACTATTATGTAGTACAAGTAAAAAGTTGTGGTTTAAAATTGACCTTCAGTCACTCTCTCAGGTCCAGAAGAAGAGTTGATAGAACTGTTTATTATACATTTTTGATAGAATTTGCCCGTGTCCTTTCTGGCCTTTATGTCATATGAACCTGTTTATAAATGTGGGTTTAAATGTGCCTTGGTTAAATGCTATCTGATCACAGATTATGTTTGTGAAAATTTGAACTTCTGTATGTACAGTGACTGTTCTCTAGGTCATTTGACATAGGACAATCAAGCATAATCCACATTGAGGCTTATCTCTGAGCTGGTATCCTAAAAGACTTTACACTTTTGGTGATTTTTAGAAACCTGGTTGACAGTGGAATAGATCTCTTGAGATTATTTAGTCCACCTGCCTTGCTCTCCTAAAATATGTGTGATGGTGTGTATTTGCACGTAAAGAGACATGGCATGAAGAGCCAGGCATGAGGTTTAACATATTAAGAAGTGCTAGCTGGGTGCAGAGCAGTGAGGGGCAGCCAGGCATGCCTTGCTCCTCAATCCCACTGCCTGTTGGAGCATTGCCTACACCTGGAATGCTTGTACTATTGCCTGCAGTTTCCTACTGGCACAAACCTAATTGTCCTACTTTGAAAGTCCTACTTCCCAGAAGTGATGGAGTGCAAGTGCAGGGTAGAAGACAGAGGCCACAGAATCCTTGAAAGAAACTGTCAGTGGAGGTATCACCAAAATACAGCAGAAGAGACTGATTAAAACGTAGAGCTAGTTATACTTCCTGCTGCTTACCAGTCTGAAATCAGCCTGAAATACCTCAAAAGATGCATCAGAGGCCATGATCCAGAAGTGATAGTGGTTTCTGGTTTCCAGACTGTGCTCCTGTACAGTTGTTAAGGGAGAACTTTCTAGTCTTGACCTGTACTAATTTTTCATATAATTTATTTGAAGGAGTTTTGCGTGCAAACCTTGCTGCTTCTTTTTTGCAGTAATTTTTGAAAGAACATTTTGGCATACTATTGAACACTATTTGGAATACTATTCATTGGAATTCAAAGCATATCTGAATTTTGGAAGTTTCCGCATTAGTCTAACAGATGTGGTAAGCAATTATTACATGCTAAAAATTCTACCCTTAACCTTAACCCTCTGTTGTTTCTGGGTGGGTTTTTGGACAGAGGACAACAATTTTTTTTATTTTAATGCAACTGTGGCAAAGAACTTCTGATCTGTTGCCAGAACATTATAGTGTGCTCCTCCTCGGGATAGTAATCCTTTAGGTTTTATAGCTTATATTTTTGCATAAACAATTTGTAGTTGCAGAAGTGCACAAGCATAGTCATTAAAATCTGGTTAATATGGGGCAATATAAGTGTGAGGCTTAGACAGCTTGTGGTTACAGAAGAGATAATATAGATTGTTAATACAGATTGTACGGTACAAATGGAAATGTGGCATACAGCTTTATTCTTCCTTTGTCAGCTTCTTAGTAACCTAATCCCATTTAATCAGACCTGGTAGAGACAGCACCACTTTTCACCAGTAATTTTTAACTAGGAACAAACTCTGCAGTATTTTTTCTATGCCTGAACTAAATAGGAAAATACAGTGTGAAGATTCGGTGGTTCCTGGGTAGCACGTGGGAGGTCAGTCATGTGGTGAAGGAGAGATTTAGCATCAGTATTTTGGTCCCAATCCACTGAAGGTCAAACACATGAATTACTTTCTTCCTTGGCACAGCACCAGTACAATGAACAGCTCTTTCATGCATTTGTGGAGTGAAAACAAAAAGACTACTGAGAGAATGCGGGAGCACTCTCTGTCTTCATTTAGAACATTGTCTGCCATTAGTTAAATCTCAGCTGCATCTTTGTTCTCCTATTAGTGCTCCATGGAAAAGGTACTTGGTAGCTCCCAGGGTGGGAAGGACTGCAGTGACATAATTCTGAAGATTACACATTTGCTGCATTTCTTCATGGAAATCTGGGAGAAAGCCACTGCTGTTCAGGTGTGTCACTATTGTTTTGCCTGCTGTAGGCATTTTTAAGTTTCTTCTAAGATTATTAATCAAGTAGAAACATGAATTCTAGAGCTCAATGATCTAGAGCTTTGGTGTAGAGGCATGAGAGGGTGATAGGAGCTGTACCCCAGATATCAAGAGTCAACCTTTTCCTCTGTTAGCATTAAAAAGTCTTTGGTTGCTATGGCAAGGTAGTTTCCTCAGGAAACCTCACAAGTTCACTGCCTCCCTAGCTCAGTGTTCTTTCTAGCGGGAGCAAATAGTCTTTTACGTCATTCAACTTCTTTTTGCTTGGTTCTTTCTGTTCAGCCTTACAAACCACAGAAATGGGAAGTCCAAAATCTGAGAGCAATTTGTTGAAGATTAGAGTTTCTGTGATATCATGTTAAACATAAATACACAGAGTAAAGCAAACCATCTTAATTATATCCTCAAATATGTAACATACTAAATTTGACATTTCTTGCAATAAGTTTTTAGTGAATTCAACAACTGAAGAGAGTAAATAAGAAAAGGGGAAGGAAAGGAAGGGGAACTGAAACACAGAAATCAGTCAAAGAGGAAAGTTTTAGTTAAATAATCCCTGTTGCAGTTGAATAGATGAATTGTATGAATGAAGTGGCTCGCTTTAATAGCTGGCAGGAAAAAAGCTGATCTGCATTACTTTCTCATAAACAGTATTTAGGGACAATTTAATTGAGAACTTGCTGAAGGCTTAGCAGAAAAAAGCAGGCAAAAATAGTTTGAAAATGTTTTTAATCTAGATTATCACAATGTTTTAATAAAGTGGCAGTGTTGATTTTCAAACTGAATTCTCAATCCCTTTGATAAAATTTTAATACAACCTTTGCTAACATTTTTTCAGTGACTTTTAGAGTGAAAGAATCTGCTACATCTTCCACAGATACCTACTGAGTATGGGAGAAAGCTGATAACATCCAGCTCTTATGTTACCAGGTGGTAAAGAGTTTTGGCAATAGGAGGAACAGCATAAAAGCACACAGAGTTGAGATCTGCAGGAACCACTTCAGTAAAACTTGGGAGAAAATGAATGGAAGAGATCTCACAGAAGCAGCACATGTGTGAAAGAAAATCTGACAAATTGAGGTATCAGAAAAAAGTAACGGTAAAAAGACAATCATTAGAACATGGAAAAGTTTCTAAAGGACTCTGTTTTCTTGGCTCACTTGTTATTTAATATTTTCCTCTTTAATGAGTATTAGAATATAAAGCCATTTCCAATCAATTTTATGGAAAAGAGGGTGCACTAAAAAAATCATCAGACAGGTCCATTATACAGAGTCCATTATAGTTCACATGGTTGGCCTGTACCTTATATTTTAGTACAGCTTCATGTGATATTTTAGAACTGTAAGGAGGGAGCAGTTTACTACACAGGAAACTGAATCCCACAAACAGCAAACAGCAATGTGCATTTCTCTTTTTTTATGATTGATGGCTAACTGGAAATGAGATTGTGGTATAATTTTTGACTTAGACCACACCTACATCTAAACTATTATTCTCTTTTCCGTTTTTTCCCGCTCCTATTGATTTGATACGAGGATCTTCTAAACAAAAAATTCACACAGTGACATTTGAATTGTTTCTTCCTTCCAAATGTAAATATTTTTATTTTTTTCCCTTCCTGTTTCAACACTACATTGTTCCAGACTGATTCAGCTGTTTCATTTTGCTCAAAGTCTTGCTCAATTAAGTATTAGCTTTACTTCTAATGTAAAATCATCAGTTTTTTAGAAGTGAGTCTGTAACTTTCCATAATAAGGGCTGAATTATTAAAATTATTTTTCCCTGATTGCTTTCAAAAACAAGACCAAAAACTTAGTAGCTTTTAAAGACCATCTCCTACTAATTGTGGGAGATGCTCGGTGCCCTGTTTGACATTCCAGGTAGCAATTAAGCTGACCTTTAGACCACATAACGTTTTCTCCAGGAATTGCAACAAAACACTAAAAATGATGAGCAGACTGGGTAAATGAGACAGTAATGTGCCCTTGTGTCGTGGTTTAAAGCTCAGCTGGAAATTAAACACCACCCAGCTGTTTGTTCAGCCACCCTGCCCCCCATGCCCTGATGGAATGGAGAGGAGAATCAAAAGTAAGGCTTGCAGGTTGAGGTAGGAACAGTTTGATAACTGAAACCAAAATAATAATAATAAAAAAAAAAAAAAGAAAAAAGAAAGCGATGCACAATAGAATTGCTCACCACCCACTGACTGATGCCAGACCCTGTTCCTGAACCCAAATTGCCCCTTCCCCCAGCACTTCATTCCAGGTCACTCCCCCAGTTTATGTACTGGACAAGACATTCTATGGTGTGGAACATCCCTTTGCCCAGTCACCCTTCCTGGCTATGCTCCCTCCCAGTTTCTTTTCCTCAGTGTACCTCCTCACTGGCAGAGCCTGAGACATATAGAAACAAAAAAAATCCTTGACTTCAGATAAACACAACTTAGCAAAATCCAAACCTTCAGTTTATTATCAACATTATCGTCATTTTGAATCCAAAATACAGCACTGTACCAGCTACTGAGAAGAAATTAACTCCATTCCAGCTGAAACCAGGACACCTTCCTGCAAAGAAGGTAATCATGTCGTGGGCTGCATCAGGCAAAGAACTGCCAGAAGATCAAGTGAGCCAATCATTCCCCTCTGCTCAGCACTGGTGAGGCCACAACTGCAGTGCTGTGTCCATTGACAGGTCTTGGCTTCATGGAAAATTGCTCCCTTGCCCCATATTTAATTCAGTGACAATTGAAGCTGAACAAATTTTTATCTAAGATATGTCCTCCCAGACCAACAGATATAATTAATGATGGACAGAAAATCAGCACTGATACTTCAGGACCGAGGAGCAATACATTATTTTCAATTCACTTGAAATGGAGTGATGTGAAAATAATAAGGTCGTATAAACTAATCTGAAGAAGAAATATAGAAATCCTGGAATCAAGCATGTAAGTAGTTTATTTTCATTTGCATTGTTTTAAATTTCAAATAGAAAGATCCTAATACTCCTCTGAGATCTGCTGTTAGATTGAGTAAAGAAAGCCTTACACATAATCTGTTTAATTGGTAATATGGTCTTTCAAATTACCTCAGTTTACCATATTGAAAGCAAATATGATGTAATTGCTACAACTGGTTAAACTCAACTTTAACAATGTTCTGGGAAAATGAAAGTATCAGTATCACACACAAGCATTATTTATATTGAACAAACATCATAGGAAAGCAAAACTATGGCCATATAAACTATGAGAGCTGCTTTGAAGCAGCAGTTCTGCTGCTCCCGCCCTTTTGGATAACTGCAGAATCTTTTGACTAAAACCTTATGAAGCTTTGATTCTTCAATTTAAGAGCCCAAATGGATGTATATATTAAAAGGGAGTTTTTTTGGGTGGCAGCCAATTTATTTGTGAGAGCCAAACACGTGTGATGGAATTGGTGAAAACACTGGATTTCCTTATAAAACCTATTATTTTGGATAAGCAAATTTTTGTGAGCTTGTTTGTTGTTTTTCCTGAAATGAATATAAAAAAGGCTATCAGTGACTTCAGTGGACAACATACTGAATTTTTAAATTATTACTGGCTCTCGTTATCTAGAAAAATACCAAGGACATCTCACTGTGGAAAGATCAGGTTTGTTCCTGAAACTTTTCAAAACAATAGTTGCATTCTCGGTCACTGAAATAATCTAGTTTTGCTTAATGTAAGCTGATAGAAAAAATGTAAGAAGATTGTCAAATTATCACTTGCATTAGTATTTATGTAGATAACATTGTCTGTTTATAAACCCCTGATCTTCTCTGACCCTGTAGAAATAATTGTCTTGTTTACAATAGAGGTAAATATGCACAAACTGGCAGAATTCCTGAAAGCACTGCAGTGCATCTTCAGATTGTCTCAGCAAAGCAGTCTATTTGTTTTAGCTCATTTTTAAATTGGACATCTCTGCATGCCACCAAAGCAATGTGGCTTAAACATGCAAATTAATCTGTTGGTCCTGGCAAAGAAGAGTATTTTCAATATTCTGTGTCACCCACTTCTTTGCTGGGCTCTATTACTATTGTCATTCCCTTTGCCACTGATTGTGTAAAAATTTTTTTCTCAAATGCTGTGAAATTATTGTCACTATGTGCACTCCCTCTCAGGTCAGTGGGGCCACATACATCAGCATAGAGCACAAAATCATTTGTTTACTCCTCTTTAAAAGTGCTGTGAAGGATTTTTGCAACACTGACCCATCCAGTTATTTCTATTTCCTGTAGAATATAATTTCCTTTCTCTGGCCAACATAGTAAGAGAGAGTTGATGAATAAATAATTTAACTACATCTCTTCAAATGAGAAAATCCATTTTGGAAGAATGGTTTTGTTTGCATTGCACAGATGAATATCTAGGCCTACCCTTTGAAGGAGAAACTATTAGGCTCAACAATAACATTTCTGCACTGATAATCACTGCTTTACTTTCCTGTTTAATAATTTCTTCCATTAAGGTCTGAATATTCATAAATGGGAACATAAATGTAAACACATATTTTTATAAGCAGAAAATAAATACAATTTCTGGGTCAGAATTGCAAAATTCCTTAAAATACAGAGTTCTAAGTTGAGAGTTCCCTGGGAGGGATTTATATCCACTTTGCTTAAAGTGCTCAGGGAAATAGATATTCTATGCTCAGGTTTTGTGTTTTAAGCCAGAAGAATTGGGGAAATAATAATATAAAAAGAAAGAATGTTGTAAGTAATGGAAAAGGAAATTCTTTAATTATGGTTGTGATCTCATGGGTGGTGGAAAAGCTGCGGTCATTGCTGCTTTGGGAGTACACATCTTACAGTCTGCTAAGTGAGGGAAGAAATAATCTCATCATCATCAGTAACTCCCTCTCTGACCATGTATTCTGTACAAATACCGTGAATGGGTATGCCCTGAAGTGCTGTGAGACAATAAAGTGGGAAAAAATTGTCTTTCTAAAAAATTATTTTGACCATGGTGATAGAGGAGGGATCCCGTTATATACTATTCAATATTTACAAGTGTCCCAAATCATGAAGGTACATTCTTGTGTATATATCTAAAGAAAAGTGAGGGCATGCAAGAAGATTCTTTGTTTTAAATTTTACTTAATCAAGAAGATAAAAGGGCAACAGATTGGGCAGAATGTTTCTCTAAACTAACATGTCAATGCAGCTGCTTTTTTTTTCTCTTTTGACATAATTCTCCTTAATCCAAGCAGTAAATCAGAATAAAAAAGAATTGTGCTATTGTTGAATGAGTGGAAGCACAGGCAGGAAGCACAGTACCTTCTTGTAAAAGGTGATATTATGAAAGGTAGCAAAGAGTTATGTTTCTTTAGTAGGTAAACAATTGTGTTTCTCTTTGGGAATTTCTTTTTGTCTTGCGCACTTTTATTTGAATAATATGTGCAGTCATCAAGGGTTTCTCAGCAGCAGTTACAAATAAATGAAACTGCCTGGAGTGTGAAATAGGCACTTGATGAGCCAGGATCATGAGCCATTGATGACTGTACAGGAATACAGGAAGTTGCACTCCAGAGGGAATGTGACAGAACATGTCTCTGTATCCAGTACCTGCAATGATGTGCTATCAGTCATTGCAGATATCTTGGGAATTACCGCATGCTGAAGTGAGGTTGCTCACTGTGTGGGTATGGGTAGCTCACTGTTGAACACATCTTCTCTTAAAAATTTTAAAGAATTTTTCAAAGACTAGAATATGGACTCAAATTTTAACCTAACTTCCTGCCAGAAAAAAAAAAAGGTTTAACACGAGTTTGGTAAAACCTAAATAAAGACCTAAAAGTTATGACCCACTGACTTCTTAAATCTAGTCAAGAGTGTTGGGTACTTTTTGTGATGGAAGTGATGAGATTACTCTTACTTGTCACGGGGTGACGGTGGGGAACAGGACCTTTTAGGGAGCAGAAAGGGGAAATTCAAAAATTAAAATAATGAGATGTCAGAAGTTCCTTCAGTGAGTTGTTAAGAACAGTCACTGGACAAGAATGCAGATTTTAGACCTTTTAGACAAAAGGAAAAATAAGCCCCAAATAAGTGCTTCTGTATATTTCATATGGCTACTGTGGCATTATAAACTCTAGTGAGACACAGACAGGACCCTGGGACATGGGGACATTCTCCATGCTTCCCACAGCACTCAACACTCAGTTTCTGACAGCAGAAAAATGCAGTAATGTGGTGTTATAAAAGGATAACTTATTTTACTGTATTTTGAATCAGTGGCAGAAATAAAGGCTTAATAATTATAATTCCTTGAGCTATACAGGTTGGACCAAGCCACACCTAAGTTCCATCAGGAGTTTAGAAAGCAAGGGGGTTCTACTCTGAACCTTGTGACTCAATGAGAGGGTCTCCCTTATCCTTTTGCATCTTTTGTCTTTCTGTAAATCGTTCTAAATCAATGCTAAATTAATTTTCCTTTGTATGTTTCATCCATGTAGTAACCAATAGATGGAACCTTGCCATCAAGCTTTGTTAAGTTGCATTTTTATAAATTTCTATTAAAATATTTTTTGCTAATACTATTGATAGTGGTTCTTTGAGCAACCCTAAAGACTCTTTCATGACAAATTGGCATAGTTGGCAGGATCCTAAATGGGGATTCACAACTGATACAGAGGTGTTTCCTTGATTTGGGTTAATGCTGGATTCTAATAAAATCCTTCAGGATTTTCATGCATTTTTGTTTTTTTCTGCTTTTCTTGTAGTTTTGCTCTTTAAGTATGTGATGGGCAATTCACAAAGTTTTTTTTTTTTACACACACACACAAACATAGATAGTGCTAGAAATATGTACACATATACAAGTACACTTGGATGACTGCATGCTGCTGTAGAGGTTTCAGCCTTTATTTGCATCTCAAAATGAAAACAGATATGAAGAGACCTGGTATTGTAATTGTATTTTTTACTTTTTCTTTTTAAGGATCATTAATATGACAGACATTTACAACCAAACCTATTTCTGTTACAGTTTCTCTCCTTTTAAAAGAAATGTCTCCACAGAAGTGAAACACCATTAATAGTTGCATAGGAATTCAAACAGCACAGCAACTGTGCTATGAGCACAGAGAAATGCAGAGCAATATTTAAACCAACCAATCCTTGAATGCCAGTCTGGCCCTCTCTGTAATCTCCTTGCATAGCTGAGACTCTTGTCTCCCTTAAGAGGATGCTGAGAATTTCTTCAAGTTTAAAGTAAATTGTAACTAAAAACCACCCAAATAAGCAAACAAACAGAAACCTAACTAAAAAAAAAAAAAGCAAGAAAAACCCCCAAACCTGGTGTAACATATTGTTCTGCAGTTTCTCATCTGATGTGCAATTTGTTGACTGTAATTGAGAGAGTTCATTGCAAAATACCTGGCATGTTATTTATGACTTTCCTTTACTCTTCATGTAGCCACATGCAGAGGAAAGAAATTATTGGACTAAGGTGGAAGTTGAGAAATAAGTATTTGTTCCTTTGGAAACTGGGGTTTATTTGTAAACCCCACACATGGCTTCTGATTCCAATTCAAAAACTTTAAAAAATAGTTAAGCAAATGTGTTTGATGCTGAATTAAAAAATAAAATTAATAATTGAAGTTTTGTTTATCCAGAATTAGGGTGGGTAGGAGGTGGTTACATGCAAATGACTACTGATAGAGACAACGCTGTCTTAATTGCTGGGTGGAAATGAATTCCCTGTCCATATTTTTTGGTTTTTGTCTCCTTTCTGGAGCTTGAGATGTTATGACTTGTAGCAGGTTTCTGAATTCTCTTCAGGCTCCCCTTTTCCTTACTCTGCACATCTCCTTCAGTTTGCACCTCTTTCCACCTCACAGCAATCACCTGTGATGCAAATTCACTCGTGTCTTTGATTTAACATAGAAGGCAAACTTGAGATTTATAGTAACTCTTGAGACTTTGCAATTTCTTTTCCTCTCTAAAATCGGCCAGGTTTTAGGACATACATGGAGAGAAAAGTCAACATAGTATCTGGCCTAGTAAAGCAGATTGGTTTACTGAACATAATTCTGCATTCGTAAGTGTTCAGCCTTAGGCATAGGTTTCAATTCCTAAACAAAGCTGAACTTTACAACTAAAATGGGGAAAACAAGCTGCTTGATTTTAATACTTCCAGCATGGAATGGACCAAACTTCTAAGCCTTGAATTTGTATCTTATTCTCCTTTTATTGTTAAGTTTGAGTCATTGACAGATACAACTGGTTGCCTTTTGGGTTGGTTGTAATATTTTTGAAGTCGGGCTGAACATCTGAATTCAGACTGCTTTCCACGCTTGAAGACTGGCTGACAGACAGTACCCAGATCTCAAAATGCTGAAAGGGTTCAAAGTGTCAAAAATGGTGGTGTTTGTCTTGGAAAAAATGTATTTTTACACTGACATGGAAAAGGAATCTTTACTCAAACCAAAAATTACTTTTCTAGCTCTAAGAAGACAAATCTGTCTTCTTAAAGAAGTCTTTACATTCAGGAGCCAAAGCCTAAACATAGATAGGATCAAATTGTGGCTCGTTTTGGGACTATTTAGAAATAGGGAAGGCATAGGCTGGAACAAAAAATCTGGTGAATTTGAGTCTCTCCCTGTAGGAAAGAAGGGCTGAGGACAGTATTACTGTGTAAGCCTGTGGTCTATCTCAAGAAAAAGGAGCCACCATCATGTGAACTTCTGTAATTCCCCCTTTTTTCCCCCCTGTTTTCTATAACTTCTCTTGTGACTCCCAGATGCTTCAGTGTTGCTTGTATGACTAGTGTTGCATGGCTGAAACTGTTCAGGAATGACCATTGTAAAGTGTCATCTGAAGAACATCATATAAGTACATTTTGCTTCTCTCTAGACTTGATATTTTCAGTGACAGCATATCTCCTGACAGATCTTTTACTTTTTCTTCACTCTACTACCATACTTATAGCAAGAGATCATTATATATTTCATGTTTCTGAGCTGCAGCTCAGAAGGGATTCGCTGACCTCAGTAGAATAATGCTAATAAGAAAAGAATGTGTTCAGCCCAGTCCTTATTCCCTTGTTTCAAATCCTGTGTCCCTCTCATTTATAATTTCTTTCTCTCTGTACCACTCCACTCACAGGAATTTCTGAAACAAGTCACAGCTGCACAGTTATTAATTCCAATATTCCTTTAGCGCTGCCTGCCATTCTAAAAAGCAAATATTATTTGCAAAGTAATAGCTCAGCATGCAAAGCACTGACACATGTATAATAATAGCACAGCAATGAGAGTGTACTTGACCTAGGAGATCACTATACGTCTCTTTATGAGACCTCTTGTTTGTACAAATGTTTTTCTTTCAAATGCCTGTGTCTTGAACTCTCCATTCAGTCATGCATCAACCCACAGGTTTTCTCTGTGTTAGAAGCAATTACTGAATCTGTGAGGGAGTAGAAATTATTCTAAGATCTTGATCCTGTGGGGTTCTAATGGCATTGCAGAGCCCAGAGCATAATGCCCTCTTTTCATGACAATGGCACTGAGTGAAGTAAAGTGAAAATAAGTTGGTGTTTCTGTTGGAGTAAAAAGGTAAGAGATGATTAAAAATGAATCTCATAAATTCACACACAGACTATTCTTAATTTTTCAGTCAGTGATTTGCTACCTACTGATAATATCCCATCCCATCCCAGGGATGTTTAATGGATAGTTGAGAAATGTAAAAGTAGGATGTCTGCGAGATAGTTAATAACACAAATAGAGATGGGTTAAAATACAAATGTCCCTTCCCATAAAATAATTAACCTGTGTTTCAAGAAACAGAAAAAGCTACTAGCTGAGTTTTAGTCTGAAAGCTGTATGACTGAAAGCACCCCTTGTCTGCAGCAAAGTCTCTGAGGAGTGGCAAATCCTACCATGGTGTGACTAATTCCTAGTACTGGTTTCAGTGACTGTTCAGATGTTCCAAGTATAGCACTTGAGATGTGGGATCCTCTTAAATGAATCACAGAGTCATAGTTAAAAAGGTCTAATCATTTCATCTATTCCTCTGCAAGGGCAAGCATGTTCTCAAAAGCTATTCCACTATGTAGCTGGTCTCACAACAGGACCTTCCCAATGTTCAGATTAATTTCTTTCCTGTCTGAATTTTATCGCTTAGTCTAGTTAAGCCTCGGGAGAAATTTTTCCTAGTCTTGCTTGGCTTCCTAACTTGCTTCCATCTTGGCAAGGAATTTATTTGGCAAGACCAAAATCTGTTACTGAATAGGCTTTACAATCTGTTGGCTTTAGGCTTTAAATCTGTTACTGATTTTGGCTTCAGTCGAAATCCATACCCGGACCTTCAGTCGAAATCCTGCAGATCCTTGCCAAAGAAAAAGAGTAGGGAGGTGGGGGAAGCACAGACAGCTCCTTTCCTGTAGTCTTTCTTATCTGACAGGTCACAAGCTATCTTACAGGTGACCTGTGACTAAATCCTGCAATGAGATATGCTCTTTAGGTAAGCTCCCCTCAAGGGATGAGGGACATGACTTCAGTTTGCAGTAGAAGAGGGCACAGAGCTGTACCCAGCTGGTACTTCCACATGTTGTAATTACCAGGTATGTAAAGACATGAGTTCCTGAAAGCCATAGATCACTACCAGAGTGTAGCTGGTCCTAGCTAGTTAGGCTTATCTGCAAGGCTAATTAGCTCATATGCAATGCCAAACAAGTGAGGCTACAATGTTTTCAGCTCTGAGGCAGGCTCGGCTGACAGCAGGCTAGAGCTGCCTTTGCTATGCAGATGTGCAAATACATGCTAAGCTGCCTACTCCCTGAAGGAAGGAGGATCTCTATTCTCACACAAGAGTGTCAAACAAAGCCATCAGCCACAGGTTCAGTCTCTCTCTCCAGCCTAATATTTCTGTGTTTAAGCAAAATGGGGCAACTTCAATGTGACTGTTTAGGAGACACCCAGGGGACCAAATGTCCGCTGGCAGCTGTGGTTAGAATGTTTATAGCAGGTAAAGGCAGCCTCAGCCTCCTCGGACATCCAGTAAGGGCTTCTGGCTGCTTGCAACTAGCAGTGTGTGCTGTATTTTTACATTCTTATTTCTCAGGTTTCTATGAGTGCTTCAGTTAGTTCTCTAAAGCTAGAAAAAAGTCTAAAGTATTCTGGAACTGGTAAGTTCAGCAAGGACTGGGCCATGTGAACTGTATTTCAGATATATCTGTCTGTACAGAACTGTGTGATTAAGAAGAGAGGAAAAACTAGCTAGACTGGGATTGAAAAACCAAATTTGAATAGGGGAGGAGAAGTTAAAAAGGAATCCTTAAATAGTTGAGATAAGCTTTAGTATCCTTATATCTGTATTTGAACTAGAGTCTTGAACATTCATAGCCTATCTCACATCTGTGCCCCTTGAGATATGCCTTGTATAATTCATCACTTAGGGAGTAATATATTTGTCAGAGATCATGTTGATGTTGATGCAGATCTGTCCTTCCAGGGCCGGCTAATACCAAACAGCGACTCTCCTCCTGCATATGGGAAAGAATCTTTGCAGAAGTGCACTCAACACATTCCATTTTGTCTCAAGACTCTCAAAAAACTGTGTAGTATGATTCACTTTTGTGGTCTTGTCTAGCAGTTCCTGCTTGCTAGATGGAGTTTATTATAGTACCAGATCTATCAGACTAACAGAACCGTTTTTTATTCCTTCTATTATCTCTGCCTCTTTACCCATTCCCCTAGGGAAAATTTTCATTAAATTATTGCAACAATTATGGAGGGGTTGGTTATAGAAAGCAAAGTGAGGGGAGTATGAACCTCAGATAAACCTTCATGTGTACAAACTTCTTTATCTTAATGTGTCTTGCAAAGGACAGCTGTACTGCTGAGACTTTGTACTGCTGAGACTTTGGGTACAATGGACAGCAGGTAAACTACAGATTCTCTTGCTAGTTTTCATATCTATTTGTATATCACTGAATTTGGTCTCTTATCATGTATCTTTGAAATATCTGGTGACTCAGAGATAATTTCTTGTAAATTCAGTGCAAGTTGGCTGAAACTTTAACCTCTGAAGGAGTCTTAATATCTTTCCAGATCTGACTTGTTCAAAAAGCTGTTCAGACATGACCTGCTTAATTCTTCCAACACTTCAGTAAAATATTTAGACAATATAAGTAATATTTTAGAGGTGAACTAATAGCTTATTATGTATTTATTGCGAGTTGTATTTCTGCAAACGAAATGGTTGTGAACACATTGCAAATATTTCAGACATGCACTATTCTGAAGAATTGATGAATTCATGAACAAATATTTTCTTTATCAGTGTAGCAGAAATTATTGAAAAAGGAGTTTTCAGGAACAAAAAGATGACATGGAGTTGTTTAGCTATGATGATCATGTCATACTGTGTAATTTGCTGATTACTGTATTTATATAAATCATCAGCATAATGCGAATTTTGTAATGTATAAAAAACTGTACTGTAATGTAAAAAAATGTATACTGAATTTCTTTTTTTTCTATATAGAATTTCTGTCTGGCTAATATCTGTTGCTGATAGATCCTGTCAAACATCCCTCAAAAGGTAACCCAAAAGGACTGCAAGTGAATGCAAGCACATTTTCAAAATCATATTGAAAATAATATTTTTTCTTAAATTTAGTTAGTTATTGTCACTCAATATTACTAAAGAAAAGAAAAAGAAAATAAACCAAATTTTGGTCAGTAAGGAAGGTACGTTTTCAAACACAGCTGTGTTGTTCTAGGTATGAGTTTCTTGCTAATGAGAGAAATTTAATCCATAACTGAACTTTTACCAGCTATGTAATAATATCCCAAATGAGTGTTTATTTTTAGTTTCTAAAATGTTGGCTTTCATTGTTACTTAAGCCAAGTTGTTGAGTAGGCAATGAACGTGCAGTCTAGTGTGACAATTACCAGTTCCAAGAAAAACTCATTGTCTGGGATTAGCACTCAGCTCCTCCCTTACCTATTTCTATAGCAGAAATTCAGGCACATGAAAATGTGCAAAACCAGAGTTTCTGTCTCGCTAATTTTATGAATTCTATTCTCTGCCTCTGTCCCAGCCTCACACAAATCTTCTGCCTTCAGTCACCCAGAATTACCTTCCTTCGCTTGTTTACACTACAGAGAAGGGAACTTCTCTCAGAAGTCCTAGGATTTTCTACTTGACAATTCCAACATACATTATGTAGAGCTCAGAAATAAGGCTCCAAGGGGAAAAACTGGGAGGAGTTTCCTGCCTTGTGCATTCTCCATCCAGGGGCACTTAGTGCCACCTGGACACAAGACAGCTCCTTTGGCTCTCTGTTTTCCAGTTGAGCTCAGAGAGACAGCACTCCTGGCTTTGTCTGGGTATATCCAGGTGGAAAGGATCAAACCTTAGGAAACAAGCTGCTGCTGTTCCACCAATTCATTAATTCTTGGCTATGTTCAACCTGCATAACTTGCAGGGTTTAGGAGGAATGCTGGTTGCTGCTGATGTCTGCACATCCAACAAGGCAAAAGGACTGCCCATTTGAGGAAGAAGATGCCACTGCTGGAGGAATACATTCCCTAAAAGTATATGAGAGCCAGGCTGCTTTGTGTGTATTTTACCCAGTGAGTTCAGCATTTCCAAACCTAGCACTGCTGTGCCTGTCAGCCTCCTCAGCCTGTTCATGCTATGATGTGTGCACACCTGCACCCTCCCTCCTAGAGCCACGCTGGAAACAGCTGGAACCCTTGCCTCTGAAAACAAACGTGCTTATTATGGTCTAAAATTAAGATGCTTTTCCTTCCCTTCCACCTTTCAAAGGAATCATAAAACTGACTAACAGGGAGACTACTGAAATTTAGTAAGTTTCTGTTTATATACAGACAGGGTCTGGTTTTAGTGCTCTTTGTGACTGAAAAAGATAGGCTTAGCTGCTCATTCCCACACTGCTATGTTTAATACACAGTGTAAATGTGGATATGTTGTGTGTGGCTGTGGCAAGAGTGGCACAAACATATCTGGTGTGAACAGAAATTGTTCCGTGTAAAATTCGGGGTTAACTTTCGTTAGATAGGAAAATACTTGGCTCTGGTCAGGTCTGTATTAGGCACAAGCGCCCCTAAGCATTTATCTATATATAACAGTTAACAGTTTGGTTATGCAAATATGAAGTGTTTCCTGAGTTTCCTGAATGTTTGCCTTTTGTAAAGCTCACCTGCTCTTCTGGGGCTTTAAATGTTTGATTTAATAATTCCAATATGCTGTAAGGAACAGAGAACGGATGAGAAAGAATGGGGGCTAAGAAAAAGGAGAAATTAGCGGAGATGACCGAGAGAAGTCAAGGTAGAAGTCACAAAGCAAAATCAAGTAGAAGAAAATGGAAAGACAGCAGGGACAAAAGAGTACATCCAGGAAGTGGCTTAGTATAAGCTTGATTCACCTCTTGTATAACTGCAAACAAAAGAAATGAAAGTGGGAATACAGGATGCTGAGCACAAAGAGGGCAGCTCATGCTCAGCGTTCTGTATTCCCACTTTCATTTCTTTTGCTTGGATGTATCAGTTCCAGGCACTTCTTGCACGGTGTGTGCTGGGAAGGCCAGCCAGGGAAAGGAGGGGCAGAGACAGACAGAAATCACCTGCAGAGAACAAGAGTGTGCCCTTCTCCCCTCGGTTTCCCCTGTATTCCCCCACCCCCAGCTACGCAGCTGCTGCTGACTCAGTGGGTCACTAATGCGTTCTGTGTCTCTGCGGCGGGCTGGGACAGCTGGTGGCCCTGCTGGCGGCTGTTTCCAGCTCCATCCCCAACAACAGCCGAGGGGGGACAGTGGTGTTAGAGCTGTCCGTGGGGACTGGGATGTGATTTGCTGCCTGTGCACTGCTGGCACACGAGGGTCAGCCAGGGACTACGTGCGCTGCGGTGGTGCTGGGAACAAGAAGGATGGTGGGGCCACACGGTCTGACAGAATTCCTGAAAGCCAGCTCGAGCCATGCCGGCTGTGAAGGTTTCTGCCTGTCTTGGATTAGTGAGTTGTTTAGGGATCTGGGGCAAACCAGTAAAACAGGCTGATGAATCCACACGGTAGGTGCCAATCTGGGTTGCTGCTTTTTTCAGGAGTAAACAACTAGGAGCCATTGTTCATCTTCCTAACTCTCTGCAGGACACAGGCTGTAAATTACATCCAGGAACAAAAGCTTGATGGGAGTAGAACCGGGCGCTCAACTTCCCAAGGGAGTGCTTTGCCCTCCAGCCAAAAGAGCAGCTTTTCTTGCTTAAACCAGCACAGGCTCTTCTTATGCCTTCCCATCAGCGCTCAGAGCCCAGGAAAAGTGTGCAGTTCAAGATTTGCCACACTGGAGCGTTTACAACCGTTGCCATTACAAAACCTGTTTTCAGGATTGATAATGAAAATTAAATCTACTCTGAAATTGAATCCAGTCTGAAATGCAGGAAACTAGATTGCAGTCTAGGGACATGGAGGAAATCTTATTAAAAATAGCATATTTTATTGATATTACAGATAAGTGGGTATAAAATCCTCCCTGCTCCCCCAAATCTGATTTTCAGTCAGTCTCACAGATCACCCGTAGTCTACGCAAAATGTACACAGCCATGACTAGAACTACCTAATGACATTTGTGCTTTTTATATTCACTAAGACCAGTTGCTGTTCAACTCCCCACAACAAACTTGAAATATTCACCAAGTTATGCTCAGAAAATTATTTTTTTAATTTTAAAAAAATAGTATTTCTGCTGATAACAGAAAAAAAAATTTGGAGCTGTGTTTTTTTAGAAATTTTGGGGTTTCAGAAGACAAATGCCAGCTATTTTCACAGAAACAGAATTCATTCTACTCTTCTATCAATTTCTCCCATTCAATAGTGAAATCAATCTCCATTGATACCTTTTTTTTTTCCATCATAAGTACAGGTTCATTCAGGTACATCCATTTTCTTGTCTGTCCACAAAATAAAGTCAAAATATTCATTCTAGGGAGAGGCTGTGCCACTGAATTCAGTGAAATTTTGGTCTTTCAATTAAGCTAGGCCAGAATTTCCTCCTCTATGTGAATTCCTGCAAAAAATCCAACTTTTTATATCATTGTAAGCCATGCATGTTCCTTTTCTAGGACTCCAACATATGTACTCCCTATTAGGATTTTTATCAAAATTAATTAGCGCTGGCTACAGTTCACATATGTGATGAAATCACAAATGAGTTATTTTGGTGTTCCTGTACTATATTTTACCATCACGGATTCAGTAGTCACTGTATCAAAGGCGTCACAGAAAATTTAAAACCCCACTTTTAAATTCTGGGGCTTTATCCTTTATCAGTCTTGTTGTTTCATTCTCTTTGATAAGTTAATTCATTAATAATTTTACAAATTTTTGGTGCCAGTAGTTTAGCTTCTTGTTGCCATGGAAGTAAGCAAATTCCAGATCTTGGATATTTAACTGTACTGACAGGCTCAAAGGGGATGCTCTGCTGCATTTTTTCAGCTGAAGATTTGCTTCAGGATTTTTCTGTTCCTATGTAATAGGGTTTTCCCAAACTAAAGGAGAAGTTACATATTTCTCACAAAGAAATCCCCCAAACAAAACCAAAACAAAACCAAAAAATCAAACCCTCAAACCCAACAGTTTTTCCAGAGTCGTGCATCTGCTTTGACTAAATTTTCTGAGCAGCATTATGCCCTGCAGCCAGGCTAAATTTGGACTGCTGGCTACCTGGGACTGACATAAGCTGACCATGTTTGTGTGGGAAAGCAGGAAATTTTATTGTGTCATTTTTCTGTTGGAATGCACATGTGTGTTCTGGGCTGCCATGTAGGCAGGCTGATGGCACGAGGAATGGCCAAACTCACATGTCACATACAAACAGCTCATTAACTGTTTTTGTGATTTATCACATGAAATGATGTAATGTTATCCATTATTTTTCTTGCATAGATCTGTCGTTTCCTTTTGCATTAGGTACTAGCACCTCCAGGCACGTGGTCTAAATGTGTCTAATCTTAGCCCAATTTTTCAGGGCAACAACCAAGAGAGAGCCCTTCCAAAGCAGAATACCAACCACCCTTGCTGAACACATGCAGAAGTATTGAAAAGACTGAGATGAATAACAAGTAATATTTTGGTATCTAGAAAACAACCTTTTCATATTCAGGTGTCAGAAGGGCTAGAATTAGAAACTTCAGACCATGAAGAGACTAGGAATTTCCACTCCTAGTTATCTAAGACTCTGCCTCTATCCTAAAATGCATGTTATTCTCCCTTTACCTGTGCCAAAGAAAACTTTTTATTTTTTAAAATTCTGTATCATTATGAATACAGGATATTAATGGGAGAGGCAATTTATGTTCATAAAAAATAGGACTCAAAATTTCCTAAATTTTAATTAAATGTTTAATTATTCTGTTTCATCCATAGGACGTGAATTTTAAAAGTAACTTAGCAATTGAAGAAAAAGATATACTTAGTAAATTTAAAACATTCATTAACTGTGTGCCAGCATTTTGAAATCCCACTAAAATTTTATTCATGGATTTTGATGCCAAAACATTTACAGATATAAATGTACAGGATTTTACAGAACTATTTCTCTTTCCACTTTAGACAATGAGGTATATAGGAGATTGCTTTTAAATTGCTTTTAAAGCCATTTCTTAAAAAAAAAAAAAAAGTAGTATATTTACTAAAGAAAATGTGTTTTATCCATAATTTCAAGGTTGCTAGCTTCATAATAAAAAGATACCCTGTGTTTAAAGGAAATATTTTTACTTTAACTTTGTCCCATCAGATATTCTAGACCTGTAGGAAAAGCCTGTTGGAACCTGTTGCTAAAAATTTGCCTGGTTGAGGAAAGGATAGCCAGTCATCTCTAAGTCAAAAGGCAAAACAAAGGCAAAGTCCTGAAAACCTCTTTATGTGACCTTCTTCTGTCTGTGGCTGGAGAGACTTGTCTGTATTTTTCCACTGTTTGTGTTAACGGAGATTAAATTAATGAGAAACTTCTTTCAAGTGGGAAGGTTGACAAAATGGTAATCTGATATAAGACTATTCATTTCAGATTTGGCACGGGAAACTGAAATCAGGGCATTTCTGGCTGTTGTTAAAGGTGGGAAGTGCTGGCTTTGGTGATCCCTTACCAACCCGTCATCCCACGGCACAGGAACCACTGTTCCAATTCTCCAGCTCTAAAGAGGAGCCAGTGCATGGAGACACCACGGGAAATCTCCAAGGCACACAAGAGACAAGCCTTTTGCTTATCTACAGTGGCCTTGGGGTTTTCACCAGGGGTTTCATGAAGAGCCAAACAGAACCACACACTGCAATGAACATATGTCCCTCAGGAACTGAGACCTTGTCTGAACCGCAGAGATCTGGTACCTTTTCATCCTGCTTCTCTGCTTTCTGAACCAGGACTAGGAGGAAAAATTCCTTCTGTGCCTTATGCCATCAATAGAATAAAATATCAGCCTTAGTCCTCAGTATCACTCACTTCTGGCACTGGCATTATTCACTACTTTTGTTCATTCCTTACTCTTCTTGGAGCAGTGTATGCAGGGACATCAAGGGTAGAACGGGCTGTGGGAAACTGAACAGCCTCGACTTACCTTCTGCATGATGTTATCCTCCAGCAGTGAACAAAAACATTGCAGAAAGCTTCACTGCAGAGCAGGCATTTTACTTGCTCTTAATTAAACCACAAAAAGAGAAAATGGTGAGATAGGAATAAATAAGCAAAATATTTCTGGGCAATATCTAGGCTGTTATAGATGCTTTACCAGGCTTTAGAAACTCTAGTGCTTTTATGTTCAGTTGGTTTGCAATAATGAAGAGATTTTAAAATGCAGGATGAAAAGCTTATACCAAACAGTGCATTTCTGAGAGAACTCAGGAGAGATTACACAAATTTTCCTACAAGCACACTAAGTATAACTTCTGACTAGACTAGTGTAAGAAGAGAAGGTTTAGTGGCTCTTTAAAACTCAAGTGTGCCTGCTTAGTCAGTCCTAGCTCTCCTTCCACTCCCCCTTCTTCTGCTGCTGGGTAACTTTTGTTGCAATATGGGTGTGACTTTTGATGGAGCTTCCCCCTCCCAGTTATGTCATTACTTCAGTTCCTTTGAATCAGAATAAAAAGTGCAGCAAACTTCAGACTCATTGACTGCAGGCTTAACAAGCGTCAGGGCTTTCCTTCTTTCTGCAGCTTGCAAGGATCTTTGGATTTTGCAAAACAGTTCCAAGAAAAAAATGGCCAACTTCTCCCTATGGACAATTTTTGGATTATGTTTGCTGAAGCTCTGTCTAGCAGAAACAGGTAAGATTTTTATGAATGAAAACTCTTATGATTGTTAAGTTAATGCTTCAGACAGCAAGTGTGCTTCTGCTAGATAGCTAACAGCTTTCTTGCATCTATAAACTTTAACTATTTCAAGTGTTATCAGAGATGTTTTAGTAGTGTAATCTCAGCTGTGCTGGTCTGTACAAGCATGGAAAGCTGTGTATTGCTTGTAAAGGGCAATTCCAGATCTGTAAAAACTGAATTGCAGAACATTAAAGCATGAAGTTTAAACTAGGAACAGAACTACATTAGGGAATTCGGAATGGCTCTGGTAAAGCTCAGTTCGACAATATGACTGCTGTTACAAACGCAGTTTGCTCTCCCGGCTCCCCTTCGGACTGCAGCGAAAAGGGGGGTGGAAGGAAGGGGGTGAGACCCACCCCCCCCCATCCAGCTTACAGCTGCATTCTGGAGTTTACATGAGCTGAACCAACAGCTGAAACAAACTGCGTTTGGGCACAGCCTGGCTGAACAGGAGAAAAACTGCAGGGATCTCTGCTGAAATTTGGAGAGCTTTTCTGCCAAGCATGCTTGCTTCTGACTTTCGAAGGTCTCTCTGGGGCTGACTGATGAACTTTTGGAACAAAGCGGATTAGAAGTGACAAAGTTCAGTTGTTTATCACTTAACCTTCCTGCAGCTTGGTTATTTGCTTCAAATATTTGTATTTAAAAATGTAAGGTTAATACAGAGAAAAAAAAAAATTTATGTCCGAAGCGACAAAAAGCTTTTGAAATTTTACATGGTGCAGGCTCAACCATGTTTTAGGGGAATGACCATACTTTTAGCAGACTTTCACTGTGACTGTAACTGCCTCGAGGCATTTTGTGGTTAGGGATAACAGTTGTGCTTCTATATTGTTTTTGTACTCATCAGTTCCAGGAGTCTAACAAAATGCATTTTTCATGGCCATTGTCACCCAACGGCTGTGTGCGTGTCTGTGTGCGTATAGTAAATATATGTCTCATTTGCTTGAGCAGCAGGGGATACTTCTGTTAATGGTTGCAGCGCTGCCAGGCTGTGAATGGGTGTGTCAGAGGGAACAAGTTCCCAGAGCTTCTGTGATAGCTGAAGCAGCCTCATAGCTTTTCTTTCTAAAATTGTGTGTCCATTGTACCAAAATGTTCTTGCTAAGATCAGGTTTATAGACAAAGCCTTAAGAGAAAGGACAGGGCTACTGTAGGCAAGTAAGGTATGTCTAAGATGTGTTTAAATCCTTGGCTTGGTCCACGTCTGTGCACTGTACAAATATTATAACTGCTCGACTGATTTTTACTTCTGTGAGCTGCCTGGAGTGTCCTAGAGAGCAGGGTCTGCACTGACTCTGGGAATAATGTGTTTTTACAGTGAGACAGAAAGCCCCATTATTGAGCCCTCAGCATAGTTACAAAAAGTGTGTCAAACTTCACATATGCCCTCCAGGGAAGTTTCTTTACTGGCTTAATAACGTATTAGAATATAGCTACAGTATATTTGAGTTGGTATACAGTACATTCCAGCATGACTTTTTAGTCAGTAATGATTTCAAGACAGCAGTTGATGGTGGTGTTTTCTATTTTTAGCCAGTGATTTTGCTGTGTATCACAGACTAATGGCTATTGCTGTTGGGAAACTCCTGAACTGGAATTTTGATTCTTTTAGTACACAATTTTACGGAATTAAAGAGGACCTGGAATTACTCTTAATGTGATTTCAGAAGAGAAAAATGAGATACAGAGAAAGCTGGAAAACTTACTCATCCTGATTTCTGTGGTGTTGTGACTATACTGTCACTGATATGTTTCTTACTCATGATGTTGACATGACTTGTCTAAGGAGTCTAGATCCCGGAGGATATAGATGCTGACATCTTGGTTAATGATGTTTTCAGAGGAGATTTTCTCCTGCGAACATTATGTGTTTGTAGAAATATTTTTCTCAAATTTTTCCTTGATTAATACAAAGCAAATCCTAGAATTTTGACCCCCAAACTGGAAGAAACTGGAAGTAAAGTAGTAGTGGTAAGGATGAAATGGAAAGAGGGAGAATGAGTCTGCTCGTGGGAGGAAGGAGCTTGCCTGTTAGCACTGGAGAGGTTGCCACAGCCCCATTCCAAGGGCTCCTGCAGCTGCTGGTCAGTCACGAAGGAAGAGACCTGCCTGCCCCTTGGTTTACATATCTATCATGTAAATTTGTAAATAAAGCAGTTTGAAGAAGCTCTTTGTGCTAGTTTATTTTCACTCAGTCCTTACAGTGTGTATCTTGGCAGTTTCCCAAAGCTACAAAGTAACTAGACTTTATTAAGAGTTCACTCGAACTTTCCATCATTGTTTAGTGGAAGGGTTATGGAGCTGTCCTGGAAACACTCGCACATGCAGAGCCAACAAAGCATGGCAGGGGATTGTTTTGCTGTCTTTGGAGAAATGGTTGAAGATTCTTTAGGTACTGGTGTTCACCACAATGAAGAGCCATTACCTTGAAAATAGGAAGTCAGAGAAAGGCTTAATGAGGACAGATAGCATCATACAATTGAGGAAGAACTTTTTTAAGTAAATGCTTTTAAAACCACTGGTAGCTCTAGCCAAGGTTAAACAAAATGTTCATTCATATGCGGTGTATCTTTCTTTCCAGAAAGTTCCCATTACTTTTATAGGCCTGAATTGAAGATAGTGTGAATATTGCAGTTATTCATCTATCACCTAAACATGCATGAGGTTTGACTGTATCAAGAATGTGCCAGGAGCCGGAGACATCACGACATGCTGATAGACAGATACACACCAGAGAGAATCATGAGCTCATTACTCCTAAAATACTTGTTGAAAAGATGTGATAATATTTGATAATACTAGTTCTTAATGTAGTTGACTGATAGTAAACACGTTGTAGAGAAGCAGAGAAAAAGCAATGTAGAGTTCCTTTATAAGGAAAAGGTAAATCAGTCAAAGAATTTAAGTTTTTTGATGTTCCAAATGCTGTAAAAAGGCTTCTCCATCTGCTTTCTGGTCTTCTTGCATCACATTTTTGTTCCAGAACTAAGGGGTAAGTGTTTGAAAATACAGTCACATGGAAGGTGACAATTGTCCCCTTCATATATCACTGTTTGGTCTTTTATTTTCAAGAGAATACTATGTGGGAGAGCAAGGGAAGGAGTTCTGCAAAACTCACCTCTAAAATTGGTTTTTTCAGGACCAAGGCTAAATGTACGTATCTCTGAACTATAACTTCACAGAGAGGGTAACTGAGAAACCAACATGACCCATCACAGTAATCTTGCCTACTTTGAAAACAATGCAACATTGCACTGGAACAATTAATAGTGTTCAAAACACATCATATTTTAGAATCAGCTGGCATCTGGGAGCGTGCTGATTCAATTTGTCAGCATTGAACCGAATTCTTAAAATAGAGAAATGGAAACTTCCAACTTGCTAGAAAGTAGAACACATCCACAGTCTAGTCTGTTCTTTGCCTTTACCTGTCAAGGGTTTCTGTGTGATAAACCTGGTGGTTTGGACCATTCTCTGTGTGTTATCCACGACTGTGGGCGGGAAGCCAGTTTGGTGTAGCTGCTGGTCATTTTCCAGGAGTCCATCATCTCTTAACAGACAGTCATCTCTCCCTCCCAGAGAGGGAATAATAATTTCAAAGCTATCAGACACTGTAATTATCAGTGGCCATGATGGGTGCTGCTAATAGCAGTGGCAGAGAGGATTGTGTCAGTGCTGTGTGTTTATCATTTCCTCCCCGCTCAATCACAAGCCTCCGCGCAGTGCCTCGGCAGTAATATCAGTAGCAGCTGGCTGTGATTTCCCTCCCTTGCCGCGGCTGCCGGAGCTGCCCCCGCCCAAGGACGGCGGAGTGGCTCATCTATGAATGAGTCTGAAGGCAGTAATGTGAAGTGGCAACTGAGAAAAAGAGGGATTTTCCTTGGAGAATCTTTCCAGTCAGACAGAAAGTTCAGCTAATTGCAATTTAAAGTTCAAACCTCCATTACTGTTTCCTGCCTAACTAAACCTGCAGTCATTTTTTGAGTCTGTGCTTTCAATTAGGAACATAATTGAACTTTTTGTAAGCAATGGCTTTGGGACTTTCCAGTTCCTCTACATGACAACGCTGGCAACTTTATATAATGCAGCTGTCTTATTTTGGTACAATAGCCTTCAATTCTCATATTGTGAAACATTAGAAAAAACCTACCCCAACCAACAAAAACCCAAAAAACCCTAAAAGGAGTTGAAGAATAATCTACAGTTTTAGCCATTAAAAACATGAAAGCATAAGCAGGGTATGCTAATTCAAAGTAAAAATCACAGAGAAGACCTGAATTCTACTTACATTTGGAGTTTGAAAAATACTTTGCTTCACTTTTTTTTTTCCTCTTTTCTGTTGATGATTGATATAGTTTAGTAGCTGGAAACTCTAAGAGACTGTTGTGTCTTAAAAAAAAAAAAAGAAAAAAGAAAAAACGCCAGACATGCAGCAGCTGTGTTAAAACTTCATCTCTCTGCTAATGATACTGTTCCAGAAGCAGTGTGAGAGGGTCGTAAAAGAGATTGCCAGGGTACATACTGACAGCTGCCTAGGAAAAGGACATTAGCCTGCAATCCTCAACTTCGCAATTAATGTTTTACTAAATACCTGCTTTTGTAAATAAGATGGTGCCTCTGACAGAAAGTATAATAGTAAAAAAAAAAAAAACTACCATGGCATAGCTTTTGTTAATTATGTATGTCTCAGAGTGACAGCATGTTAGCAAAACAGGTTCTCAGAAGTACATTTCCCTAGGGGGCTTTTTTATTGTTATTTTTGTTAATGGACAGGTGTCTGTAAAGAAGCAGGGTGTGGTGTGTGTGGGTAGTTGTAATGAATAGTTTCTTGCAGATTTCCCATACAGAAGTGAGAGGTTAACTGAAGCTCAGTGCGTGTTCTGTGGGCACCCAGACCCCTGTGAGCAGATGTGAGCGAGTGCACAGGCAGAAAGCAAGCTGCTGGCCAAACTGATGTCTAAAAAAGTGTCTAAAAGTTGAGCACCAGCCTTGAGCTGGCAGAGTCTCAGAGGGAACACAGCTTTCCAGCAGGGAGGCGGATCAGCGAGGGATGGGATAATGCGTGCCAGGGCAGCGAGGCTGCGGCTGTTTGCAGGGAGCGCTCGGAGCCCACATGCCCACTCAAACCTGACTAAACAGGCTGCAGTGTGCTCCTCCTGCAGCATGGAAATGCAGCCGTTCAGCCGTGCTGCAGGGGTGGCTCTGCTTTACCTACTCTTTGCCATCGGCCAACTCACATCTCTGGGACAAATTGGAGTGTCCCTATCATGGAATGAGGAGACAAGGGAGTGACACAGTATGTCACTGCTAAGGGCAGCCAGGTCTTCCCAGCACCATCCTGGCGCTCTGGATAAAGCTTCTGCACAAGGAAGATGGAGTAGTTAACCAGGCAGGTTCAAGGGAAAGTAGTATTTGCCAATTATGAAGAAACATGATGCATTCATAATGAAGACACTGAGGGTGCGGCCTGAACGCATCTTTCACTCACCTTATTTTTCCTCCTCCTGCTTGATTAGGTGTCCTTCATTATTTACATATCCTTTCCCTTTTCCACACAGGTGTGTAAATGTAGGAAAAAAGCTTATTTTGCTAATGAGTCTTCATATTTATAAATGTAGGGTTTTGTTCTCTGTTCCTATATTGTTGTTTTTGCATAAATTTGACATATAGGAACCCTTAGAACATGGAAGTGAAATAATACATGTTTTGTTTAAATCAATTTTGCCAGTAGCAGTGCTGTAAAAATCAGATAAAACTTTATTGCTCTGACAGTTTTATCCTGTTTACGTGTGTGTTTGCTATCTATATACGCACTGAGGACTGGCAGCTTTTTTCAGTTCAGTGGCCATTGTTTCCTGTTAGACAACAGCAAATGCAAAGTAGAGTTCTTATTCCATGCTTATCTTTTTATGATTAGTGATGTTTGAAGCAGTTTGCCAAGTGAGAACTGTCTCACATCTTTTGCCCTGCTGTCAGAATGAGCACTTCTTTAGGTTCAAGAACTTGAAAATTTCTTTAATACTTAGTTGAAGAACAGTGTCTTAAATTTAGTCAAGTTTTGCTCCTGTTTGAAGCAATACTTCCTAGTGATAAATATCAACTGTCTTATTGAGATTTTGGAGGTATTTGTACTTAAAGCTTGATGCTCTGGGAAAGGCTGTAGGGTTGGAGTGTCCTGTGACTCTGGAAGATGGGTATTAACAAAATACCACTCTTCCATTGCTCTAGTCAGAGTAACTTTGTCTTGTGAGGAGCACAATCTCTCCTAGCACAGAAAATAGAAATGTCCTCCTTGAGCTCTAAACTTTTAAACTCCTCTTTTCCACAATGTAACCAAATCTTTTTATAGCCCACTGAGAAGAGATACTTGGTGGTTCCAGTTCATCACTGAGTGGGCACAGCTAAGGTTTTAGAGAAGCACTTATCCCATTGACAATTCCTGTATTAAAAGCAGTAACTGCCAGACATTTTGAGCATGTGGGACACATTCCCGTGGTGACTGCCTAGAGAAAAGTTTCTTTCCCGCTTTTGTGCCTTGCCTCAGTAAAACCCTGAATCCATTTGCTCCCTGTTGTGGTATAAAATATTGCAGAGCTCTTCTAAGAGTGTCTATCATGATTTTTGTGTCTTGTGAGATTTCTGCAAGATCAGTTCTATTCACTCTTTTTTTTTTTTCCTTTTTTTCCCTCCTTCTATTCTTATGGCTTAATTTCCTGGCTGCTTTTTGGTTGGGAAAAGATTACAGTAGTTTTGTTTTATTTTCTCAACATACTCTTGACCTGCCAAGTCTCACACATTATCCAGTAGTGATATTGTTTGTGCTCACACTGAACAGAGCACAGCATTATCTGTTTTTTTTAAACAGTGAAGCAGGGACAATCTTAGAGCATCACAGAAGAGTAAGATCAGCACAGTTTTTCAGGTGATTTTCAAGGGCATCTCTAGGCATATACACTAGACAGTGTTTTCTGTCTCTGTGGGTTCATGTGGATTGGAAAAAGCCCAGTTTTCTAGTTTTCCAGGAGGAGACATATCCTGTGAGTAGGAGATTGTTAAGACCAATGACTAATTCTGAATTTGCTTTCTGATAATGCTTTGATGGGAGCTTATATTAAGGTAGTATGGGTAACAAGTAGTTTGTGGTTCTTTCTGGAGCGGGAGATTGTTTTTCTTCTTCTTTTATATTTCTTAACAACTCCTATTACTTATATATATGCCAGTGGGGACCAGACCTATTGTACGTTAGTGCAGCATAAATAATATATTTCATAAAGAATAGTGCAAGACTGGTAAGATGTTTCTACAGTGCCCTTGAAGAACAGTAGCATTTCTATCCAAAATTTTGTGTTTGCAACTGAATAAACTCTTTAATTAACTTCTTTTGCTGAGAAAAGGAGAAAAAATTAAAAAAGCTCTCTCTGCCTGACTAGGCTACCCTTCAAAATAAAATATAAACAATGTTATTTGCTTCAATTGCTTCTGTGTTATCCCAAGCCCATTAAAAACATAGCCACAGCGCTGAAAGTCTTGGGCCCAACAAGGTTTATATCTGTTAACCTACAAAAGTATTTATTGATAACATTTACTTGATACACATCCATGTCTTCAAAGCTCAAGGTAGACAGACATTAGACATTATTAGAGACCACATAAGTGGTCTCTCCTCAATGTATCCTACAGTACCTTAAACATTCAAACATTTCAACACCAGCTCATGTCTGAGATGTATTCCTTCTGTTTTTCATCTGCTGGATTCTTCTGACTATTGTAGAAGAATTCTTGAAACAGATTTGCCATCTTAGGCTTTCTCAATGTATCACTTCGGAAATAGATGGTGGCTCTGTTGAAATTTTGTTCTGGTTTTTTTTTTTTTTTTCCTTCCATTGCACAGAGTTTACGTAAATATTACAACATTTGGTCAAGAGGGAGTTACCTTATCTGGTGGATTTCATCAACACCTTCAGCAGAGCTGGAGTCAGGCTGAATGTATTTAAATTACCCTAAAACTTAAAATTTGAAGTCTAGATATAGTAGTATTTAACAGAGAAAGAATATTCCCAACTAGTGAGAAAGAAGTGAACTGACAAACATGATGCCAGCAGAAAATAATGATTTGTGATTTTTGTAGCCCATGGGAAGTCAGTGTTTTTATCCCCACTTCATAGGCAGGACTACAGAGAGACAGCAATGTAGCTGTAAATAGAGAGTCCCAGCCCCTTGTCCCATCAACAAGATCAGCACCTCTTTTGCCTCAGTTTCAGAAAGCAGGTATCATTTCACATGCAGGGCTATTTCAGATGAAAGAAGCATTATGATTAATTGCAAGAAAAATGTTCTTGTGCAAATATTATTCTACTGGATAGGAAGTGAACAAGAACACAGAAGACCAGAGCATTCTCTGAAAACTGTTACCATAAAAATACGAAACTCTCTTCAGTTACTGTTTGGCAATCCATCACTGAGTCTGGTTGTGCAATACTTCCTTCAGCTGAACAATATGTGTGAGAAGATACCCCTTATGAGTAAGTGTTTTCCTAATCTTTGAAACACCCATACTGATGCCTTAAGTTTTAACTTTCATGTTTTGCAGATTCTATACTGCATTAGTATATAACTCTGAGCTTCATATAAAGTTTTAGCAAGTTCTCCTCACAGTTTAGTTAGACAAAACAATCCTTTTCCAGCCTGAGAACCAAGGACACCACTACAGCTTCAGGCCCAAAAGGTATAAACAGCAGCAAACTGAGGAGAGCCATCTGGGAGGATTGGATTCATGACCTGAAGCTATAATTGGATAATTAACCCCAACATGTAAATGGACCAAAACTTATAAAAGTGTGAACATGTGTGACCCATCATCCATCTTGGATGTAGCCACAGCTGGGCTCTTGTGCTGCCCAAGGTGTATCCTTTGAAGGCCTTTTATTAAACACCTACTTTATTCCTTTAACACTGTCTAGCCTCTGTTCTAGGTAACCTCTCAAGGCATCAATACAACCAACTTTTTGTAGTCCTACACTGAATTTCTTAACAGTATTAGTCTTCTGTCTGACTTTATTACTCATAGTGCTCAGGTCATGCCATTTTATCAACACAGTCACAGTCACATCACTGTTGACTCACAGCAATTGCAAGGCAATGTATTGGCACCGTTTTTTCCACCCCTGATGTGATACAAATATATCCACAGTGATAGTCATGGCAACATGACTAATTGAAATATATCTTTTGCTTTTTAACTTACTGGTTTTGGTATCTTGAATTGATTTCTATATTGGGAAGTAGCCCAATATCTCCCACCCTTCCAGAGAAAGTGGTTTTATGAGTCAGGTCAATTAGCAGTTTGTTATAGCAAGGTGTGTCTAAGACATGTTTTTAGGCTGTTCGAGGAAGACAAGAGGATCTATGCACAGTGATTGGTAGCAAATCACCTGGAAAATTGGTTTCTCACTGCATCAGCTACTTCTGCTGTTTCTAAGACATCAGAGAATCACAGTATGGCTTGGGTTGGAAGGGACTTTAAAGATTACCTCGTTTCCCACCCCCTGCCATGGGCAGAGATGCCAGCCTCTAAATGAGGCTGCTCAGGGCTCCATCAAACCTGGTCTTGAATGCTCCCAGGGGTGGAGCTTCCCTGGGCAACCTGTTCCAGTGCCTCTCACCCTCACAGTAAGGAACTTGTTCCTAACATCAAATCTGAATCTTTTCTCTTTTAGTTTAAAACTGTTCCCCCTTGTCCTATCACCATCTGCCTGTGCAAAAAAACTCTCCCTCTTTTAAAAAAAAACTCTTTAAGTCCTGCAAGGCTGCAGTGAGGCCTCCTCAGTGCATTCTCTTCTCTGGGTTGAAGAATCCCAGTTCTCTCAGTCTCTCTTTGTAGGAGATGTGCTCTAGCCCTCCAGTCATTTTCATGACCCTCATCTGGACTTGCTCCAAAAGGTCCATGTCCTTGTATTGGGGCCCCCAGAGCTGGATGCAGCACTCGAGGTGGGGTCTTACAAGGGCAGAGTAGAGGGAAAGAATCACTTCTTTGCCCTGCTGGCCACGTTCCTTGGATGCAGCTCAGGATGCTGTTGGCTTTTTGGGCTGGGAGCACGTACGGGTGGCTCATGTCCAGCTTTTCATCCATGACAAGTCCCAAGTCCTTCTCATCAGGACTGCTCTCAATGAGTTTTTCTCCCAGCCTGTACTCTTATGTCCTGGATGGATGCTTTGCCTAGTGCTCTTGATACACCACTTGATGAGTTTTGCTTCAAGTAATGTCCTTGGTGTGGGAAAAATATTGTGGTGCTTTATTCATTAGTAACTGTCTCAGATTTTGTATTTATTAAGATAGCATATTCCCAAACTGATGTTTGAATTGATTCTTGCTCAAAATGAATCCAATGTTGTAGAACTCACTGTACCTGAACTGAGGTCTGCCACTGTATCATTTACCATTCAAACGTGGATTTAGCTCTGGATCTTCTTGTAAAATCCAGCTATATCTCATGAAAACAAATTACTAGAATCAATGAGCATCACAACAAAATCACTGGCTTCACAATGATTCCAGCACTTTTGGGAAACAATGATGCTTCACTATTTGAGGATGATTACATGCAAGCAGTAATGCATTGCCTTTATGTATCTCCACTGCCTAAATATATGTAGGATTTAATGTAGTATTTGAAATCACAGAATATCAAGGCCACACTGCCAGTGCCTCTTTCCCATTCTTCCCTCAAGCAAGAGAATCTTCATTGCTTGTCATGAATTGTTAAATTTAAATAAACTTTTTTTTTTAAATAGGAAAAGTATCACTATTCCCACCATATTTGTGATAGCAATAGCAGTGTGTACATCCTATTGTTTATTGCAAACTCTAGTTATTAAACGTGCCTTTTTATGAAACCAGTTCAAAAAGGTTCATAACTAAGACTATAAGAAATGTTAAAGAAATTTAACTGCTCATGTAGCTTAGTGTATGAATAACCTGCATACATCTTAGGAAAGTTACTTACTAGTCAGCATTTTCAGTATAAATCTCAAGATTCTTGAAATGCTAGTATATGCATGGATAGAGATACAAAGACTCCAGAAAATGGAAATATTTTGCCACCAAAAATTTCAGGAGAAGTTGCCTGCTGGCCTAGGTAATCTGGTTACAGGCTATGGGATCCCTGTCATTCTTGTATTAGGGGAAAAACAAAGGGAGTAGTGGATGTGAAAATATTCTCTTCCATCGTCAGAAGCTTGCATAAGAACTTTCCCTTTGACTTCTACAGATCATGTCCTGCATTGTGAGGCATATTCTGAGCAGCCTTCCTTTCTTTGGTATGTCTACCAGAGTAATGTTATCTTTGTTTTAACTGGCTGGCTTTCAGAGCTTTTGAAAGGATTCCTGAGGTTCCTTTCTTTGATTGGATAAGTGACAGAGCAGCGAATAGGAGTAAAGTCCTTTGGGCTCCAGGCTGGGGATCTGTCTGCTGAGCCTCTCTGTGTGTGTCGACTGCTTTTACCCAAATAACTAAATCAGTCAAACAGTGAAAATCAGACTCCAGCTATTATTCTCCAACTATGTTTCACGTGTTTCTTCACCTGGGTTGCATGGAACTGATGCCAACTGGTTCTCCTCACAGCCCTTGTTACTCAGCCTTTAGGGTTAGACTACTCACTGTACAGCCTGGAGCTCTCCTCGTATCGGCAATGTTGATTATGTTTTCATCATTTCGAGGGGGGCATATCAGATAACTAATTGCAGACTATGATATCACTGCCTGCAACTTTTCCCCTGAGGTGTTGCGCAGCTGTACCATGTTCTGCTAGAGTCTGAAAACGTTCAGCTCCCTATTGGGTGAGACTATTACAAAAAGACTAATATTAATGTCAGCAGCAAGGAGGTTTATCATAAGTGATGACACAGTATAGGCTCACTCAGGATGTTTACCAGAGCAACAGTTGCCATGCAGATAAAGTGTGATTGGAAGATGCATTAGCAGATTCTTTTCTTCCAACAGCAGCTGCTGAGGACTGAAGCATATTTCTTGTACTTACTTGCATTTTGAGTGACTCTGTGAATGCTTGATTTATTAATAGCACTACCCCCACACCCATTGTTTTAAAGCAGTAGCCAGGAGAGCTGTCAGTAAAGAGACTGGAGATTTTTGTCAGTCAGCAAACAGATACGGAGACAGTGACTTCGATGATCAGTAGGCAGATTCATTAGGAACAACAGTTTAGAAGAAAGCCAGCAGCTTGAGCTTTGTCTTGCATCCCATTTCCAGTGTGCACTCCCAGAAGTAAGACAGAAATGCAAGGAATACTTGTATGCATATGTCCAGCCACATTTCTTTTCTGCTGCAGAGATCCACATCAGCCCACTTGGACCTCAAGGTTAGCATGGCTGTCTCGTGACTTTTCATGCAGTTAGCAGCACAAAGGAAAAGCTACACTCTTATTTGCTTTTTTAGACTGAATTACTAGGTACCCAAATATAACTGGGTAATAGGAACAGCTTAGGCACAACTTCAAAGAAAGTTCTGACTTTACACCTTTGGATCTATGGAGAGTCATCTTCACTTTCTTGTCACCACACCCAACTACTAAGAATACATTTTCTCTATTTATAGCAGGAATGCCTTGCAAACATGCAGGTAAATCCGTTTTAAAGTGTTTTCGTGGACATTACTGTCTTTAAAAAGCCAGGTGTGCAGAGAATTTTTCCCTCCCTGAATATCACATATCTATTAGAGATATAATGATGTGGGGTTTTTCTCTCCTATTAAAATTGTCAAAGCTTAGAACATTTTTCTATGCCAAACTGAAATGAAAATATGACATTTTAAAAAATCCCTGAGGCGAACTTTTGTATGGGTTCCTTAAACCATCTACATGTATTGCAGCCATGTAAACATTTAAACCTAACTTTCTTAAGTGATTTGATTTGATTTGATTTGATTTGATTTGATTTGATTTGATTTGATTTTATGCAAATGAATTATTTTAATTTCAGAATTAAGGGGAGTTTCAAACTGAAGAACAAATCCCTTATTTTGCTTTATTTAAGTATCCACAAGGGATACTTTGAAAACCAAAAATACAGTTTATTGCCACTAAATCTGGAAATGTATTTCCTATAAATCATTGTAGGTTTCACAGCTTGGCAATACTCCAAGGAAAGTATTTCATCAGACAACTCCCAAGAATCTGTGAAGACTTACTTTCACTGTAACTATTTGGAAAAGCCTTGCTTATGGTGCAGGTGGTCTATTTCTAGATTTGTTTATCTGCTTTCTTTAGAGAATGGTGGTTAGCAGACAAGAATATCATAACTGGAAAAACACAAAACCAGCCACACTTAATGATGATATGTGTGGCTTGATCCTTGGTGCTTTTGTGTTGGGATGGTAAAGGACTGCTGGCTTCATTCATGTGGATCTTGCAAATTTGACTTCTGAATTTTGATCAGTGTGTAGTCATCCCAGTTTTGAGTCCTATTTTCCCAGCACAGTTTGACTTTCCTCATCAAGCCCTGAGGGATTCAAGTATAGGTGTGTTTTAATGATGTCGACACGTGTCTATTAGTGACTGTGGCTGGGATTAATGAATGATTTTACATAACCTAGCAAACAGCTATCCAGTGGTTTTCATCACTGACTTGGGCTTTAGTCCAACTTCTGACATAAAGGTAAAAGCCTCCGTATCCTGTTACAGTTGCCTGGACTGCAAGTTGCTTGAGTGAAGTTTTTTACTAATAGACTAAAAAAAAGGTAGAATACTCAGCAAATAATGCCTTCCAGGCCCATGTGTATTGTAGTGTATTAGGTAATCACTGAATGATATTTTTTGTACATTTTAAGTTTTCTCAGATGTCAAAATGGCAGTAACCAGACTTACGTAATATATACATTGACAAATGTTTTGGATCCTGAAATGTTTTATTAATCCATCCCATATGAAGTTTTGTATTCAGAGGCCATTTCCTCAACTTAGAAATAAAATATGCATTCTTATTTAGCCATGCAGTAGTTTTCTTGAGAAACAATTAGAAAACCAGGCATAACTAGAGATAGGTCTGAACTGAGAAACAAGATCTGGATTGTCCAGACCTCCTCAGATTTTAGGACTCTTATGGCCCAATTCATAGATTTGCTTGAAGAGGAATCGTAATGACTAGGATTTTCTTTTAAATATATTTTAATCTGTTTCTAGTACGTTACTTTTTGCTACTTCATTACTAGCATGCATTTAAAGCAGGTGATAATATTCATAATGTAGGTATCAGTGCTAAGCTGGTGGTTGTTCCTGTTCAGAAGTGTCAGTACAAAATTCAATAATCTGTGATTGTAAGGAAACAATTACCCATGTATATCTGCCAGAGCTAGAAATCAGTTTAATAAATATAGAACCAAGTTCTTACAGTAAATGTAAATCCTATATCTATTAAAACAAAGAGAATGAAAACTATATGCACTGTCAAACCTCTAGATCTGTCCCTGTTGTCAGCCCCAGTTTAGCACATCCTGGTGAGCTATCAGTCATCTTGAACCACAAACTGAAAAGGAAAATCCCCACCAAAACATCCCCCTAACATTTCCTGGTTGCCATGCAAGCGTGCGGTTTTACCAAGAAGTCTGTTAACACGTACGAGTCTTACACTTGCTTTCGCCCAAGTGGGCAGGGTGTTCGCAGATCTTCCACTTGGTTTGCTTTGATGTATCTCTGCAGTTGCTAAAAGAACTGCTTCTTTTTTTTTTTTTTTTTTTTCTTCCCCTCAAATAAAAGCGTCAACCTTGAGAATGAAACCTCCAGGTGGTGTGTTGAAAACAATGAAAACTGGGGGGTAGTGCATGAGACATCCATACAGTATACCAAAAATTTCATGGAAAATTAATTCCAGTGGGAAGAGTTAGCATGAGTCAGTGTTACTCATTATACATAAGGGTTGCAGAATCAGGGTGGAAATGGAAATTGCACCTGGTTTCTTACAGTGACAGTTTCTAACAAGCCTCTCCTATTAATTATCAGGGTGTAACTCACACTTCTCTGACAGGACAATGCTCTTTAGTCTGTGTGAGGCGATTCTACCCCACCAGTGGGCTCTAGCTAGCAGATTGTCTGGGGAATCAAAGTTAGTGATTTTGGCTGACAAGTATTAGTTGAACCTGGTTTAGATAAGTGAATGAGGATAGCAGAGAAAGGTTTGCATGCAGCTGCTTAAGAGAGGGCACCAAAAATCCCAGCAAAGATGGGGAGAAATGGCCTATGTGGATATTTATGTTTTCCATGCTCATAAAGCTCAGCACAGACAGGAGCACTCCATGGCTTTGGTTTGTGTCACCCAATCTCAAGGCCTGGGTGAGATTAATGACTATGACAATTCAAACGTATTTCGTACCATTTGCCTTCTTCAAGGGCTATTATTAAACAGTTGTAGCAAATCATGTGAATGAAGGAAGAAAGGAAGGATTGTGTCCTGTCAGGCCCCAAAGCCAGACAGCTCTCGGGGGGGGGAAGGAGGGAAAGTTTGCGTGCTGTTGGTGATTTCACTGTGAGTCCACTCTGAGTCAGCCCCTTCGAAGCTTCAAAAATGTTAAAAGGATCAGCAATATTTGTCACGCAGAATGAGTTTTACATTGCCTTGGCTCTTGGAACAGAATAAAAATCCATCTTTTGCATAACTGTGTTAAAGCCAGCTAAGTAACATCAACATAAAATTAATGGATTTGACCTTCCTGCCCTATGGGAAAAGGTGAAATATGTGTTTTGATTTAAATTTGACAGTCATGTTTCTTCTTTAATTCAAAATTACTCTATAAACCTCAGCATGAGAAAAAAAATTAAGGAATTAATATAGTTTAGATCATTTGTTTTTGATATAGTATTTATTGTGTGATCAGAATTTTTTTCATTAATTCAGTTAAGGTTCCCCATTGTGTGAACATTAGAATCTGAGACTATACAGTAAAAATGCTGCGTTCCCTGATAGCTCTGCGTTAGTATTTTTTCATTTTAAAAATGTGGTAATTACTGCCTTCAAAGAGTAGATGCTGAATTTATGCAATTTGCTTAGACTGTGCAATTCCATGTGAGTTTTGGGTGCTGCTTTGGTCCTTTTTCCGTACTCAGCTCTTCATGAACAGAGTATCTCTGTTGCAGCAGTGGTACTTTTGGAATAGTAGGCGTAGAAGATATCATCAAAGTGAAAACAAAGATGCTGTCTCAGCATTACTTCAGGGCACAGTGCCAACGAATTGGATGGCCTCAAACCCAGCTTTGAGAACTGGATTGCCACATTTTTGCCTGGGGTTTCCTGGACACCCACGTGATCTCTCATGCTGCACAAGCAAGGCTTCCTGGGAGCTTTGGCTTTGCTCCTGTGCGTGCATGCAGTGCAGCTGGGCAGCACCCGTGCAGTCAGCCTGGTACCTCCCAGCACTGTCCTGGTGTGCAGGATCTACTCAGGCTGAGCATTTCCGTGGAAAACGTACACATGTGTAGGCATGTAGCCCACGTGCAGTTCCATTTAGCCTGTCTGTGTAAGTAAGCCTACTTTTTTAAACAGCAGAAGTCTAAGTAATTGACTCTCTAAGCGGAATTCTGACTATGAGTGAATCTCAGAGTGGTAATAGAGCATAAATTGTACTATTTAAAACCAGGAACGGGCTGAGGTTTGATGATGGCTAAATAAACTCACTCTAAACAAAAATGAACTTCACTTTATAATTCAGTGAATCCAGGATTAACTGCAATCAAATGGAACCCATAGCAAGTGTATGTGGTATCTGCTTTCACAGTGAAAAGCTTTTTAGAAATTAGCCTAAAATTATCAGAAAAGATATTGATGCTCCAAGAAAATTTGTCTCCAAAATCACTGAGCTTGTTACTTTAAAGTAATCAAATACAACTTTGTGATCTTATCCCCATATTTAACATTAAGTCTTGAGCCTCACAGAGTATGTTTTAGGAAGAGAGAATCAAGAAGGGAAAACTAAAGAGAAACCTTTTTCTTGTCTAGGTCATTTACACTTAATACAGCTACTGCCTGGACAACTTCCAAGACAATGTCAGACTTTGAATATGAAAAATTTGGAGCCAAAGTAGAAGTCCCTTGCATGGCAGATGTGAGAGCAGCTCCATCCTAGCAGTAGTCAAGAAGTGGCAGAAGGGCCATATGTTTTTTAATGACATATGATAATAAAAATAAAAATGCTAATAACTGTAATCAGCAAGACTGTTAAACAGCTCTGAAATACAAATTGATTTTGTCTAAATTAAATGTTTTTGTCAGCCAATATACTAGGGAAGGGGGAATGGTTAGAGAAGAGGTTTTTTTCCGTTCATTTTGTGGGAAGGCTATCCAAGTAACAATAATGATTAATTCTGTTGCCTATGGTGCAAGTACTCAAGATTGGATGCACAGCTTTTGAGCTCCTTTGAACAAGCAAGCATCAATACTATTGGACTCCTACCTATGCTGTGAATAGTGGTTGTCCTCTCATGCGTCACCCAGCCTGCATCTAATCTGGTGTTTTATCTCCTTGAGAGTTTCCTGGTGGGCTATGGAAAGGAAAGTTCCTTGAGGATTACAATGAGTAGATACCCCGTACACAGAATAACATCAATTTATGAATGGACAAAAGTAATTAAAGAAAGAGTGCATGCCTTGAATACTATCGTTTGCTTTCACATTTGTGCTATAGAACTTGTGCTATAGACTGTCAAGCAAAAATCACATTAGGAAGGTTGCTCATTGTTTATAATGTCTCAATGTAAATGTGCATGAATTGCATTTCGTGTCTTTTAGAAAAACAGTTTTTATATGTGATCTTTTTTTTTCAAATAGACAGTAAGGACACACTCTTTTACTATTGGAGAAGACTGGTCTATTTTTCCCTTTCTTGCACATGGAACTTCCATTAAAATTAAGATAAAAATGAGTCATGCTCCACTTTGCACTGGAAATAATAGCTACTCCTATGAAGCGTGCTTTGCAGTTGTCATTCTAGTCTGGAGTTGCAACTGCTTTTTTTCTCTTGAGGGAAAGGTGTGGCAGAAGCAAAATTAATTCACATTGCTTTGAAGTGTCCTGTTGTTTCCCCATTTCTCTCTATGCACGTAATTATTCTTATTTGTATTGATATTATTATTATTATTAACCCTTTCTTCTGCACATTAGTGTTAATGGTACGCTAGATGTCCTAGATACCCTACAAAAACATGTTGTATTGCTATTTTTGGGAAGGCTGGAGATCTGGCTCATGCCTCAGCCCAAAGGGGGAAAGTATGAAAAAGGTGACTGAAAATGGCAGTGCTTTTTCTGAATGAATTGGTAGCTGTTACTTGTTGCAGGTTTGCTTTGAAAGCATTATACTTGAAAATAAATAATTTCCAGGTGTTCAGTGCAGCATTAGGTCTAAATTTTTAACTTTTTTTTTCTTTTCTTTTGGTCACAGAATTCAATGTAAGTTGCAGATATGGAGGAGTTTTTCATGTTGAAAAAAATGGTCGCTACAGTCTCACACGATCTGAAGCTGTTGATCTCTGCAGAGCTCTCAACAGTACCTTGGCAACACTAGAGCAGCTGAAGAAAGCTCATGAGCTTGGATTTGAAACTTGCAGGTAAAGAAACTCTTGAAAACGTAGTATATCATGACACCATTAGCGTAGTAATTAGATTTGATTTACTGTAGATGCTGTGATTAGCTAAATAAGTTATATTCTATAGTGGACAAAACATCTTTGTGCGTGTGTATGTTTGCTCTGCGTCCAGTAATAAGTAAGTCCTTGATGCATATAATTTTTCACCATTTATCTTTAAAAAAATCATAACCTCTCACAGGTAAAATCTAAAGGTAACAAAAGATTGACAGTATAATAAGCTAATTGGGAAGATGTTCAGATCCCAGTGTGTAACTGAACAATTGGTAAGATAAGTATGTGGAAAGTAAGGACCCAACGTGAGGTCAAAGGCTGAGGATGGTGTATGCAGTGTATGGAACTTGGTCTTGCCAAGGAACAGTAAAAAGCAGCAGGTGGTACTGTGAGGGGTCAACTCTTGACATCCCAGTGAAAAAATGGCCACAGTATTAGTGCATTCTTGTAATCTGTGAATGGAAATGTTTCAGATGACATCTACAGTAGTTATTAAAAATCCCAAAACCACTTTGTCAAGTGACCTAATTACCTGATGTATAGGGCAACAAATGTGGATGATACACACTCCCCAGTTTCTCAAAAAATAACCAAGAGACTAGAAGTTACAGAAAACTTTTAATTCAAAAAAATTAAGTGAATACTAATATAAAAATATGTGAGGCTGAACAATCCCAATTTTTTCAATGTTTCCTCATAGCAGAGGTGCTTTGTCCCTCTGATCAACTTCATGACCCTCCTCTGGACTCCAACAGGTCCATGTCCTTCTTGTGCTGGAGACCCCAGAGCTGGACACAGCACTTCAGGTGGGGTCTCAGCAAAACAGAGCAGAGAGGAGGAATCTCCTCCCTTGACCTGCTGCCCACACTGCTTTGGACACAGCCCAGGATGCGTTTGGCTCTCTGGGCTGCCAGCAGGCACTGCTGGCTTGTGTCCAGCAGCACATCCAGCAGTACCCTCAGGTTTTTCTGGACAGGCTGCTCTCAGTGTGTTTATACCCCAGCTGGTACTGGTACCCTGCTTCCACTGCCTGTGCATTTCCTTCCTGTGCTTTAGTCCCAGCACAGCCATGCTGGTCTCTCAGCTTCGTTTCCTGATTTCTTAAACTGGTACCAAGAGCTGTTGCACTCTATGGAAGGAATCCTTGAAGACCATCTCTGCCATCTCTGTCCTGCACCATTGTCCCTGAGGGCAGTTTCCCAGGAGGGCCTATTGACTACCTCCTTGAAGTGCTGGAAGTTTACTTCCCTAAAATTCAGGGTTTCGACTTTACTCTTCTCCTCATCCATTTCTCTCAGGACTTCAAACTCCAGCACTGCATGATCACTGCAGCCCAGGAGATTCTTGGTGGTGCACCATTATGGAGTTTAAATAAATATCAGCAGATATTCAACTTTATTGCAGTCTAACTTAAACAGCAAACATGGAGAAATGGAATTGATCTTCTAACTGGTACAGAAAAACATCAGTGGACATTTCTCCAAAATTTTAAGACTTTCACTATGGTACCATGAGAAATAGTACTGACATCAATACTGCTTGCAACTATTTCCTGTTCTGGCATGTTCCTTTCACAAATATTGTGGTGGTGGAATACGTGAACAGAGAATTCTTACAGGATTCTTCCATCAGAAGTGGAAATGTAACTTAAAATTGTACCACGTAAAGACTAGAAACAGTTCTTTACTCTGAAGGGAAAGTCCTTCATAACGCAGTAGGCACGTTCTTGTTCTGACATTAGCACATGAACATACACAGCATTCTGAATTGCCCAGCACTACACAATATTTAAAGATCAAATCCTAAAAATTGCATAGGGGTAGAGATTTCTATGAAAGCAATTATGAGTATTCTAAACTATGGAAAGTATTTTCTAAAGTTAAAATATAAAGGCAATTGAAAGAAGAAGAGGGATTTTTTTTTTTTCCCAGGGGAAAGCTGTAATTTTTAATTAATGTTGCAATTTTCCCTAATTCACAATTTACCAGAGGACAGATTTGGACATGTGAGCCATGTGGATACGATTTCTTCCTCCCTTCCTTCTGGCCAACCCTCCCACCCTATTACTTTCATTTGTTGATCCTGTGCTAGAAGCAGTCCTTGTCAGTAAGCTCTTGCTCTTATTAAACATGAGTAGGAGAGGGAAAATATGCTGGATATAACCATCCAAATGTATGTGAATAAGATGAATCAACAGGACATAAGTAGGTCAATAATGGTTTGTAAAGTGTCAGCATTGTAAGCTTAGTTGGCAGTGTGAGTAATTTATAATTCCACCTACAAGAGTTTCAGAATTGCAAGTATCTGCACATTTGACATGAAACTCAAATGATGTTCCTAGATAAAAAACTGCAAAGCTGTGACATTTATTCCTCCCTGATAAATCATTCCTCTCAAGAAGCAAAGCAAAACCCAAACCAAACCCCAGTTCTTGTTACCATTCTATCACATCTCCAGTTAAATACATTGGAATCAATCAGGTGTTACAGGATTGCAAAACAGTAATAACGTATTGTACCTTATGTAACCACAGTCTTCACTGAATTATGTGAGCTCTGTGCACAATAATCACACTGTTCAACTGAAAGATACAGTAAGAATTTGTGGATGAATGATTCTTGTATTTGAATATTTTACTAGGCCGTCAGTTTTTGCAGAAAATTATGTGTATTGCAATCATTATTTAAACTTGCTCAGGTACCATAAATTGAGCCCTGAACATTTCTGTGTGAAATGTTTTGGTGTGCTGTGTCAAAGCAATGAAAATGTGAATCCCTAAAGAATGGGAATTTAGTGTCAGGTAATACAAACTCACACTGAACAAAAAGTGCACTCACCTCCCTCACTTTCACTCCCTTGATCTGAAACTGATCACCCTAGCTAGCTAATAAGATGCTTATTTAATTTAAATGGGTTTAGGTCTAGAAATTAAACACAAAATTATGTTGTGTTACGGGATACTGATGTAGCTGCATGTGACAAAGGAGCACTCAAATGAAAAAGGAACTAAAAAGCAACAAAACAGTATGAATAAATGCATGCACTTTTAAAAAATAATGGCTTCTTTATAACTTCTTAATGCTTGAGATAAGTAAGTAATATGCTAGAGTAAGTAATAGGTTTATTTACCTCTGTTCTTCACAGGTATGGTTTCGTGGTGGGGCATATTGTTATCCCACGGATCAATCCCTATCCTCTTTGTGCAGCAAATAACACTGGCATTTACAAACTTTCAGCAAATACGACTGCTCGGTATGATGCGTACTGTTACAATGCAACAGGTAAGGAAATGATTTTATGATGCACTTTAGAAACAGATTAACTAAAAATAACATATGTCATCTCCTATTTAAGGTACTGGAATGAGGGCTTATATAGTAAACATAGCCTGGTTTTCAGCTGAGAAGGAATACATTTTGTCAATCTCTAGAAGTGTATCTGTCATGTCAGCAACGACCATTTTGTTATCAGTGTGTTTTGAACTAAATCACTTTTCCAGCCTTGGGACAAACTTTGCAGCTTCAGAACAGTTTGTTATAATGGCTTAGTGAAGTGAACCACTGCAGCAGTGATTCTGAAAGACATAACTGTTGTTAGCCATTGCACTCAGCTCTTCTGTTCATGCAGGCATGAGCTTTACAGCCACCTGCAGTAGCTCCAAGGCCTATGATGGCCATCCCAGGCCCACGGACACGGCTGCTGCTCTGCTGTTTGCAGATTCATTCAGTATTTGCTCAGGCAAATCTCCATTTAGACATGAGGCAGCTGAACAGCAATGTGCATCAGCAGCAGACCACTTTCATCCGAGGTTTTGGACTTTTTAATAGTTGGAGATATTATAGTAAATTACTAGGGAAGTGTATATAGTCTATATAGGAAGTATATATAGTGTATATAGTGACAGATGCTGAACACACTGTTTGAAAATAAAATCTAAACTAACTTCAAGGATCTTGAATTTCAGTAGATTGTGACATTTGAAGTGGAAGCAGAGAGTTCTTACAGAAAGCTGTAGGAAAAGTTTATTGATGATTTGAATGCTGTGATATTTTTTTATTTTGTTCTTGGTAGAGATATAGTTAAAAATCTCTGCATTGGTGGTAGTATCGTGTGAGTTGCCATTGTCTGTCACTCACAGATGACTGCTCACAGATGACTACAGTGGTGATAGTGGTGATGTCCATCCCCTCCAGATCTTTATAACTTCTCCCAAGTATTATTCCCTACCAGCAGTATGAGCAGGTAGCTCTTACATCAGCCCCAAGTGGGGCACTTCAGCCCACAGGAGCCTGCAGTGCTCACCAGAGCAGGGCACATGCTGCCTCTGCCGAGCCCCCCGTGGAGGGGACAAAGTCTTGCCAGCTAAAAAAGATTTGAGTTGCCACTGCCACAATGAGTGGGTCTGACTGCGTTGAAACTGTGTTATAAGACTGTTTCAACTGGCATTGATTGCAGACATTTTCTGGAATGGTTATAGAAATGGAGAATCTCATTGTTAGCTGATGGAACAATCTCGAGGTGCCCCACCTGGGAAGGTGGTACATCAATGAATAACATTTGTTTGGAAATTTGTTTTTCGTCCTCCTCATCTGAAGCTGATGTTTTGTCATTATGTACAATTGATGTAGGTATATACATGATTTTTTAATCCATTTTTTTCAAATTAATACTTTCTATTTTCCTTCTTTCACAGAAACAGAGGAAAAAACATGTGAGCCAGTTGTAAAAATAGATACTTCCTTACTCAGCAGTCAGGATGAAACAGGTACTGTACTGATTAGAAAGACATGCACTTGCTCAATTTTTAGTAACTGATTATTATTTTTACATAAACAATCACTAATATTTTAAAAGCCAAGCCAAACATACGAAAAAGAAGTTAAGAGATGTTCAATAGTAATTAAAGCAACTAGTCACTTGTCTTCCCCTAAAGCCTATGGAGTTTGATTTATCTCAGGGTACCAAACATTTTTTATATAGGTATTTGACATTTTTGACACCTCAGAGCTGCTAACATCCCTTTGACATAAAGGAATTTGCTAACGACTGGAACCTTCATGCATCTGATTTGAGCTGTTTGTTAGAAAAGCTCAAATGCTGGAAGCTGAAAAAAGGTTCATGATAAATTATTTCTTCCGACTCTAAATTCTGATTGACTTTACAAATGCCAATACATTATGTTAAAATCAAGCAGTTTGATAAAAATAAGTGATGCAAGTCAGGCCTTACAAATGCGAAAAATATACAAATTAGCATATATGCATTAGACATATTTTAGTGATGTATTAGGTTAGATAGGAGGGCAAAAATGCGTGAACTGGTGTTAATCCATAGGCATTACTCTTTATTATAGCTGCGAAGCTCCTTGATATTAATTCCGTTTAATTCCATTTCTGCAGTCATTGACAACGCAGATGGCTCCCGTTACAACGCGGATGGCACACGTCACACCGGTGGAGAGTCCTCAACCTCAGGGGTGGATGATGAAAATGCAGGTAGTGGATCAACTCATGAGACAACTCCCATGGATGCCTCCATCAGCCGGTCCAGCCCCTCATATTATGGAAGTCCTACTCCAGTCTCACAGCTGCCAGATCATTCTTCTGGAGGAGGTGAAAAAGAAGTTCCTGGAAAAGACTATGGTAAGGACAGTAGGTTGACACTAATTTCATGGGGCCCTGCCAAATACAAATGCCATGTTCTTCTCTACTTATTTAATCATTTATGTTGCTTGTGTGACTGAAATTATCAAAAGTCTGAAAAGACTCGCTCCCATTTAACATTAGGGATACAGATATAAGTCATCCTCTAAGTACAGTAAAGCTTACTGTGTGACTACAGGCTTTTTATCAAATCACCAATAAATTACCAGTGAAGCAAACCGGTATTTTGCATCACTATCCTCAATACATACTGAAATTAATAAAAGAAAAAGCAAGAACATTAGGATTATAAAACTACTTTTCACTGGTGGTGTACTCATGGCATGTTACGCTTGTTTTGACATGTAGCTAGCACCATGAAAGGTAAATCCTAAGACTGTCTTGCTAAGGAACTAGGATCAGAAACATTCCCCACATTCCCCAAGGTGTGTGCTATGTATTTCTGTTGATTGCTGTTACAACTGTTACCATCTGTGCTTGCATGCATAGTCTAGATTTTTGGACTAAACCTCAGAATATATCTCAGCAGAGGGGAATATAAATAACTTCACTCATTGCTCTAGAATCCCTGTCCTCATGTCGTACAGGTACAATGAGATCTTGTATCACATAAACAGATCATTGCCAGAATGTTCATTATCACTGTAATACATTCTCCTCTTCAAATGATCTGTTTGGGTGATATCCTTACTGTGTTAGTGAGATAAGCTTATGTGGGGCCTGCATCTTTCTTCTCTCTTGGACTAATAAATGAAGGAATGAAGCTTGCAGGGTAGAATAGTTGGAGTACTTGTGAGTACTGTATTGCAACTGAGCTTATGAAATAGTAATGATTTATCCATCACCATACAGATGATGAATTTCCATCTGTATCACCTGACATCTCTTTGGGGACAGTGGCTGGTGATTTCCATGAAGGAGATGATGGACAGTATCCTGCAAGTACTAGTAAGATTTATGTTTCATAATAACTACATGACACATATATCACATTAAAACTGCTTTCTTCTTCCAGAAGGACGTTCTGGTAAGTGTTGAAGTATACAACACCTCAAAAATTGGAAAGACATTGAAATTGACTACTTTTTAGACTGGTCAAGTGGGAAATGAACTTCACTCTCTGAGACAAGGGGAGCAAAATCATTTACAGTATGTTTGCTTCAATGCTTGTACCTGATGCTGTTTTGGGTTTCCCACAGCTGGTTTATCACATTATGAGGAATCACCAATTAGTACAACCTGTTATCACTTGAAGTCAATTTATTTCTGAGGTAGAAAAGGATATTTTTGTAGATTCGTGATGTTATTCTAATATATTTGTAGTTGTGAATGTAGATAATCCGTGTCAAAACCATGGCCTTGCTAACCAAGGCAGTGCTTTATATGGTATTTCCAAGCCATTTGTGCACTGCAAAAACTAATTTCATCCTTGCTGTTGGCAATATGCATAAGAAAAAATTGGGGACTGTGGTGGCTCCGCAGTCTTTGAGGACCCAAAAGAACAGTAGCCATTTTCTCTTTTTGTCCTTAAATAGCTTTACTGAGTTGGAAAAACTGCTTATGATGTTTTTATCAAATATGTAGTGAACAGCAGCTACAATAAATAAAAAGCTTTTGAAGTCCTCTTCCATATTTTAAAGTGGAAATAACATACATATGTTCACACTAGTTCTTATGGTTAGAGTGATAAAGATCTTTGCCTCAGAAAATAAAGTGAACCTAAAAGGAGAACATTTTAATTATACAGAGGAAATCTACAGAGGCGTGTTGTAGTAAAGATCAAACTGATAGAAATGAAAGTTCCTTCCCACTGGCTCTTTTATTTTTTTCTCCATCAGGGGAATCCATGCTGCTTGATTGTCTGTTGGCTGCTGATAGTTGGTCAAATGGTCTGAGAGACTTGGACAAATGGTGCCCTCATCACTGTATTTAGAGGAGGAATGATTGTGTGCATTACAGTTAGCAAAAGCTTTGCTAAAAGACATAAATTATTAAACCCAAGCATCTTTTCTCAGAAGAGGGTTAGTAATGCCTTATAAGTATATAGATAGAAAAAGAAATATTAGGTTGATTTTACCCCAAACCTTGAAAAATATAGAGAATTTTCTGGTGTTTGTTTCCAGTGAAAGCTTTTGTTACAAAATGTTGCCTGTAAGGGTTGGGTGTAGAGTTCAGAAAATCTCACCTGGTAATAGTGGGGAGTTTGGTTGACTCTGGTGGTGATTTTTCCTTTCTATATGTTTGCTTTTGTGTGCACATGTGACTTAATGTTTCCGTGTGCTGGTGTTTCTGTACCCACTAAAAAAAAACCTGCATTGTTTCTGTACAGGAACGCTTTCTGTTTTCATTTTAATACTTGATTATCAAATGTATTGGTCCTGAATATGTATGTCCCTTCCTCTTGCTAGCAGTTCTCTCTCCTGGGCAAGACTGTTTTACAGAGGGAAAACTGGAGATATTTAAATCTGAAAAGATCAAAGAAACTATAGAGCAATGTGATAAAATGTGTCAATACTGATAAATGTGTAGAAGTGATAGCATTGGCATGTTTGTTTACAGGGTTAGGATTGATAAACTGGTTCTCTGGAGGAAAAAAAAAAAAAGATAATGAAAGTAATGCTCCTGGGCATTTCTGATAGCTCTGGCTGTTACCCAGCAACATCACTTTAATGCAGAAGTGTTTAACTCATTTAGTTTAATTTTACTGCATTATAAAGGAATCAATAACCTAGCATTCCTTTTAGAAAGACGATAAGTATAAGCTGTGCGTCTCTCTGAGAAGTCATCAGATATTCAGTAGCACAGGAAAAAGTGACATGGAGAGCAATCCAAAAAAGAAGGAGTAAAGCCATGTCCCAATATCTGTTACTTAGTTTGTATAGCAGTGCAGGCTCAGTGGAATATCCTGGCCACAATTTAATTTCCCAGAGAAAAATCCCACAGACAGGGAAGTAGAAAATTAAGAAATAAGTAAAGAAAAGTATTTGTCATGTATCTTCAGATAGATGGCAGAAAATCTATCTATCTATCTATCTATCTATCTATCTATCTAATTCTGTAGTGTGTTAAAGTGAGAAACAAAATTGGTGGCTCTCCACTGTACTACAATTCATTTGTAAAGTTAAAGTTTTTTTAAAAGATATCTAGCTTAATCTAAAGAATTCTGTGCTATGGTTTGAAATGAGCAATTTGCACAGCTCCTTGTTCTTCAGATGATACACATTCATTCTTTCTCTGGATTTGGACATCACTGGTGGTGTGCTCCATCAAGTTAATGGGCCAGATTAATACAAAACCAGCGCTTTACCATTGACTTTCTATCCTTGCCCAAACAGGTTTTACTCTTTGTTATTAGCAAATTATGATTCACCTCTAGGTGTGCCATGAATCAGATGCAGGACTCTAATTGATTAATGAGCTATGTACATGAACAGGAACTCTGACTGATTTTTTTCATCCATATTTGATAGACACATTTATATCTATTTGCATACCAATACCTATTTGACTGCACAGTGGAAGAAAAAGCTGTAGATTCCTGTAATTTTTCGAAGCAGAAACATCTTTACATTCAGAAATATCTATCACAAACCTGTAGAACTTAATATTTGATATGCTGTGTTCTGAGGAAATGTTGTGGATTGGTAATGTGATAGGAGTAAAGCCGCGCCTTGCTCCCTGTGATATACTAATGCCTACCTGGAAAGTGTTTCTGGTATAAAATGAGCTGCCAGCATCAGGACAAAGGGAATGCATGTGCCTTTTGGATGGAATGGCCTCAGTTCTGAGCTCAGGTCCTCGGCAGCATTGGCTTTGTGGATACTTCTTTCATCTTTTGATTTTTTGTCATCTTGGTGGATGTTCCTCATTCTGAGCTCTATTTCAAAGACTGTCTACTCTCTTCTGCTGTCAGAGCCTGTGAGGAGCTCATTAACCTTATGGAACGTGGAGGGGTGAAAAGCCCCCCAGGGCTTTTTGGTGGCTGCTCTCAAGGGAGCATGTTCTTCCCTGGCACTGCCAGAAGTGCTTGCATCTGGCTAGGCATTGGAGGAATGTAATGACACCATGGGTTCATACATTCGCCCTGCTCTCACATCCATCTCTGGGCGTGAGCGTGCTCAAGGTGCTGGTGCTGGTGGACTTGACTTTGCTGGAGGAAAAGTTGCTTCTCAAGAGATAATCACAAGATCTTGGTTAAATGAGCCATGTCCTAACAGCTCCAGGGCCTCATCGTGACAACCTGGAGAAAACCACCACCCAAGCTTGGTGGAATCTGTTCCCAGACAACTGGTGGTGGTCGAATCCTGGAGAGAAGACGCAAGAACCCACGCCAGCAACCAGGGGTAAAGAATGCCATGCTAAGAGGCTGCTTTGATTAGGGGCTGAATTACCAGAGACCAGGGCAGCAAGGTGCACAAACCCTTAAGTGGAATGGGGAGTGAATGTGTGGCGTTTATCACCGCTGTTCATTGCAGCGTGCTTGATGTAGGAAAAGCAAAGTCCTGAGCTCTCTGTCACGGACTGTACACGTGGTAGCAATAGAGCAGTTGTCCACACTGTCCATGCACCATGGAGGCATTCTGCCTGTCTGAAAGGGATGAGTATGGGAGTCATTATGTAAAGCATGTGCCTGGGTCTTTTCTTTCTTCCTGTTTGGAAGCAATTTAGGAGCAGACTGTTCCAATAAGAAGGACTTGTAGGGGAGAGGAAGGAATGGTTTTCAAGCCAGTATGCTCTGATCTACCTGCTAGAAGAGGAGAGGGCATGGTTAGAGCTGTGAGCATGCAGGGGTCCCAAAATGTACCTAAGAGCTCTAGAGGGGCAGCTTCAGCATGCCCATGGCAGAGTGGTGAACCCCTTGTGAGTGAAAAGGTCAGGAGCAGCTACAGACCCTGGGAAGCACGGGGCTGTAAATTCTCCTCTGTGATTGTGAGGCTGTGAGTAGGGGAGGCAGGAAAGCTGAACTGCTGCCAGCAGAAGGCCTTGTGGGTTAGGGCTTCATGGCAGATTTAACATCATCACAGCAGATGTGACCTCCAGTGGCAGTGATTCAGATGATGAAGACTCTTCTGAGGAGGTGGTGTACCCCACAGTGTTTCCAGGCTGGGGCAGGAGTGTGGCCAAGGACGAGACTGCTCCGAGTACGAGTAAGGAACTTCTGCTGTCTTTGGTTGGTTTGTTCTTTTTCCTGTCCTACCTGATGCTCCTCCTTCCTAGGTGCACATCTATTGTTTGAAAATTGGATGATCTCATCAGCTCTTTTTCAAACACATCTCTCATGTCACATAAAAGCCCAATTTAGAAAGTTTGGGCTCTATATAGCTAGAAGAGCTAGAAGAGCTAGAAGAGCTTCTATTGATTCTTGAATTGTTGTCTTCATTCTCATTTGACTTGTAGATTTTCCTTGTGACTTCTTGGGAGTCAAGGACTGATTTCACTTTGGAGGGAATGTCCAACCCTCTACAAGTAGCACGATCATTTCTCTTTTTCTGCCAACAACGAGTTGGCTTGCCTAGCATAGAGGATGAAAAGGCTGTTGATTCCTGTATTTTTTTAAAGCAGAAATCTCTTTCCATCTGTAAATACTGGGCATATGTATCCTGCTATTGGATATACTATGTTCGGAGAATAGGCTGTGCACTGGGAAGAGGATAGAAGTAAAGCTGCTCCTGTCTCTCCATGCTGTACTGATGCCCACTCTGAAAGGTGTTTCTGGTGTGCATTTAGCTGCCAGCAATAGGTCAAGGGGAGTGCATGTGTCTTTTGAGGGGAATGGCCTCAGTTTTGAGCTCAGGTCCTTGGCAGCATTGGCTTCAGGGGCTTGTCAGTAGAAGACCAGTTTGCTTCTCTGGGTGTGCTTATCTCTGGGTATCCCTTTTGCCTGTCATGGATACTTCTTATATCTTTTGTCATCTTGGTGGATGTTCCTCATTCTGGGCTCTATTTCAAAGACTGTCTACTCTCTCCTGCTGTCAGAGCCTGTGAGGAGCTCATTAACCTTATGGAACGTGGAGGGGTGAAAAGCCCCCCAGGGCTTTTTGGTGGCTGCTCTCAAGGGAGCATGTTCTTCCCTGGCACTGCCAGAAGTGCTTGCATCTGGCTAGGCATTGGAGGAATGTAATGACACCATGGGTTCATACATTCGCCCTGCTCTCACATCCATCTCTGGGCGTGAGCGTGCTCAAGGTGCTGGTGCTGGTGGACTTGACTTTGCTGGAGGAAAAGTTGCTTCTCAAGAGATAATCAAAGATCTTGGTTAAATGAGCCATGTCCTAACAGCTCCAGGGCCTCATCGTGACAACCTGGAGAAAACCACCACCCAAGCTTGGTGGAATCTGTTCCCAGACAACTGGTGGTGGTCGAATCCTGGAGAGAAGACGCAAGAACCCACGCCAGCAACCAGGGGTAAAGAATGCCATGCTAAGAGGCTGCTTTGATTAGGGGCTGAATTACCAGAGACCAGGGCAGCAAGGTGCACAAACCCTTAAGTGGAATGGGGAGTGAATGTGTGGCGTTTATCACCGCTGTTCATTGCAGCGTGCTTGATGTAGGAAAAGCAAAGTCCTGAGCTCTCTGTCGCGGACTGTACACGTGGTAGCAATAGAGCAGTTGTCCACACTGTCCATGCACCATGGAGGCATTCTGCCTGTCTGAAAGGGATGAGTATGGGAGTCATTATGTAAAGCATGTGCCTGGGTCTTTTCTTTCTTCCTGTTTGGAAGCAATTTAGGAGCAGACTGTTCCAATAAGAAGGACTTGTAGGGGAGAGGAAGGAATGGTTTTCAAGCCAGTATGCTCTGATCTGCCTGCTAGAAGAGGAGAGGGCATGGTTAGAACTGTGAGCATGCAGGGGATCCCAAAATGTACCTAAGAGCTCTAGAGGGGCAGCTTCAGCATGCCCATGGCAGAGTGGTGAACCCCTTGTGAGTGAAAAGGCCAGGAGCAGCTACAGAACCTGGGAAGCACGGGGCTGTAAATTCCCCTCTGTGATTGTGAGGCTGTGAGTAGGGGAGGCAGGAAAGCTGAACTGCTGCCAGCAGAAGGCCTTGTGGGTTAGGGCTTCATGGCAGATTTAACATCATCACAGCAGATGTGACCTCCAGTGGCAGTGATTCAGATGATGAAGACTCTTCTGAGGAGGTGGTGTACCCCACAGTGTTTCCAGGCTGGGGCAGGAGTGTGGCCAAGGACGAGACTGCTCCGAGTACGAGTAAGGAACTTCTGTTGTCTCTGGATTATTTCTTTCTTGATTTTCCTGTCCTACCTGATGTTCCTCATCCTTTGTCATGCATATATTTTGTGAAAATTGGATGATCTTCTCATCAGGTGTTCCCTTCAGAAATATCTCTTTTGTGACTGGAGAATTATCTCAGGTCTCTAGGACTAAAATTATGTCTGTTCTTTCACTTCTTAAAATTATTATCTCAGTTTCATGTTTATTCAAATGTTTCCATTTACTCAGGATTTTTCAAGACAAAAAAGTTTATCTTTCATTCTATTAATTTAAGTATTAAAATAATTCTAGTTTGTGTTATATATAACCTACGTCTATTTCAATAGTAGACTTCCTTTCTGTGGAAGATGCTCAGGCACAGTTTGGAAAGGCCTAATCCCAAGTCCCTTTTTCATTGGGAACTGTCAACAAAACAGTCTTATGTTTTCTACCTTCTGCACACTTCCCATGCAGTCTTCTAATATCATCTCATTTGTTTTGTGACCTCAGATATCTAGGCAACGTCCAGTATTTCAACTAACATGTTTTAATATGTAGCATTATTTTCCTCATATGAATACTCCTACAGTTATCATCTGAGAACTCTTTTTTTTTAATCCAAAAGCCATCCATAGATGAAATAACTTTGTCTGAAAACCAGAAAAACGCCACATATGAAGGTCAAATGTAAATGCTGTGTGTCACTGAAGTGCACAAACTGCTACTTGGCTTTATGACCAGGGAATGGCCCCAGCCCTGGGGGTTTTTTAACATAGATGTTGCTGTTAATGACTACACTCTAATGCTCTTACTTGTACAAAGTTATTAATCTCTTCTATTTCTGTAATTTTATTTAATTTAAGAACTTCTTAATGTGTCTGTTGTCTGTGCTCTTATTTAATCAGCAGTCACTGTTCATAAGCCTTTTATTTTTTTGAAGATAGCTCAGTATTTGCGTATTTTTCAGTAGTGGTTTCCATTTTTAGTAGAAAATGCAAAATCAGGAATTCATCTTGCTTTGGGACGTCTTATGTTTCTTCCTATGCTTTGGATAGTTTTGGTGTTTATTTATCTTTGAGACTCTGTATTGGTAACTTGTCCCTCAGGTGTACTGCATTCCATACCTTTGATGGCCTAGTGGTGTGTGCATGATCCATGGGTGAAAGTGTATTCAGTCTCTGGTCACAGACCCTTGTAGAAGTTCTGTTTTATCTTTCTAATTGTATTATAACTTTCTTGACTAATATTGGCTTCCTGGTGCTTGTCAAGGTGCTCTCTTTTTTTTGCTGACCATGGCTTTTTTGCTCGGTTGTGGATATTCTAACATGGTACTTCTTGAGTATTTCTTAAGTACTTAGCAAACATGTTTTACATGTATTGAGATATCTGCCATACTCCTTAGGTCCAGCATTATTCTTAACACATGAGTTTAAATTTCTACAACTGCTACAATGGCTTTGCATTGCTTCTACTGTACATTATTCTTCTGCTGCTTGTTTTTCCCATTTTTCTTGGGAAGCTTTGCATCTGTCAAATGCAAAGAAAAGAGCAACTGGTTTGATGTGAAGGGATTTGATAAGAAGAGTAAAGAGACTACAACTAGGCTATGCAAGAACTTCCATTTTCCATCACCTTTTTGGCACACATGGACAGTAGATTTGGAGCACAGTCAGCACTGAACCCTCTATTGTCCCAACAGCTGTGGACTCACAACACGAAACACTTCTGGAAATCACCACACAAGCCCATTGGAACCCCACCTTTACAGATGAAGAGGAGCAGTATCCTAGCTCTGCTAGCAGGGGTAAAGAAATCAAGCATTTCAGATAATACTCAGATTTCTGATATAATTCAGTGAAGTATGACACTCGGGGTGCAGCTGTTTGTAATTCCCATACCATTAGCATCAGTTCAGTGTAATACCTTTACATTATTTGTACTAGAGCCCTCAAAGGTGGCATCTGTAACATTCATCTATCACTCGAATCTATCTTATCTATCTAAAGTTGATTTCTTGCCACTTTTCCTCACATCTCTGGTATTTTAAAATTGGCATTGCCAGTAATGTGTGGTAAAACTGAGCAGACTGCAACTTTTGGTGAGAAAAAAAAATCCCTTTTTCCACTTCAAAATTTCTATTGTAAAATCTGAAGACAAAAGAAAAGAAAGGGAGCTAGTGTTTCCAATACATAAATTGTCCTATAAAGGATAATATATTACCTCCAGATGAACGTGAACATTTTGCTACCAGTGTTGGTGCCAGTAGCCAACTGAGATACAAAAAGCGTTCAATTCTAAAATCTTCTGTAGGAAAAAGCTTACAGAGTGCATTCTCAAGCTATTTTTCTGTGTCATTCTGATTCTGAGATTGTTTTGAGCAGCAGAAGTTTATACAATTGGCATTAGAACAGGCTCTGTAATCACACAGAAATTGTTTTTGTGATAACTTTCTTTTAGTGGTGAAGTATTGTTAGATCAGTTGTATTCATACATTGATTAATATTACCTCTTTTTTTGTAAGACAATATATATTAGGTTTAATTTAAAAATAATGAGCAACATTTGCAAGAGTCTTTACAAATATTTCATTGCCTGAATGTGAAGATAAATATTCCTCCAGTTTTCCTCTTCTTGGGAAATAGCATAGTTTCTCTCTCTGGTAACTTATGACATGTGTAACACATCCAGCTCATTCTTTGCATGCTCTGATTAAGGACCTTAGCTTTACTTTTATATACCACTCATGGAAATGTTTGATACTCAAGGCAAATATATTTCCAGCTGAGTTCTTATGCTCATCTTAGGTTTCTTGATGTATCTCTTCCAAACCTTCGTTAGAACATCTCTTATGGTGGTGGTACTTCAGCTGATTTCTGACTGCATCTTCTGCTGTGTAAACAACAGCAAGTTAAAGAGTAAGCAATGAATTAATTTTATTGGTAAGAGCTTTAATCATTATTGAGTTCAAAATAAGAACGCTTATCTACTTATATGAACCTACTTATTTAATTCATACAATCTCAGAAGAAATTACAATTTCCTTAGGGCCAGCTTTGTAATTGTGCAATTGAGATAACTCAAAAGAGAAGGTTCACCAGTGTTTTACTTTAAAAACCCAGAATACACAAACTCAACTGTTAAGTTTGTATTAATAAATATGAAGTAGAGATGCTAGCTGTTGTTTCTATGGGCTCTTCTGGTTCTTGGATATCTTTTATCTTCCACTGGTCATTGGGATCCTTTCTAGTGTACTTAAATCTTGTGCTGCTCCTGGTCATGCTTTTGTGTGATAGGGTTTCCAAAGGATTTCTGTTTTCTTTCATCTTTCATTTCACATGAAATGAACAACAACAAGAAAAAGCCAAAACGCAAAGGCCAAACACCGTTATTATGTAGACTATGATAACGATAATATGATGATGTTGAGTATTTTGATCATTATTGATTCAATCACAATCTTACCAGCACTAGTTACAAGTGAAAATGAAAAACATCAAGGACCAACTCAACATCCACTATTACACAGCGTTCATTCTGGAGGGATCAGTCAAGAACAAAATCCTGCAAATACCACTGGCAGTATTGAACAACCTGAATTTACTACTGTGGGTGAAAATTATTTTGGAAAGGAAACTTCTACAGGTAATATTACAGGTCACATTTTAGTAAATTTTCAGGATTTTCTAAAGATTTAATTTTACTAACATTTTTGCATTCTGAGGCAGTAACACAGGTTCTGTGAACAAACCTTAGCAATTTTGATGTTATATTATTATTTTTTAAATTCGTCTATTCTTCAGACTTTTCCCGGATGTCTGTCTTCTATTTGTCTTGCATGTCAAGACCTTTAGTAGGTTAATTCTGTAACTGTCTCTTATGTTTTGCATTGTGTGTCATGCAGTCACAAGCTTTCAACAAGCTGTCTACCAGGGTTTTGTCTGCAGGAAACAGAGAAGGTTTAAATGGAAAAAAAATAATGTCTGCTGCATTTTTCACTCCTTTTGGAACTGTGTTCCCTTCCCTGTTGCAAGCCATTATTGGACCTGGAATTTTTTTTTTCCAGTTTTTATTAATGGCAGTTATAGCTAAAAAAAAATATCTAAAATGTCTACTCATTCCACTTTTGAACTATGGCAAGATGATATTGGTGATGAAGGGAAGAAAACAAAAGCATAATGTAGAATAAGAGGAAGGGTTCTCATTTTCATTATTTGAATCAATTGAAACATGAAAGATCAAATTATACTGTGAGGGTGGTAACTGAAAACTGATATATTTTAATTTCTGTTCCTGTGAGCGTACCAAACTTATGAGTTAATGACAGATGTCCTGTACAAAGCACTGCCAACAGTGAATGCACCACAGTCATCATCTGCTCTTGTGGATTATCAAATACAGGTCTCTGATAATCTATTATACTACACTACTACAGCAATACATATTGACCTAATTGCAATTAAAATTGTAACACACTGTGGCAAATTTCTTTCTTTTTTTCCCCCCCGATTGGGTTGAAGGGGTTAAGAAGGTTTATGCTTTTTACACAATTTGGGTACTATTTTGCTATGATTGTATAATAAAGTCTACAGGTTGGTTGACATGGATAGTGTTTTTCTAGATAACTACAAGATTAGATATTCTCCAGCTGAATGCTGTCTTATTCATTGTGTGCACCATTCACAAATCTGAACCATGACCTAGCATTACCCTTTGTCACACGTCTTTGTTTTCCTGGAGATGCTGCAACTAATAAAACAGTGAAACTTTGAGGAGAAAAAATTGGATATAGTCAACACACTCGAATTATGTGTTTAAAATCTTACTGATGGGTCATATCCTTGCAGTTATTTATGTCTTTGAGGTTTTTAATTCTGCATCAGTGAATTTTGGTCTAATATTCAACAGTACAAGGTTGACAGCAAATTCAGAGAAATACTTTTGAAAAACAGTAAGGCACCTTGATTCTGAAAAGCATATGCTCAGATTGAGGAAGGAGTTCATCCTCCTGATGACAGTAGGCAGCTTTTCTAAATATAAACTAGGATGAGAAGCAGATCTACTTCACTTCTCTTTGCTATTAAATGTAGTCGATATGTGAGCAAGACCTGTCATAGAGGCAAGAACTGAAGAAGAGAATAGTGTGAGAAATGGATCTTTATATACTGAGTTCATAATTGCTTCACCATCATCATAACAGCTCTGGCCCCCAGCCATGGGGCCAAACAGAACGACTCAGCGCAAGACCCATTGGTGTACCCAGGCTGGGATGAGGAAGAGGATTATGCCACACAGCCTGCTGTAACAGATAGAGTTATTCCCTCCAGAGAGAGCAGTCCTGAAAGAGAGTCTTCCACTACAGGTACTAGTAATAATGTCTGTCATGTATGTTGCATCACTTCTGTCTCTCAGATGGCCTCTCCTGGAAAGAGATTGCAAGAACTTGTAGACAGGAGTAATTACTGATCTCTTAAAATAATCTCATAAACTGTAGGGTGATTAATTTTCTCTGCACCCTGTCTAGATGGTGGTGAAACACAAGATTTAAATTTTAGCTCCGTATAAAACATTTGTTCTTTACTTGCCAACACCACTTATAGGACTTTTCATTCCTTAGCGAAGCATGGCTGTGAAATTGCATCCAGCTCATTACATAAGTTATATCATTTGGTGCTGCCAAACTGACTTTATCATGAAGTCAAATCCATACTTATGTATATTTTTACCTCAAGAGGTTAATCCATTCAATTTGTGAATATTCACCTGGCGAAAGAGTGTTCTTTTCATAGACTTTATTGAAATATTTATCCCTCTGGTCATTCATAGAGTGATGAGAGGCAGGAATCTATAAAACTGGCATGACACAGCATCATGATGCCTTCTCATGTAAGACAGTATTTATAACATCAAAATAATGTTCTAAAAACATGGTGTGATCTCTTCTTCTGGAGGTCTCCCCTCTCCATCTGCCACTAGAATCTGTGTATTTTGCCAACATCTCGTTCCAACATGCTGAGCTTAAATGTGGAGCTTAAGGGTCTCTCAGAAGCCAGTGACAGTGTGGAGGAACAAGCAGAGGCCTTCGTGTCTTCTTGACTGTCAGTATTTCAGTACTGATACCTGTAATGTGAAACAGACTGTAACAGCAAGTGACAGTGCCAAGGAAGCTGAGACTCTGTAGGTGGCCTGGGATGCAGGTCAGGGAATCCTTCTGACTGCTGCCTCTGTGTCTTTCTCTGGGTCCACTGCCCTCGAGACTCTTTTTAATTAAGTAAAAAAGTGGATGAGAACAGCAAATGGATATGTTTTACCAGAACTGTGAGAGAGCAGTGATGATGTACACAAGGTCTCAACTCTCTGCCCTTTTTCTGGAGAGAAAAGGGTAACAGTGCTTTAAGGGGAACAGGAGGCTTGGATGGGATGGTAATGGGAAGGCCACAGCAGCACACACATGGAATTCACAGCTATTAAATAATCTGTGTTTAAATCATCTGTTATTAAACCATCATAGCAGCTGTTGCCTCTCCTGATGGTGCCCACCACGAAGAGCCAACTCAACCACTTCCGCCTTGGGATTATGAATCAGAAGTGAGCAGTGAAGGCATCACAAATCCCACAGATGCCCCTGGAGATGAAGTTTTCCAAAGGACCACAGCCACTATGATCAAAGATGGTAATGACTCTCCTCCGATGGGTTCCAGTAAAAATAATGGATTGTACTCATTTCTCATGTCTGGTGTGAAATGAGACATTATTTCTTCTGAAACTGACTTCTTTCCCTGTCTTTCTCATCTTCAAAGTGTGAATTCTTGTTGGGAAATTGCAGTGCAAATGCTTTTATAATTTTGTTGCATGTGAATATCCCAACAAGAATTCCTATCTGTTTAAGGATTTTTTTTTTCTGTGTGCCATGTTTCTTATGTCCCCTGACTGCTCAGGTGTATTTTTAACTGAGAAAACAGTTGCTTTTGGAGGTGGCTGGTAGTCTAAATGTTTGTTTTTCATGTCTGGTCGTTCCTGATCTTAATATTTCAATATATTCTCCTAATACTGTAAAATTTGAAATAATTTATTGGCGTTTGTTCATGTAGTTCTGCAAGGTTCTAACTTAAATTCTTAAACTCTGCATGTTATCCATTTAAAATTATCCTCATTCAAAATGCTGCTTTTTTATTTAATACAATAAGATATTTTTTTATCACACTGTGTTGTTTGGAACTTCTTGCATCTTTTCTTCCTGCATTTTCTAAAAAAGACATTCTAAGGAAAAATTTGCTGTTATCCTTTTGCTTTTCTTCCTCAAAATCCATTTTTATCTGGATTATTTAATCCTCAACATCTGGGATTTGACAGGGAGCTATGAAAACTACAAATTGTGTGGATTATAAATACAGTTTGTAGATTAAAAAGTTGGTGTTCTCTATCATCTGCTCATTTTCTAAATATGAATGAGATTCTGTAAAGTTTCCCAGTTCACTGTTTTCAAGCTTTATGAGATTTGACAGGTCAGTTGCAAATATGAAAACCCAAGTATGATTTTGCAATTTGTTCAGATGTTATTAATTAAGTCATTCTAATCTGATTCCTGTGTAACAACAGGAATTCTTATACTCATTCTGAAAATAATATTGCTGTTTTCTCACTTGTAAACAGTGTTCACTAGGTATTTTCAAAATCAGTATTTTAGGCTGCATTGTGAATATTAGTGAAGGAAGAGACAAGCCAAAAAGAGTGTGTCATATGCAGAGGATATTCTTTGCTTGTGGCTTTGTTTTGTTTTGTTTTGTTTTTCTTCTCACTGCATAGTCTACATAGGCAAACAAATTAAAAACGTAGAGTTTATTAAAAATAAAGAGGGAGTAATATGTAAGGTGCATTTTTAAAATGTTTTTGAAGTTAACTTGGCCATGATCACAACAGTCACAGCCTCCACTGACATTCTGGCACCAGAAGATACAACCCAGGAAGCATGGGCACCTCACCTTGTGGTAACAGCTGCTTCCTCTCCTGAGGGTGCCCACCACAAAGAGCCAACTCAGACACCTCTGCCTTTGGATGATGAATCACAACAGGGCACTGAAGGCATCACAAATCCCACAGATATGCCCAGAGATGAAGTCCTCCACAGGACCACAGCCAGTGTGACCAAAACTGGTAATGACTCTCTTCTGATGGGTACCAATGAGAATAATGGATCATACTCATTTCTCATGTCTGGTGTGAAATGAGACATTATCTCTGCTGAAGATGACTCCTTTCACTATCTTTCTCATCCTGGGGAATCTTCATTCTTAGTGTGGACTTGCAGTGAAAAATCTGTCGTAGGATCTGTGAACAAGGCATAAGGGACTCCTTGCTGGTGCACTTGGTGGTTTCTGACCTTTGCTGAAGCATGTTTTTGGGTGATCTCTCAAATGTTCTGCGAGACATGCACTTTGGTGATTCTGAATCCCCAGCCTCATCTTCCTTTCTTGTGCATCAGTGGGATCAGGTTGGATATGCTTCGGCACCATGACTGGTGTGGTGGAGGTGCTCTGGCAGATTAATCAGATTACTTGGTCCTGCAACTCAGCAGCAGCACCATCACTGGGCAGTGGTGTCCCAGTGGTGAGGGCAGTGCATTCATAGAAGAATTACATCCCTTAAATTCTGCCATCAGTTTCTTACTTCTCCTCTCCTGTGTATTGCCAGGCAAGACTGACAGAGGTGAGGCTGCTCATTCCTGAGTTACAGGGTCAGGTTGTTGCTGCTAAAGTCTCTTCTTCTGAAGGTCTCCCCTTTCCATCTGTCACTGGGATCTGTATATGTTGCCAGCATCTTGCTCCAACATGCTGAGCATAGATGTTGAGCTTAGGGGCCTCTCAGAAGCCAGTGACAGTGTGGAAGAAGGAGAGGCCTTCGTGTCTTCTCTCGTCCTTCTGTGCTTTGCATGAGGAAGGTGAAGGTGCTTTCTGGCTTGCTGTAGCCCAGGAAATGATATGGGTGGTGGTTTTTGTGAGTGCTCCCTGATCATGCCACCATCATGGCAGTCATAGAGTCTGTGGATGATGCTGACCAAGAGAAAGCAACCAAGGAGCCACTGGCACCTGGCACTGCACCTGGAAGGGAAGGTGAACCAGCAAACACCACAGATGGTTTCCATGTCCATGGGATACCTGGAGTTTTTTCAGACATTGAGGACCGTTTTATTCCCTTGCAGACTCCTCTTACTACCAGTAAGAACAATGAATTATAACCATTTTCATTTATCCGTCAGTAAGTTATTGTGGACAATGGCTATTGTCCAAAAATGTGTACTAAGCATAATTGTAAATGGTTGTCATATTATGATTTCCTTTTTGAGTTTTGTTATTGGTTTTAACCTGCTGATAAGATGTCATGAATGGTATCTCTTTCTAGTAAAAGCATTAGCTAAAGGCTGAATATAGTGTTTTGCAAATAAGCTTTTCTTATATTCTGTTATCAACATGTGGTAACACAGCTATTGAAATGAAGAAGTGCAAGCTTTCTGCTCATGCCCATACATTTGTGATAGCATTTTGTCTTTTTTTGCTGGGCACAAATGACAGCTATGTAACCCTTAGCTATCTGTCACTTTTTCCCCATTTGTAACCTTCTACATTAGCTGAATACGTACAAAAGAAAGGTAATTCTCTGTGACACCATTTTTTTCCTAGCTATATGTGCTGTTGGCATCTTTCCAGTGATTAATTGTAGCTCTTACTGGGCTGTAACTGACATTTCATTTGTGAACAGCTTTGTTTGTCAAAGGGTTATTCTTCTGATGAAGTTAGTGCAGTTAACAGTGTTTGCTTATTATACTACATGTAGCCTTTGGTATTTTTTTATGTATGCTCACATGCTAATAATATGGGAAATGAAGGGACTTTTCTTTATCCCCAAATGTAGTTTCCATACAAATAACCATGCTAACAGTAAGGGCTTTTTTCCCAATTCAGCTAATCCAAACACTGTTTTCATGCACTTTCTTGGAAGTTAGTGGAACCATTCCAATGTAGAATTTCACCAATGCTCTGTGGACATTCATTGCATATAAACACGATTATGTACCTATATTTTTACAGCATTATACAAAAAACACTTGAAAGCTAATTCTTTTAATAATTCATTAGTATTAATTAATATATTGTGAGGTAGAACTTGGGCTAATTATTTTTTCAAGAATTTTGTATAAACCAGTAAATTCAACTCTAACAAAATTGCCTGGTTATAGTATTTTGACATAGCCATAGCACTAAAAATGCAAAATATGTATTTGTCAGAATTTTATTGGAAAGCCAAATCTGTTTTAAATAATGTCTTCCTACTAAAACTCATTTCTTTCATTTCGCAGGCCTTATTCACTTAATTCATTTAAGCTGCCTTTTTAATTTTATGTGCAGACATTACACACTATGAAAAAATGTTTGCTACCTTTCTGTTTTGAGCCCATAAAAACTGTAAGAACTGGTTTCAGTCTTTTCCAGTGGGAATATCTTTCTCAGTGGGAATATTGTCAATACCCTGGCAAAAGGCTTAGAAGGCCATTTTCTTGGAACGCTTCCTTTTTTCATTTACCTTCTCTCGATGCATTTTAACACAGTATATGGGAATTACTAAGACACTATCATTGTCATCAAAAAGCTTATTGAAGGGTTCTTTCATTTGTAATGTTGCCCAGTCTAGGTGAAATGGAATGGAAAAGATTCATGAATGTCTTGTTATAGGCCTTCTCTGATCAAATGAATGGTTTGATGTACTGTACCACTTTTTTTCACTTGCTTTTTTTCTACAGCAATGTTTAAGCTGTGGTCAGAGCACACTAAGTGTCCAAGTGTCCACAGAATGACAAGTCAGTCCACTGAAGGGACTCAAAAAATAACTGTCCATAAAGAAAAAAAATCTGGTATCTTACCAAAGCGAAATGTAGAGGGCTTTTGAGGTTCCCTCCCTGCCACTTGCAAGCACCTCCCCAGAGCCAGAACAGCAGGGAACATGGCTGACCCTTGCTGCTTCTTCTCAGTGCTCAGGGGAGCAGCAAATGTAGCAGGTTTCTAAGCACACAAATTTTAATAAATGTCTGAATGCCTTTCTAAGGGGTTTTGCGGAGAAAAAGCCCTGGCATTTTTCAATGATACAAAGCACTTAAAAAAAAATCTGCTGAGATGTGGTGTAGACAAGTTAGTAGGTCCCTCTTGGTCAGCTTTCTTTGCTGCTAGATCAGGACTCTTTGTTGTTGAATTTGTGCTCTGTCCTTTGTTGTGAGATAGCACCAAACAACACGCCAGTCAATAAGTTTCTTGTTAATAAAAATAATTAAAACATCTGGAAAATTCATAAACTGCTCGCTGGCCGTGCTTCACAGAGGGAATAAAACATGCTTCTCAGTTTTGCATTTGCCAGCTGTTACTAGGAAATGAGATCAGAAATACTGGACAGAAGTTAGTTATTAATGTGTGTTAAAGAACTTTACAGCTGATTAGAGTTAGTCTGGAAGAATTCAGAGAGGTGGAGATCTGTAATATATTTTTTGTAGTGATAATGAAGCAGTATTCCCAAATGAAATTACTGTATCTATAATCTGCTGATAATTTTAGACTTGGGATACCCTTATAGTAATAGCATGGGCCAGGAATGTAATTGCCTAAAAGTTTAAGCAGTATGGCCAGCTTAGAAAATATAAGAGACTTATTTTAGATCTAATACCATCTTGGAACCAAATTACACAACTTATTAAAAAGGACAAGAGGATCCACATCTAAGTTTGCAAAGAACACTTTTTTCTATTAGGAAAAGAATACTTTTAAATTTTAGAGTCCCACTCTATAGCTGCCAAAGTTACAAGCATTCAGAGAACTATTGTTCAATTTTATGACAGCATTAGAGTTTTAGGTGTTCAGTTTTATCCTGTGTTGGAATAGAATTAAAACACATGAGGGAGACAAGAGGGGAAAGCTATGGGTTTTGCTTCTCAAAATACTAAAGCTAGCCATAGTTCAGATGAGTGTCATGCTTATAGTCTATGTGATAGTTTTCAGTATAAACACTCATTAATTGCTTCAGCATGGACTTTCCAGAGTATGATTTTTACATTGTTTAAGTTGCAGTCTTCGTACGTTGCTGTTAAATATCCATCAGGCATATTTGGCCTAATGCATGGGGTTTTTTGTTCTTTAGGCTCTACCTCTAGTAACCAAGGACCACACAAGGGACATTATGAATCCACTACTTCCCCTGGAGAGACCGCCACAACAAAAGTAGATTCACAACCAAGGTCGGCCCGTGTACCAGGTGGGTTTTTGAAGTCAAATGTTTTAAAAATCCAAGACAGAATTGTCTTCATATGAACTGAAGTAAGAGATGAAAATGAAGGTCTAATGCAGTTGTTCAGCCTTTGTTCTGAATCAGATAATATTCAGCATTTCACAAGTAGTCTGAAAGACGGAGCATATTGTAACTCATATAATTTTTCAGCAATATTAAGATGAGAGAAACCATGCATTTGGGGAATGGGATTAAGATTCAATTAACTTTTATAAAATGAAACTAAATCAGGCAAAACTCGGTAAAGTTATATGCATAGTATCATATCCATGAGAATGTTCAGCAAAAATAACATCTGAGACGAGCTCTCCAGAAGAGAGCGTGCAGACTAAAACAGAATAAAAAGAAGCCAACACCATGATACAGCTGCAAAAGAATGCAAATATATTCTGGAACTTATTAGTGGTAAAGTCATTTTTAAAACAGAGCAAGTAATTATCCCACTGTACTTAGGCCTAGCAAGTCCAGAGCTGAAACTCTGTGTTCAGTTCAAGGCGTTGCATTAGTCACATGGGGAAAAAATGGAGAAGAGCACACAGAAAATTTTGGGAAGGTAACCTTTGAAGCACCTTTTGAAGAACTCATCATTTGCAGGGAAAACTGAAGGGAGATATAAGAAGAGCATGCTACGAAAAGAATGCCTATCAGTTTTTCACCATGGAGTACTAATAATTAACTAATTAGAAGAGGTAATTTGTTGCAAATTAAATGTACGAGTCTTGTTAAACAAGGAACAGTTCTTTCAAACTAAGAAAATAGAGGACATAGCTCTTGGGAGAGGACCCTCATCTGTAATGGTAGCAGAGCTATAATGGTAGTAGAGAGTAGGCTACTGGGAAGGTTGTGAAACCTGCTTTACTAAAAATGTGCTAAAATTCATCTTGCTTCTGTGCCTGAGGTTGTAGGTGTGTCATGCTAAGCCTTTTCTTTTGCCATTGGAGTGAATCAGTGAAACAGCTCCTCTTCACCTATGCCCACCAAAGTGCTTGCAGGTGACAACAGTGATGGGGTATTTAATCTGAGCTGGCCTGTGTATAGCTGAGTGATGAAAATGTGTTTGATTTGCACGGAAAGACTTTGTACACCAAACCAGCATTCATGGAAGCGAGGAAAAGAGTGTGACAGCTTAAAAGGAAGTAGAAGAGATGGTGTTTCTGCAGTTCTGTGTAATGGCAAAACCTTGTTAGATACATTCACGTGCTCTCTTCCCCTCCCTCATCTGTCCCTACAGACTGGCTGATCATTGTTGTTGCTCTCGTGGTGCTTGCATTGATCCTTGCAGTGTGCATTGCTGTTAACAGTCGCAGAAGGTAAGGCCATCCCTCTACATTTCCAACACACTGCCTTACTTTTTTCTTCCTTGAGAGTCTCCAAAGCTTTCTCAAAGAGCAGAGTAGCAAACCACAGGAAAGAGCATCCTCTGCAAAGCTCTGTGGCTTGTAGTGTGGGGACCCAGGTCACCACGTCCTGCACAGGTCGCACATCAGCGTTCACACTCACCTGGAACCGCTCACATGAAGTCAGCACCTATACGAACTGTTTAGTCTTTCAAATGGAAACTAACTGTGTATTGATCACAGAAAATTAATTACACTCCGTCTATTAGTTATTAATGGGAAAAGTAAAATTAAAAAATTAATGTGTTCACAGAGGGTGGAGGTTGTGAGATGAACATAGACAGTAACAACCACAGGATGAGCCAGGAATAATCCTCCACCATTAAAGCGTTGTCTGTGTGTAGCGTGAAGGGCTGTCTTAGACAATCACAGCGATTCTGTGAAAACCTGTTACTCTGCTTCTTCTAACAGGAGCCAGTATCAGAGCTGGCAGTCACAAGCATATATGCAAACATTGCTCTCAGAGCTCTCAGTAGCTTTATGTACTCCATTTTACAGATGAGGAAGCTGAGAATGAAAAGTAATGCAGTGATCTGTACAAAGTTAGCTGGGAAATTGGAAAAACCCTAGCCTGTAGGGTGGGCTATAATATTCTTCCCTCTTTCTTTTCTCTGGGGCCTGTTCTGAGGTTACTTCCCAATTGTCTTCAACAGCTTTTTGCTACTTGAATGTTAAAATTGAGCTTTTTAACAGAGCAACTATTTGCTACTTGAATGTTGGATTTTAACTCCTTTTTTAATCAGAATGACCATATAATATGTGGAGATTTTTGTGCAGGAAGCAGTGAGCACATTTTTTCCTAGTCTGTTGGTTGCAGAGCACTCTGAGCTGCTCTTTAAGAGGCTGTGGAGCTCCTTGCTGGCGTCTTTTGGCATTTTATGGCTGCAGAGCAGGAAATCATTCCCAAGGGTGTGTGTAGCATTAGCAGAGTGAACTGAGCTACTTCAGATAAAATAATCCTCATCTATGAGTCAGTAGGCATGAAAAAAAAAGGTATTTCAGAAGCATAATAGTAAAATTGAACAGCCAAATCAGTCCTTCAGGAAAAAATATGCTTCATTTAAGAAGAAAGCACGTAAAAGCCCAACTTCACAGACACATTGTCCCTCTTAGGCATGCTGGGCTCTGCATATTCAATTTACATAAGGCTGTTTGAGGACAAGTAGGATGTCCAGCACTGTGTAGCCAGAGAGTCATCTGAAGAGTAAATCTGACAGCTGTGCAAGTAGTGCTTCTTTACTATGCTGAAGGATGCCCAGCCCACGATAACCAGTGTGCATCAGCTTTGGACTGGTGACTCTTTAAAAGATTGTGTGTGTGCCTGTGTTTTAATTCAGAGCTACATATAAGGTTTATTGGGCAGCCCTGCAGCGAGTGTAACTTTAAAAGCACAGTACCTATTTCCTACCTGAACATCCCAAGGAGCTCTGCTGCAGACAGCAGCAAGAGCAGTTCTCCATATTTCCTTACTGTTGGTTGGCTTCTAAGCTTGTCATGCTAATACAAAGGAAAAAACAGTTGTCTTGTTTAATGAGGTGAGAGCTTGGTCCAGATTTTCTGCTTGCTTAAGAATTTGCGCATTTTCAAAGCTGTGGTCCCAAGCCTGGATTTTGAAGGTGTCCTCATAGTGGGTCTATTTACAAAGTTCATAAATGTGGATAAATTCAAATGATAGAAAAAATTTTCTAGCCTTCAGTAATGAATGTTATTGCTACATGTAGTAACAGTAAATATAAATTGGATAAGTGAGCTCCTGATAAATTTTGTACATATAATGGTAGACGCTTTCAAAAACAAAATATGCAGTATGGAGAAATTTTACGCTTTGTATGGTGCAAGTCTGCACTGGCCAACACAAGTTTAATTTCCAATCACCTTTTCCTAAATATTGACCTTCAGTTTTTTATTATTTTTGTTAGACTCTATTTATAATATTTTATTTTTATTTCTTTGTAGATGTGGGCAGAAGAAAAAGCTAGTGATTAACAATGGCAAAGGGGCAGTGGAGGACAGGAAGACAAGTGAATTAAATGGAGATATCAGCAAATCACAAGAAATGGTGCACTTGGTTCATAAAGAACAGTCAAATGACCGAACACAAGCATGTGATGAATTCCTGACTGTTAATGAAACACAAAATCATCACGAGTTTGACATGAAGACTGGAGTGTAATGGTACCACACTGCCAAACAGATCAGGGCTGGGGAAACCAAAATCATGTGGAACTTGAACAGGAATTCACAGATGCACTGTGCTACTGATGTCTTTTGAACATAAGCATAAGTTCTTTTTCTTTTTAATCACTTTGCAATGATGCCTGAGTTTAAAAATTGACATGTGCTTTCTGAAATACACCCCCAAGAGCTGCATAATGCTTTCAGTTTCCAGTCCCTTCACAGAGGACTCTCACTGTGTCCTGGATGGTAGGAGGCATGCAAGTTTACATCATTATTCCCCAGATGGAAGGTCTTCACTGTGTGGAGCTAACGAAGTATCCCGTCACTCCATCTCACAGATATTTAAAGTATTAAACGTGCCATGGTACAGAAGTAAGTGAGGAAAAATGTCAAGAGTAAAAAAATCAAATTCAAACCCAAAAGGCATCTTCTACAATGTCTGCAACAGCAGAATCCTTCAGAAATGCCTTCCAGCCAGGAATAGCAGTGGGTGCATTCAGAATTTGCCAGTATAAACAAAAAGTGACATTTTATAATTATGTGTGGCTTGGTCTGCAACGAGGGAAACCCAGAAGGACGAAATTTATTTATCTCTATTTTTACATACCTATGGACATACAGCAAGTCTTCTCGGGAGGGATAATAAAGGCATGAAAACATGAGCTGAAACATAATAAACTTCTACTCTTTATTATCCTAGCAACCTGTACAATTATCCTTCGGTTTTTGAGGTGTTCATTGCTCTTCTCCCCGCCTCATTCATTGGTCCAAGTCTGTGCATGTTTTTAATGAGCCTGTTAGTTAAGATCATGAATAAAACAAAATGACCCCAGCTCTATCACATATGCACAAATCAAGCAATTGAGATCAGTAGGGAAGCTGACAGTATTTTACTCCTGAAAATAGGTCTCTATATTCTGCTCCATTTTACTAAGGAGATGCTGAGCCTATTAATTTTTTTTACCCTATAACTATTATATTATACAAGATTGCTGATATTTCAAAAGTTGCTTTTCTGTGATCTCGCTCATTTCCTCTGAATTCTATTTCATCTACATTTTTTCCATCAGCTTTTTAAAAACACCAAAAAGAAACATTGCTTGCTTTTTGGTACCAGAAGTTCAATTTCTACAGAAAAGGTCAAAGCAAATGAAAGGAAATTCTTCCCAGCCATGTAATATAGTAGAGTAGCTGAGCTGCATTGTTACATGCTTTTGTTACGTCCTTTTGTGTCTGTTATGTAAAGTATTTGTATTAAGCTATGATGCTGTGCATTATATTGGTATGAATTGTCAGGAAAAAAATATTTACTACCAGTGGTCTGTGCCATTTTTAAGAAAGCTTACTGGAATGGAGGGACAATTGTAACTTCTAATTGGACTCCCCCCAGGAAATGAAGGGAAGAATGTTGGTCTGTGTCAGCTGTGGGATGTGGATGGTCTGCAGCAGGCCTGTTCAGGAGTTCTGTTCACTGACCATAGCCCCTGTCATTGAAACTGTTCTGCTAAAGTATGTTATATTATGGTCTCCATCTGAAGCAGTTTGGAGGATGAATATTCAGCTGGCTAACTACTGACTTTAGCTAGCACTGATCTTTACTGGAACATAAAGCACAAGACTGCTGATTATATTTCTGAGTCACAGCCCTCCAGCAGTTTCCCATATGCTTCATGGAAACACTCAAGTGCCCTGGTATCTGCTGGCAGATCTCCTCAGGGCAATTTACGCCTGGGCAAAAAGTCCCAAGACAAGGTGATGTTTTAAAATACACATAGGATGTATTCTGACTTTATGCAGGTCAGATATTTCATCTTTGAACAGTGCATTGATTTTTGTTTAATGTTTTTAAGCACACTTTTCTATTTGTCATTAGAAATCAAAATGATTTGCTGAAGGCTGTGTTTAAACTGCTGTTACGTACTCATTCCATGTATGGAGATCCAGAGTACGAATTAAAAATCTTTAAATCCTAACTGAATATAGGTCTCAGTGAGAAGGACGTATTTCACTGTCTTGGAGGCTAAACTTCTCTTTTAAAAAACCAAAAATCTGTGGCACATTATTCATCTCCCTGTTCAGATGTTGAATGAAGAAATCTGCAAACTTCTTCATAATTTATCTTATAGTCAGTAGCTATAAAAGCACAGGCAACACTGGTTGGGTTCTTTGTATATTTTTAATGAGAGATGCTCAAGAGGCAATGCCATTATTTTATATATGCTGATTCTTTTTAGATTATGTCCTGTGACTTATGTGTAATTGTTTCATTATAGTTTCAAAACTAGATGGCCATTTCATGTGTATAATACAGTACATATTTTTATTAATCTTGCTTTTATTGAGGGGTTGTTTGTTGTGTGTATGTATTTTTATATAGAGCACTTGATATATTTGCATATTTATTTAACAGATTAATCAGAATTAAAGAAAATGCCATCTCTAAATTGTAACTAGAAATAGTATTGCTAAAAACACATTGGACTTCAAAATAAGCTTCCAAAATAAACCTGATTCCACACTGAGGATGAAATGTAAGCCCAGCTGTTAGTGGAGAGAAATCTTTAGCTGGATAGTCATGTTGAGTGCCGTGATCATTTTTTCTGCTTGCAAATTCCAAGCCAGGCTGAGGTGAATGCTGTGTGACCTTGTCTGCTCTGCTGGCCTCCCATAGGCTCCACAGATGCTCTGGGAGTTAGTGATGAGCTCAGCTTTGCCCCAGAAGCAGACAATAGCTACAACAACTTGGTTCAGTTTAAGATCAACCCAGTAAGATCTTGACGACCATTCCTGGCTCACTGAATCAACAACATTTGAAGAGTGCAGCACCCAGCAAGATCCAGCCCTTCCTTCTGGGTGCTGACAGACAAACCAGCTGTGACTGACAAATCTCACTGTGTCCTGGTCTATCCTTGCTTGGTGCCTAAGAAGAATGAGGATCTCTCCTAAAAATGCTGAGGAGCCTGCGATCAGCTTCTGTTATTCCTTTGTCTTGAAAAGTTTCAAATAAACGTGATCCAGACCAGTGGAATACTGTCTAAAGCAGCAAGCATATTTAAGAGAGTCTCTGTATGTTTTATGGGAATGTGATATTTTCATGAAGCGATGCAGAATGATTGTTTCATCTGTATTTTCTTGAAGTTCTGAAAAGGAATACTTGATTAAAGCAGAGAAAGGATGTGCAGCTGTCATGTCTACCTTTGTGGATGTGAAACCCTTTCCACAACACCAGTTCCAAAATTGTACTTTTACAGTTTTTCACACAATAGGGATGTTTTTTGTGTGTCCCTTGTCAACAACAACAGCCTCTGTACTAATTAGTTTGAAGCATTTTGCCTGCAATATTTTTAGGAGACAATTGCCAAGTGTCTCTTCAGCACATATCATTCTGGTTAGGGCTGATCCTAATTATTCTTTCTGTAGATGAGGGAAATAAATCCTCTGACAACTGTGTTCTGCCTGTGCATACAAAGATGCCAGGGTATTTTGTAAGTCAGCAGTTAATGGGTTTATTTTGAGCTATATTAGACCATTAGAGAATAATTATTTCTTAAGCTTTATTAAACAGTTCAAGGGTCTAATGCCTCTGAGTCTCTACAAGAGCTCTGATTAGTAAATTGCGAGCCCTTTTGGTAACCACAGGTTCTGACTACTTCTCTGTGGAGGGGAAAAGGATAAAAGGTGGCAGGAAAAGAAAGGGCTGTTCCTTGGGGTGCGGTTCCAGCTGTGTGGGAGTGGGTGACAAAATTCCTGTTCCTTAAGAGTGGAAAAAATTGTGCAAAGGTGTTTTGGGCATGAATCTGGGGGATTCAAGACAGAGGGACAGCACAATTTCTGGGAAAGGGTGTAAATGGAGAGTGAAATTTCTGTGCTACAACTGGGAAAGTACCTTCAACACCCCCAGCACTCTGGCACTCGAATGTTTCACAACTCTGAGTAGGAAAAAAGAGCCTTTTCCTGTGAACCTCCCCCACCTCCAAGTCATCCTCTACATCCACCACCTCATTTGCAAACTGAGCTTGAATTTTCCCCGGTAGCTTATTTCTCAGTGCTGCTATGCCCTGCTGCATGTGGCATCCCCCACGCTGGGGGCAAGCAGCTGTGGCAATGAGGAGAGGCAAATTTAGGCAAGATGAGTAACAGTGTGTCTTGTACAGCACAGAGACTGCACTTTTTGTCTTCTCTTTCTCACCCCTTTGGAGTAAGGTTAGTAAAGGCAAGATTTCAAAAACGTTTCTGAGAGGGACTGATTTGATTTTTATTTAAGCCTTAACATATACTACACATGAGGTGAAAAATTCTCCAGGGACTGTACACATGCTGAAAGCCCTAACACATGCCAGGTGTCAAGGATGCCTGGGAAAAAATGCCTGGGAAATGGAGCTGTGGGAGCAGCCTTGGCAGATAAAAGCAGCGACTCTCTCCATTTTTCTCTCTCTGGTCTCTTTTCTATCCCACTCTGGTCAGAATCATATCCTTTCTCTATCAATAAATGATTTTTGGATATTTGCTGCTTTTGGGCATTATTTTCATCCAGGAAATCTATCAAAATGAATCTTCCCTGACTCCTCTTACAGTGGGATGGGACAATTCCACCTCTTGCTTATCTTCCTGTTTTGAAAGTGCAAGACTGATACAGATCTTCACATTGGTCAAATGAGCTGCTGCGTAGGGGTTTTTGAAAGTTAAAACTGTAGAAGAGAATCCACCATCAAAGCAGCTCTCCTGACCTCAAGGCAGTTGATTATTGTTAAAGTGCAGGTAAAGCTGGGGCAGTGAAAGCTTTACCTATGCTTTAAACACAGCCTTTCACTTTTGGCTGGATGGTTCCAGCAACCAATAGAAAGGCTTTGTCTGAGAGACATCTTCAAGGAGTCTCAGACTTTTTATTAAAAAAAATATTAAAAGGTATTTATTTATTCTTATTCTACAGGCAAAATTGTTTTGGATGAAAAAGTGGGGAAATGAGACCCACCTTTATATACATTCTCTGCCACAAAAAGGTGTGCATTGGACACTGATGTGAATGTCTTTAGTTTTTCTTAAAAAAATTTTTTTAAAACTATGAAGTTTTGGATCAAAACAAGTCCACAAAAACTGTCCAAAAAAAGGATGACTTTTTTTCTTAGAAACAGACATAGTTTCAGCTAGTTTTACTATTCCAGATAGAAGATACAGCACTATAAATTACCTTTTTTTTTTTTTTGGGTTGGGGGGAAGATTCTCCATGTCTCATACATAGTATAGCTTTCCTTTTGTACTAAAATGAAATTCTTAGAAGTAATTTGTCGTCCCACTGGAAAAAAAGATGTGCAAATCTACAAAACAGGATTCTTCAAGTCTAAGATGTCATGAATTTAAGTGCATTTATCAGAAAAACCTCCAGCGTTTTTTAGAAAATTAAGGAAAAGTCTCATTCAAGCACCCACTTAACTTAGAATTTAGGTCAACAGCAGCTTTCTGCTGCTGCTGAAGCTGAGGCACAGCTGAGATTAGGGGTACGTAGGATGGTAAATCAGCACACAGCTGGCTCATAGACAGTGGAGACTGTATATCCAGAAACTTTAAGGTCTGCTGAGTTTGTCCTGAAGTCCTTGTAACTCTCAGAGCAACCCAGGGCAGAGGCATTTTCCACTTCTCTGGAGGCTCTACATTTTGTACCAGGCATCTGAAAGCCTTGTCTTGGGCAGCTGTGGTAGGATGGAGTCTGTTTTAACACCCATATTGCCAGTCTCATGTGGAAATGTATAAATTGTTTGGTACCATTTGGTACCAAATGGCTTTGGTACAGCTTTAATTTAAGTTTTAGCTTTAATTCTAAATTTACCTGTAGTCACTGGTGTACATAATCTAGCTTCTGTCAGGGCAGAAGTCTTTTCTTCCCTGGGTGAATCTAAAAAAAGACCCCTTAGATCATTTTCAGTGATCACATTTTCCTTTGCATGAATTGAGACTCCACACTTCCATTTTTCTAATAAGAAACAGTAATAAACTGTTCTGCCCCATGATGGGAGTTAAATTCTGAGTTTATATTTAATCAAAGTATTCTTTTTAAAAGCAAGCATCCTGTTCAGGGCTGCTGCTGCAGATTGCTAGCAGCACCTTACCAGAGCTAGCTTAGGGAGACAGTTTCCTGCAGCTGAGTTTATGACACCTGAGCCCCATACATGAGACACAGGGATCTCAGCTGACAACTGCACACCAAGGGAGAGAAGAATGTTCCTGCACATGCTGTGGGCTACAGCCATCAGTGATAGAAACCTCAGAGCAAATGATGGGCTCCTTTTACTTTTTGGATCCACAAATTATTCTCTGTTTTAGATTTGTTCAATCGTTGCCTGTCTGTAACCTCATGTGCAAGTACATGGAGTTTGTATTCCTGTAAAACTGTTTCACAATCATCTCCTCAGTTCAGCATGTTTTGTTTTCCAGCAGTAGGTCTTCAGATTCACTGGCTTTATAGTTCTTGGGTATTTCCCTGCAGTTCTTTAGTGGTTTATTTTCTAGTTAATCTTTCTTTCATTAATCAAGTGAAAGTCTGAAATGAACTCAAGGTAGAGATGCTTGTTTGTTCAGCCAGTGATTTAAAAACAAACTTACCCTTTGTTCAAGAAGGTTGACTTCCCCCCTCCACCCATGAAGAGGACAGGTATAAAGCCTGCCCATTGTTTACTGGCCGGTCAAAAATGGGAGAAGCCTGGTTCAGAAACAAAGCTGAAATGATCCAGTCAATTTAGATAACACCAGTAACTTGGGTGAAATAGTGAAATGATTTTTGAGTGCATTTCCTAGCTTGGTCCCTCTTGTCCCTTCACTGCACTGGGAGTCAGCTGCCTTTTCTCCCTTGCACATCTGCACAGCAGCATTTCTCAAGTGGTGTCCAGGGATCACAGGAGAGTGACCCATGCAGCATCTTCAGGCACCCCAATAAGAAAACAGCCAAATGGGAGATCAATGATCAATGGGAGATCAACTTTTCATGGAGTCATTTTACAAATGACTCCATGAAAAGCAAACATTTTTAGTTCAGTCACAAACTGAGAATGAAGAGCACAACACTGTGCAAAACAGACCCTGTGTTGCTTTTCTAAATGCCCATCCATGTACTTCAGAAGCCCTACCAAGAGTGTGAGGCCTTGCTCCTCCAGACCTTATTCCTGTAGTTTTGGTGGGCAGCAGACAGTTTTGTCATTTATCTGTGTACACAGACACATCTTGTTTATTACCACAGAATGTGCCTGCCCCAACCACCATGGCCACAAGCCCTTATCTTGCATGCAATCTGTTTTCCTCCCTGCCTGCACTGCACGCTGCACAAGTGAGACAGCAGGCAGTCACCTGCCCAGCCTGGGAAGCTCCTCAGCTTTGGGTGCCTGCACAGGGCTCTGCACAGCTTTAGAAGCAAAATGGCACCACCAAGTCCTGCTGGGCTATTTGTACATTATTGCAATGCAAGTGCTTGCTGCAAATAACTCCTTCTAGCCAACTGAGTGTAATTTTTAATGCTGTTTTCCTCCTAAAGCACTGTACGTTGGGGCCACCTGTTTCTTTCATAACCTTGCCCTGTTCACCTGTACTATCTAATGCAAAGGAGAAGATTGTTTCCGATCTAACAACCCCGAAGTATTATCTCAGTTGTTCTTTCATGCCTTAGAGGAGATACAGAAATATCTCTTAATATGGGTCCATGATTCATAACTCACTGGCTTTGTTATCCCCTTTTAGCCAATTCCATCCTGTAGAGAGGAACACATTCCAGACACTTCCAGACACAAACACACTCCTGAAATAATCTTTTTCTCTAAGGCTATGGACATGGAGAAAAGGGGTAAAAGGAGATTGCAAGGGCTTAGAGAATCAACCTTTGGGGTGTGTATTTTCAGCTTCATATAATTGCAGTACTGGTTCCTGCACGGGTTGGTTATTTTAAGTCATTTTGCAGAAACATTGCTTTGAAAAAAGGAACATACACAGGTTGGTGTCGAGCCTTTAATTTTAAACTTTTATTCTGATGTGTAACAGAAGAACAGACAGATTCCTTTTATGGAAGGAATTTGAATGTACAGAGTGCAAATGAAGTACGTGAGTGATGGGCATCCTGGAAAAACTTGAGCAAGGAATTTTATATTAGCAGAATGCATTTATTAACATCACTTGTTGATGAGGCCAGGTCAGGACATTTTTTCTCTGGTATAAAAATGGCAGCAGATAGATTTACTTTTTCAGTAAATCAGATTTACTTTTTGCCCAAAGATTCTCCCAGCACCACATCAGGACTTAGTTCGTTACTGACTCAGAGGGCAGACTGCCAGCTGAGGCACTGCCAAAGCCACTTCCTGCCATGCCTGGATTTCTTTGGAAATTTCTCAAGTGGATGATTAAGAAGAAATAAGGGCTGTGCACACTGTTAGTCCTCACAGCCGAGGTTTCGGTTGTGCCTTTATCACACACCGGTAGCTGTGCTATTTCCGTAGCGCCTGCTATTCCGAGCATGCAAAAACGTTGGAGCTTTCTCTCCATACTTGGCAACTGCCACTCCACTGGGCCACGGTTCACTCCATGAGATCTCTTAATTTATGTGTTAAATACTGTTGATTTCTTTATAAAGAACTCCAGAAGTTCCGCTACAGGCTTTGTTTATTATTTTTTTTTAGAAAGGCTATGAATAAAAGATTTATTTTTCAGCAGCCAGGGGAGGGAAGTAGGTTTCTAAAGCAACTGCAGCCATTGATTTGTGTCCTCCTACTCTTCTAACGTCTTTTCACTTCTCTAGGCTTCATTGCCAAGAACTGAAGTTAGTGAATCCTGGCCTTTGTGGAAAATGAGCTCATTTGCAGCCAGCATCCTGGAATATTTGGAGGATAAAGTGAGGGATGAGATCTGTTACTCTTTGGCAAAGTCAGGTCCATCTTCTACCCTGCATGTAGTTCTCAGAACAGGCAGCCTCTCTCATAAGACTGCTTTATCTAAACTCCTACACAAAGCATTCCCATATTGAGCCCAGGCTGAAATGAAAACTCACAGATGTAAACCATGAAAATTATGAATCAAGATTTATTGATGATATGTACATAAGAGGTACAACACTTAGTGAAATATTATATTCATGACTATTTCCAGTATAGAAAGAATGTCTAGTTTGTTTTATACATGAAAGTTACAGAAATCAGTTCACTCTGTAAGAAAGCATTAAAAGCAAATGAGTAACAATCCTTGTAAAGAGGAAAGGATCTCAACTACAAAAATAGAATCAGTCTACAGGGCATTCCAACTACAATATACAAGAACAGAGCCCAGGGTTGGGAGAAATTTTACCATCTGCATTTATTAATTTCTAAACAAACTGTGCTATAGATACTGTACAGTATGTAATTTCAAAATCTCAGGAACTTTCAGAGTGTAAAGACCAACCTTATCCCTCTTTTTAATCCTTTTTACAATAGAACGTCTCAAAACATTCCAGTTCATGCCTGGTCACCTAAAAGAAGGGGCAAGGGATGATGAGCAGGCAGCACAGAGTACTCCAGTGTGCAATTTATCCTGAAGCATCACAATGGGAGTCACCAAGCAGGATAGTTTCTGTGCTTTGGGGCCTAATTTTTATTTCTTTCTGCCTAGAGGGGATGATTATATTTATAAGATCCAGGTCCAGAGTATCTAGGAATGAATCAGCTTCTTGTTGCTGCAAGGTTCTATTTTCTCATAGATCTGAACTGTAGCTCTGATTTCAGAAGATTTTTGCCACTGACTCTATAGTTTATCTGTCTTTTTTTATTATTAGACATACTTTTGTAAATAACAGGCCTGTACAACAACCACAGTAGCTTTAGAAGCATTTAGTTTGGCATTTATTTTCCAATAAATGCTAATATCCCTTTTTAACAATGAAAGAAACAGTGCCCCTTTGCCCCTGAGTATTCATCTTTCTCAGAGACTGTTCCTGCTAGGGGGATGAAGCAGAGGTTCCTACTTGGACTCCTCAGGCACTCTGGAGAGAGCTGGCAGCCCCTTGCTGCCTGCAGGCTTGCCCAGTCACAGCTGTGGGACTGCCCTGCTTTCCTGGCATCTGTGGTCAAGGAGTAACTGGAAGTGACTCAGAGGGATCCTGTGATGCCGTGAGTGACTAAGGGCTGAATGATGCACAGGGCCAAAAGCAGCCCGGGCATCCAACAGGAATGCAGTTCGATGGACTTCCCCTCATTCACTGTGCCACTTTAAATGGTGACTTACTAAGATTCTGGTCATAAAGAGTCCAAACATTTGAAGCAAACAAGAAGAAAATAAAACAGAAACTTATCATTCCAGGTGAACATTAATTCTTTATGTCATAACAAGTGTATTCACCAGGCAGCAAATCTATGCTAGGATCACTTTCACTCACTGCCAGGGAACTACACACATGCAGCTTCTAACACACACCATACTGGTTAGATATTGAAAACTAAAATTAACGTATTTACAATGAGCTGGCTGCACACATGATTCTGAATGTTATTAAAACTGGGTACTCCATAAGAGACAGATAAAGTAGTTACTAAGCTGTGGAATCTAATCAGTTGAACGGTCAAAAAGAAACAAACCCAGATACAAATGAAAAACAGAAAGTCAAACAACATTTTAAAACACAGTCTAATTTTCTACTATGGCTCAACACACGGAAACCAATTAAATTAATTTAAAGCACAGCTACACATACTGTATACAACATTTCACTGAAATTACGTGTTGATAGCTACATTATCTACACTAAGTGCAGAGAGGCACTGGACATCATGCTTCAACAAAATGTCAAAACTGGTATCAATAAGGTTTTACAGCTATTAGTAACAGCACTATTCTACCTGCAATTCCTATTAAGTTAATACCTGTTACATCTGATTTAAAATACAATATAGATCAAAATACAAGGGTATATCAACACACTTCCTACATATATATCTATTAGAAACTTAGGCTCCAAAACCTCAGCAGAATAACATGGCCCCACAGATTTCTGAATAGCTGAAGAGATGTCAGTCACACTGGGACAGCAGTCCTTCCTATTCAATGTTTTCTTTGTTTTGAATTATGGTCAAAGAGCTAGTAGGCCATAGAAGATTTTTTTTTTTTTGCTATATAGTTGTTATGAATATTTATATTATTTTATTTTTATTCCTCTAGAAACATTTGTTTATTAATTAAGTTGAAATTATTATAGCCACAACCTTAATGCCAACAGGTATTTGCCTAATGGGAAGAAATTACCAAAATGAGAAGTAACTGTCATTTGGGTTGAAAAATATAGTGGTTATTCTCTTAAAAATACTTAAGAAAACAGGAGGTATTTGTATGGATGCTACCCAGTTACATTGGTCCCATGGTGGTTCTGTTGGTCCTTTTTCAAGAAGGCAAAATCCTGAATTTTTTCCACAGGCTGAACTCACACACACTGTATTGTAGCAAGATGGATGGGGCCTGACAACATTTTTTTTTGCCTACAACGGCCTATTTTCTATAAACTGCATTCTGAGCCAGTCAGTTATACATTAACAGGTCCTAAGGAAGAACTGCAGGATTTGGCAAAGGTAACATCAGGAAAAATTATAAAAGTGAGGGACGATTGCCCAAGACAGTCAATCTAGAAGATTGCTCAGATTATTATAGTATTGTTCCATGATGAACTGCAGCATTTAAGGACATCTTGAAATTCGTATTTGCTTCTTGCATTTTGTGCTTTGTCTATAATTCATCACCAAACATAACACAAAAATATTTCATTGATCCTAAAGGTCATAAGAAAACTGGTTTTGTTCTAAGGTATAGATCACCTTTAAAGGATTATTTCCCTACCTAATATGATCCCATAGAAAACATTCTAAGAAAATATTTGTGTGTCTGTAAATTACAGATACTAGGTAATTTAATTCAGTCTACACTGTAGTTTCCAGAGAACAAGTACAAACCCCCTAAAACCTGTATTATTCTTAACTAAATCAGTGTTGAGCACACAATATTTAACACTATAAATACATATTCAGCTTTTTCTGATGCATTCTACAAGCAAGAGTTCATACCAGATCATAGGAAATAAGATATATTTAAGAAAGGAGCAGGATATATTGGATGGAAGTTGTCTTTAAGTAGGAAGGACAACTTGTAGTACACAAGAACTCACAAGTCCATGAAAAACGCCAACTGGAAATGCTATAATCTACAATACTGACTGCAAAATCAATATGCAAGCACAGTTTGCTTACAGTCTTTGAAAAACTGTAGAAAAAATGAATGGAAAAGAATGACACAAAAATTCCAGCAGACTACACTATTTATGTACAAAGCAATATACAGGTACGAGACAATCCAGGCTGTGTGATGCTGCCTACAACAGCTTCCCTTTGTGCAAAGGTGTGTGCCACAAAGCATCATTAAAAACAGTGGCAGGACCCCTGAATGTTGAGTAGAAGACTAGAAGGGCTGGATGCTCTAGCACTGATCAGCATTGGCTCTGCAGCAGGATGGAGTTAGAAATGAAAGGAGATCAAAGGTTGGGTTCAGTGAGAAACCTCACAAGTCTTCTTGTCTCCCCAAATCTTGCATTAGACTGTTGGTTATTTCCATCCTGGACTAGCAGAGACCTACTCAGTCGCTCAGTTGTGCTCTAGGCTTTTCCAATATTTGTAACTTGGCTTTTTTGTAAGACTCATAGTTGCAACTGCATAACCACTTTATCCGTTAGATTTGTATCAACTGTTAATGGAAAGTCACTGGGTTTCCCCTAAACAGGAGAAGATGTCTCTGGGATGGTGGGCACCTGTGAGGGACAGTTCCTCGGAACCTTGTGCCAGGGAGGCCACTCAAAAGAGAAGTAAAATAATTACCAGGACCTGGACATCAGCAGCGGTTTGACTCATTCATAGCAGCAGATTTCCACTGAACATAAAGTATGACCAGGAGGAAAAACTGAGGAGGCACCCACTGTAGAGCCTGTAGCAGGCACTGCTGCTGGAGCCTTCCCCAGAAGTCCTGCCTCAGGTCTGTGGGTTGTCTGGGGGGAGACATGGCCTTGGTGCCCATGGGGGAAGAAAGATTGATGACTTTGGAAGTCATATGCACCAAATACATTGTTTCAGGAAAATCATGAGCAAGAACACAACACAACATTTTCAAAAACAGCATGGCAAAGCTGAACAATTCATTTACAGCTTGACTGCCTTCTTTGACACTTCACTACTGTAAATCCTTTGTTTATTCTTTTTATTACTTGAAACTACACTCTCTATACCATTCTTTAGACAAAGGAAACTGGGTAAGTCTTTTCCTTTCAAAGTCACCAATATTATTGGAGAGAAGAAAATAACTCATCTTTCCAAGAATGCTTTCTACTGGGAACAGGAGCTTCTATATAATCTTATATGGTGAATTATAGCTGAGGTGAACTGTCCCAATGGACTATACACCTATCATAATGGCTAATATGAAAAATATCTAAATTGTGGCCTTAAAAGTCACAGCAATAAAATCAAGATAGTCTTCAGGCTCATAACAGAATAATATTACAGTACATTTTTATAAAGTGCTCTTATTTATCCTTCTGTAAATTAATTCAAATGCAGCAATAAAAAGAGCTGAATGGAAATTAGAAATATGAGAAACAGTTATACATTTATGTCTCCACAAAAGGATTCTTCTGAGCCCGGTACTAAAGCTCAGAGCATTTTTAAAGATAAAAGGAGAAGAGAATGTTAGAGGAGAGGTTTAATTTTGCCTATAGTTATGGGGATTTGTGTGACTGCTCCTGTGTTGCTACAACAAGGCTGCAATAACACAAGTGAAGGCAAGGAAGCAAAGGAAATCCAGGCAAGTCACCAGAATAAAATTGTTCACATGCTGATGCCTCAGCTTCTCAGATGAACAGTCTACTCTTCTGCGTGTCTGCTGCTGGAAAATTAGTGACCCTGGGAGTGATGGAAAACAAATTAAAAATCGATATTACTCCTACTTTTAAAAGTGGCATAAAGTCTGGAATTCCATGTGCTTTGAGAAAGAAATGGAGATCAGCTATATCTCAGAAAAAAACATGGGAAAAATCTGTAATAAGAATGATCCTTATTTTTGTGTTGAGTTGAAATTCAGTGCTGGACTTGTAGCACAAACAATTAGGAATAAAAGAAGTATCTTGGCAGAAATCTTTTGGATGTGAGAATCAACTTCATTATAAATAGCAGACAAAGACTATTCCCTAGGATGGGATTGTGAAATGTCTTATAACTTAACCAAGACACGAAGGGACTTGACTTTTCCTGGAACATTGTGACTCCCAGAGATTTCAGTGGGGCTTTCACGTAGTCAAAGCATTGCAGGCACAGTTTTTACTACTGTAAACAGTTTTTCAAAGACATACTGAGTTTCTCACCAATTCAAATGGAAAGAGCACATCTTGTAATAGGGACCAAGTGGCTTTTGCCCTACCTATTTGAAGAATCTTTGTGTGTAAGACCCACACACATTTCTTAAAAGGCTGGTGCAGACACTGTTTTCCAAGGGAAGAAATGAAGAAAGAAGTTAAGTGGCAAAGTGCTCCACCTCTCCTGCAGTTCTAATATACATCCTACTTTACTTTCAATGAGCAGATACTAAAAGAACACTGACCCAGCTTCAGCAGCAAACGCATGAAGCGAATGTGTAAGCATGTATGTCACTTAGTATGCAATGAACTGAGTCTTTGCCTGGTCTAGATTCTTCCATGTGCCTATGTGCTGCCAGCAATCCAAAGGCCAAAGGATATCACAGTTGCACACACAAAGGTGGGGGGAACTGACAAGAGCAGCAAATGCAGAAAACAATGTTAATATGCAGAAACCAAATGACTTTTCACTGAGCTTTTTCTTTAACTTTGCCACCCCAGCACTGTGAGCAGCTACAAAAAATTTGCCAGATGCAAATTAATGCATTGAGACTCCTAGTGAAAGTAAAAGGAACCTTGAATTAGCTGAAGTGGACGGTCCCTGGGTTATATTCTGTTTATTTAGTTAAGTAGCAACCCAGCCTCGTGGAATGAGCAAATTGAGAAATGAAAGCCAAGAGTGAGTTACATTTTCCCACATAAATGGAAAGCTTTTTGATGATTTAATACAGTGCTGCACTGGAGTAACACTACATTAAATATTCAGTCAGGCTACAAGCAGAGGAATATACGAAACCCAACATTTCTCCTTCTCCCACATCCACATTTAAATAGAGAAATACTGTCATAATTATATTTTGAAAAATCCCTGAGTTACTGTATCTACAGAATTACCACTTTAAAATCACAGTCTGCTATTCTAATCCTATCAAAAGATCCAAATTTATCCTCCCATTTGTGGGTGGGGTTTCTCCAGCACTGCATTCCTTCCTTCCCTAGTCTCCATCCAAAGAAGTGCTCTTCAAAGGGCATTACATCCCAAGTGGATAACTGTAAGCATATTCTAAGTGTTTCTCAATATGTAATTTTGTGGAGCTGCCTAGTCACATGTTGCTGACATTCCTGTTTGTTTCCAACTGCTAAACAGTTTCAAATGACAGCTAAAAGTATATGGACCAATTTTCTAAAGCTACTTTCAGTGCAAGCAATCAGTGTGGCTGCTCCTAAGAAACTGCTGTGGTGAAAAAAATCATCTATTCATGGGTGAGCTGTGCCATGAAACAGCTCAAGAATGCCGGACATAAATCGGGGTAAACGCTGTGTGTTCATTCTTGGGTATAACTACCACTCGAGTGACAGCAAATTTCACTTGATGAAAGCCAGCACCCTCAGAGTAGGGAACACTTTACAGTACCTACACACCATCCCAGGCACATTTCTGGCCCATAACCCAGTGAATGCTACTTGGGAAGCAATAGCTAGACAGAGGTTAACTCTGGATATGCTAATAGCAATGACTGAAGAAAAGAGAATACAACCTGCCTGCCACTTCTCTGAATAATCTACAATTCCATCCTTCACCAAAAACGAAAAAAAAAAAAAAAACCCAAGGAGAAANATCCTCAAGATCCCTTAGGAGGCCTTTGGGAAAGGCCTCCCCCTCTAATACATGTTAGAGGCTTACAGAATTCACAGTGGTTCAATATTGGTTAAATTATATAGGCCATTTTGCTTAGGATTTGCTTGGCTATGGCATTCAAGTGATGACAAAAATACAGTGGTAAGAAAAATATTCCACGATAAATGCTTAAACGAGGGATACTCTGACAATGGACTTGATCTTGCACATCATTAATCATGCAAGTAGCCTTGGCTGGCTTAGGTCCATGTGCAGTTTCAGAGATATTTATATGAATGCAGATGAACAAAAGCAGATTATCTTTTTACTTTAATAGCTTCTACAGAGCCAAATAACTCTCTACAGTTAAACATATTATTCCCCTTTAAACCCATGACAGGTCTGAGCATAGACACTGCTATGGCCTATTTCCATAAATGTTTGAACTCTGTTTCTTGCCATTTTTAAGTTCACCATATGCTCATATTATGATTCATTCTGAAAACTTCTGAGAGCTCCCCCCAAAATTGCACAAAGCTTGTCCTGTGAGAAGAACCTTCCAAGACCACGTGGCTCAGCTTTGCTATGGAACATTGCTAACAGTATAATGGTATTCACCAGTATCTTAAAATTGCTAAGTATTAACAAGCACCTTTAAAAAAATTTCACAAGGTGTTTATTATCACTGCAATTTCTTCTGACAGGTTGAGTCAGATATAGTATGTTGATCAAACACTGTCTCATTAATTCAGATGCCATGTGCTCAAAGAAACATTTTTCTGACATGAGGGAGTTATATACTTATTACTCTGCAAAAGAGACAGAGGTGTAATACATACTGGCCTAAATCCTGAAATTCTGGTTTCATTTTCATTCAATCCTAACACTGGACGAATTCTGTTAACTTTATATGGAATTTGGTTTAGCAATGAAATCAGGATTTAGCCATTCTCTGAAACCTGACATATTTGAAAGATTGCTTTCACTTTATAGCAAATGCTACTGATGATCACATTCAAAAATTCTGTAAGACTAATGGATTCAGAACTTGTTTGCAGCTTTTTATCAAGTACCCAGTCATGACATCCATAATCAATCTTAGTAGTACCTCACTTGAGTATCTCATCCACGGGAGAAACCCCTCTGACATCAGTGGAGCAGGGTGAATAGTAAGGTACCACCTACTTTGATTAAAAATGGCACAACTGAGTCCATAGTTTTCTGTATTTTGCACACCAGCAAATGTATTTTTTCACATTTTAGTGAAGGAACTACTACCCCTGTAATTATACTGCCTTGTATTGTATGGTGCATCATGGTCACAAAGCAGCACAGCCCCAGCATAAAATAAAGGCTGCACCTGCCCTGGGACATCTGATAAAAACACACCACATGCACATACAAATTGAAGGTCTTCTCTTGATGCTAAGTTTTAGTTGTACTAATCTAACAAAATGTCTGGGACAATTTATTGACTTCTATGCATTAATCCTGCCCCCGGATCTAAGCTCAGTTTAAAGTACAACTAGGCACAAAAATACAGTGCTTGTTATTATCAAAGTGAATGGAAATCTTTATGGATGTTTTCAAAAGCCATACAGTGATAAACAGATCAGGTATGCCACAAGAGTCACCAAAACACCTGAAGGCTTACGTGGTGTTATGTTTCTCTTGTATCTGTGACCCTGAGTCCCTGTAGTGAACTGTACTGGCACTTTGATCTTCCCATTTTGCAGCATTTACATTCTCTGTGTCTTGAATGAAAGGGGAAGTGGGTGAGAGCACATTGCACTGCATGGAGCATTCTCCAGGTGCATCATCCAAACAGTAACACAAGGGAGACCGATGGCTATGGATCATTGCTTGGCAAAGACATTACAATGACTTGATGAGATCTTTGCTAAGTTTCAGTTACAAAATTAAGGAGAAACTGTAGATGTTAAATAGGAAGAAAAAAAAAAAGGAGAAATCTTCTTAATCATGGTATCTTCTGCCACAAGATAGCTTCAGGACTTATTAAGGATGCAGCTAGGAATCTCTTCACTTAGTTTTCCCGTTTCCAAGGCTCTTCTTCAACAACATTGAAGTCTGCAGATTTGCCATTTGTTGCCAGTGTTACCTGCAAGTAATTATCATCAACAAGCAACTTAAAGGCCAAGGCACTTTGACAAGAAAAGTAGTGAGTTTGATATGGAAGATTATGATATTTACAGGAATTACATACACTGTCGCTTATTATATAAGTAAAATGTATTTATTCAGAATTCACAACACTCCCAAATAGTGATACTCCTGTTCATTTATTTATTATAATGACTAGAAAACATCCATAGTAGAAAAATGTTCCACATTTTCTTAACCTTCACTGCAGTTTTGTTTTTTTAAAATAAATATGTCAGATTCTACCCCTTTCTGTCTCTAGTAGATTTCTCTGGATTATGTCAAAAACAGATTTTGTTTTAATGTAGAAAATAGTATTTTTTCAGTGGAATTCCTTAGCAAAGCTGTATATCTGATGCAACAAAGTGAAAAATATGCAAGGCCAGAATAATCATAGATGTGTATCTATACAAACTCACCTACAATTACACCACCTTTAAAGAAATGGAAGAAAAGACATGTTGTGAAAGTATTGTTCATCATACCACTATAACAATGTAGTGAATTATTTTGACTACAGTCCAATTTAAAATTCATAGTAATGCTAAACTCGTCTCACATGATGTACAGCAAAACCTCACTCTTTCCTGTAAAGATATATGCTGGAATTTTTAGGTTTTAAGTGTTGTAAAAGACCTATAGAGATCTACTAACTCACCATGAACTATATGTTCCAGAGACCAGTATAAATGAACCTGTGTTTTAAGAAAGAATCTCCAGCCAAATGACTTTAAAAAATCAAAAATCAAAAAGGTAAAATGTCAGTTTAACTTTACAAAAATGATGTAGATCTTGATAAAGTGATAGAATCTTTCATTTAATTCTAAATGGATGCTTACTTTTTCCTAACTTACCTTGTAAGTTAACATCTTCAGCTTCAAATGAAAACTTAAAGACAGAGCTGAAATTCCCCATGCTGGATAAACAGGATGCATGGAAGCATTGGGACATGGAAACATGACAAAATGCACTGATTTTTGAAACAAAGTCAAGCTTTTTCTTAGATAATTGGAAGGGGAAAACATGCAAGTACAGGAATGAACAGCTTATTCAGAAATGAAAATCACACAGAGTCACGTGAAATATGATAAAAAAAATACAAAAATATCATGCAATAACAACCACTCTAACCCCGTACAAAGGTAAACTACTTATTAATTATGTACATTGACCATGCAAAATTATAAACTGCTAGTGTTATACATGGAATATCTTACAGAAAGTAAATAGAAAGGGCATGCTAGTAGATTAGCTTTTCCATATCCTGACCAGAGTTGCAGTAAGCTTTTCAACCCACCAGCACATTGGACAGGATGAAGAGATGGCTTTTCAAATTTAACAGCTGGCTGTTTCAAAGCCCCAGATCCTACTCTCAGATGTCTTTGCAAGTCTAACACTTGGGAGTTGTAGACCACTTCAACATGATCCAAATGCTTTGCAAGTGCCAGCATATATTCATAGCTCATCAATTAGGTCACAACAACACATCCTTTTGGCAGCTTCCAGACAGACGAGAGAAGTGACCTGCTCAAAGTCAGTCTTGTGCTCAATCCAGTAAAGCCTGGCTCTTTTCATGAGTTTAAAAGTGCAAACTGAGACTGTAAGCAGAGCAAACCTAACACAATTAAAAATAACAAACATTTCTCACTCAAAAAATCACTGGTCCCAAATTTGAATTAAAGGGTGTGCTTAGGATGATATAGAGCACCATTAATCCATGGTTTTGAGGCAAGCAATTGCCTCAGTTGAGGGAAATTATATGAGAAATTGAAGGAGAAAAGAAAGTGCAGCAAGTATTGATTTCATCAACAGGCTACTACTTTTTAACTTGACTTGGATTTCTCTGTAAATCTGAGAAACTGGAAGTAGATAAAACTATCAGTATTCAGTTCCATAAACATAATCTTAAACCCAGCATTGTCTATTTAACTTAAAAACAGTTTTCAAAAAGTTCCAAAAGAAGTTATCCAAAAAGTGTGTGTGTGCACATGCTCTTTATCTTTCTTTCCAGAGATTTTCTTTTTTTCTTCAAATTTTAATCTCTTGTATCCTTGCCTTTTTTGAGAAATATAAATTAATGACAATTTTCAATTTTGTGTAAGCATGTATTCTCTTTCCATTTCAGATCTTATTTTTCAAATTTTCCAAATGGAGAAAAAGTGGGTCTGAAGAGAAAGGGGAGAGCCATGTCAGAAAAAAAAAGTATGATTTAAAAAAAAAATCACTTCATTGAAACCTTGGAAAATTAAAAAAAAATTAAAGATAAGATGAATGCTGTTTGGTTTTTTTCCTGAATTCAATATTAATTTTTCCCCTGAAAATTCAGGTTTGGCCTGCATTCTCAGGAAGTAAGCATTAGGAAAAAAAAAAATTCTAAAGAACATTTCCAGCCAGGAGAGAGACAAGTGAAAATGACAGTATAGGATTATATTTCCAATATAAATGGTGATCTGCTAATGAACTTAGTGCAGTCATTCACAGCTAGATACTGGCTCAGTTGTGGCAACTGGAAGATACAAAAGAATCTGTTCAGATAAATGGCTAAGGTAGGCTGATTGGCAAACCCACTGATTCAAAGACAGCGTACACCATCAGACTGGAGCATTAATAAATATAAAAAAAAAAAAAAAAAAGACCATGAAATTAGAAGTTCCACCTTGTTTTACTTTCTTTTCTCCCCCCTTTTCAAAAGCTCTCTCTGGATTTTAAACAGCTCCATCCCAGTGGTGGGTTCTTAGTGAACTTTTAACCATTAACCTCCCAAACTGTCTTCGCATTCAGCTGGTGGGGTTGCTCAAGCTCACTTCACTCTGATCAAGACATCATTATTAGTATTAATATTGCATGTTAGTTACAGCAAAGGTTACAGAGGGGAGAGCGTGTTTGTGCCTTAGTGCCTCAGGAAGGAATGCTGACAGAAGAGAAGCAGAAGCGTGCTGTGTGAGTGCAGGAGCATTCTCATGCTAAAGCGCATTCAACGTGGCGACCTCTGAACAGCATATCATGAAGGCAGTCAGCAAGTGACAACACCTGCATCTGAATTGCAGCCATCCTTCATTTGGGCTGGCAATTAAGTTCTCTGTTGCCACAGAAAATTAAGTAAATGTCCATAGAAGGTGATGCCATATTCTCTGTGTCTTGGCATATTCCATAATACGCTGCATCTTGCCTTTTGATATGTAAACAAAGTACATGATTTTTTCCCATCAAATGACAAGTTTTAAGAAGAGTGCAAAAACCCATCTTTTGAACTGCTCAAACACATTCAAAATGTCTGGGGTTCATGGACCTTGCTGTCACATTGTTATTTGCAGAACGATTTGAAAAATACATGCAGGTTAAAAAATAAGATAAAATAAAGCATGCAGTGCTATATACATGTCTCAATATCCATAAATGTGAAAGGTACCTTGCACTCATCTACCATGACTGAGTTGTGAGCTGCAAAAACACATTGGTTTGAGTTGTTTTCCCTATGATTTTTCATGTCGTCATAGATTGACTGAGTCTTGGTCATTTCAATGTCTTCATGCCCTTTATGATGGGAATCAATGGTGTCAAGTTCTGCCTTGGAAAGGTGGTAGACAATGCCAGCACCAAAAGAATCCCCCACTACATTGACTGACGTTCTCATCCGGTCCCTACAAAAGAAGGAAAAGGCAGAGGCTGAATGGCATGAGAGGAAGAAAAAGCAGGGCATGGCAGCCCCCTTTATGGTACAGTTACTGCATTTGTTTTGGGAAACTTAAGGTATCTTTTGAACAGAGAGATGGGAGTTTTCAAGGGAAATGGGAGAAGTTTGCTTTCCCAAGGGACTTGTTCAGACAGGGAGGATGTTCAAACTCCCATGTCCCAGCTGCTTACTCTCATGGAGTTTGGCAAAGAATGTATGCTAGATCACAGCCAAACTGCAGAGCTGTGCTTTACTGAGATCCCTATGCCTGCTTCTGGAGCTGGAGGTTTCAATATCAGGGTGCCAGGCTCACACCCCTGTCCTTTGTTTAGTCTGAATTTATCAGAGCACTGAACTTAATGCAGCCAGATAAAAGGATTTTGGTTCTGATGAGCTGTTCTCATTTTTAGTTTGAATTAACAAAGGCCTCTCCCTTTACTCTTAGTGAGCAAACTATGGGGAACAAAAATGCCTGAAATATCTCCATAATGCTTAGGCTATTGAAGCTCCTCTCCTGGCACCATCTTTACAGATAGCCATCTGTTGGTGTGGCAGCATGCCCACTTGCACTACGTGTGCCAGAGCTTGGCATATGAGCAACCCAAATATAGGTCATGGCCTACAAAATTATGAGCCTGTGACAGCATTTCACTAACGAGTGCCCCTTGTTGTAGGAGGGTGCCAACAGAGGCTAACATGCTTCATTACAAAGAAATATGTTTGTTGGCACTTTCTGGACAGGATGCCATTAAACAGACATGCCACCTTTCTCCTGTCGTGTCTTTAGTGTGGCTCTATCTGACAAAAGTGAAGTCACAGCTGTGGATTTTCCCTGACTTCAGAATTCTGCCCCAAACCTGATCAAAAGTCTGCAAAAATGGGAGCTGGGCCCTGCTATCTTTCCTGCTGGAGCACACGTGTTAAAATCATTTACAATCTCATTTGTCTCTTCATATCTGCACTGAACATAAAACTCCTAAAAACCTTCTGCCCAAGGGCTGCAAATTAAACCGACTGAAAGCAACCGAGTCTAGCTCTGCCAAATAGGTCAGAGAAGTGACTACACTGATTAATTCTCAGAAGTATATTCACGAAGATTCATTTACACAAAAATGGCCAGGTTGAACAGTGTGGACATTTGCCAAGTGACAAAAGCTACCATGTAAGACCTCATTTCCCAAGACAGTGATTAATTTCAAAACAACCTTTCTAGTATTTCTAGTACTAGATTTGTGTGACATCTCCTTTTTCTGTAGAAGACTGAGAAGAAAACATCTAAATATAAACAGCCTCAACTGGTAAACATTCATTATTCATGCTTATTCATGACCATATAAACTTTTGAGCCCATTTTAACATCTTTGCTCTACACATTGGTAAGTCTTCCTTTCTCAGCTGTGGAATAATAGTCCCATTCAAGTTTCTCCTCTCCCTCTCAACATTATTATTCTTACATATTTACAGACTTTGTGGTGTAATATCTTTGCTGAAGCAGTTAATTTTCTTTTTTTTTTTGGCTTCAAAAAAATACCCAGAAGGGGAAAACCTCTACAGTAATTCCCTCGAGAAACAAACCAACAACCTATAGGAGGAAAACGTCCTTCCAGTTTTGCTTCATGCAAATTAAATGTTTTATGCAGTCCTCATCCAATGCCTGTGAAGACTACTTTAAACCTGGTCAGATGTTAGAATAGGAAAATAAGACTTTCTGGTGTGATTTTTAATTAAGACCATAAAATACACTGAACCTGGCAATACAACTCTACAAAAAGAACACCTACTTAATTTTTTTGCATGAGTGGTATTAAATTTTGAAAGGATTCACTGATGCCAGATGACAGAGGGATAGTATAGCATGCCAAAAAAACCAAGGTGGAGAGAATACATAAATATAATTGAGGCAGAATTCAAATTCTGAAAGGGTCATTTGAGGAGATGCTCCAGCTCATGCACATGTACTACTAGCTGAGAGATAAAGCAATACAAACTGCACACTGATGCACAATGTGTTACACTGCGCGATCCGAAGGAAACAAGGAAGTTCCTTACAACAGAAACAGCAACGTCTCAGCTGTCAGGAATCAACAGCAAAGTGCCACTGACCTCTTTTGGGGCAAAGAACACCCTATGAAGAACAAAGACAATTGTACTTACTACTTTGTTAAAACCAACCAACCAACTAATTCCAGGCAAGTGGGATGATGTAAACAAAACAAATATAGGAAAGTTGCAGTCTAGACCCTATTCATAACTTCCAGACTTCAACTGGGTCTGAATATTCTGACTCTGATCTAAGCCTTGGCTTAGATCTAGATTCAGAATATTCAGATCCAGAGGCAGAACTGAAGCAATCTTTTTCTGAGTTACTGAATGAAGGTTTAAGTACCAGATCGGCTGCCCAAGCTCATTTTCCCTAATTCCTCTCTCTTTGCTGCAAAATGCCACTAATCTGGTACCACTGATATTTGCTAAGCTTGTCAGCTCACATCTGGAGAGTACCCAGTTTGTGGCTCAAGCAAAATAAGCTCATTTTATTCCATCTGTTGGCATATAATTACTTTCCTATTAAATGTCACTGCTGTGTTGTGCTTGGTTTTAAACTGAGAGTTGTGAAACCCTGGGAAACTTGCCCGGTTGAAAGAGCTTACACTGGGTATGCATGCATGGGAGGTAGAAAAACTGAACAACCCAACAGATACTGGAGAGGCTTGAGAAAAAAATCAATATGGAAACCTTTCAGCTCCAGCTTGAAGGAGAGAGTGCCAAGTTTAAGGATTTGACATAAGGTGATCTTGTGTTACACAATGACCAAATCATGCAAAACTGTTTTTTATAAGACCGCAATTTCAGATGGTGGTAATACTGTAAAATCAGCTGATGTTCTGATATTTGCTTTTATCAAAAATAATGAAAAACTCATAGAGTAGAATATTTTTTAAAACCTTTTTTATCTGAAATTGTAATGGTATTGAAGGGATGTTCTAAGTATTTGTACACGGCTGGTTGCATTTACTCATGGGTTCCAGAAAAGTGGCTGGAATTGGGTCTTAAAGATTTTATTAACTTTCTCTTCTAAATTCTGTTAGAAATACTGCTGTAACATTATTTAATGTTTGTATGTAAAGAAAATGTGCTTTTGTGACATTTCATTTCAGATTTTCTTTACGTCTGGTTTGTGTGTGTAAAAGCTTGCTCAGAAGTTGGCCTGTGTGCCTTGTGCCTTTTCTTGATATAGCAATACCAGCAGCATCATTTTTCATAGTTCATTAGATCATTATGGCTACCACAACACAGCCACTGGAAGATGGAAAATGAAGCTATTAGTTGTTGAACACAGATGAATAAGTACAGCACTTTCACAAAAAACCAGCATCTTGACTTTGCAGCACCAGTGGCATGACACAGAGCTTTTCACCTCTTCTTTTATCTCTTTTCCTTTTACCTCTCAGATCTGAATCATGCTGCACTGGCACTGCTGATCAGTAGGCCATGAGGATCCAAACCCAACCATTTGGGCTGAAAGTTCTCTTGCCTTTCATTTATTTTGGAAAGATATCTTGAAGTATTTCTTTCAGAATTCCTATCCTTCCTTTTCTACACTCATCATGGCTACAGCTCCACAGTACAGAAGTTTTTACTTCTTAAGCAAGGTTGGATTAGCCAGTGGGGACAATGCTGCTGAAATGCAACACTCACTAGTGGATCAGAACTGCTGATAAACTTACAGCTCTGAGGCCTGCTAGTGTAGGCAGAGCTTCTCAGTCCACAGGAATATTTTAAAAATACATTTCCCTAAAAAAACCAAACAAACCACAGGCTCTTTTTGCACATCCTCCTAACAGCTGCAGAAACCTACCTATTTGCCTTACTTGGAGAGCAAAGAAAAACAGATATTTAAAATAAATTTTTATATATTTTTTCTCTCCTTCTTCCAGCTGCAGATTCCTATACCACTTTCCTGTTTCCAACTATGACATCATAAATATAATAAACCCACTGAATATCACATCCTTCCCTATGCCTGCACCTTCTCATTTCACCATTCTCCATCATGACATCATGAGATTCAGTTATACATAAATAATCTAAGTCAAGTTTTCCCTTTGCCTCCTCAAACTGTAAATCCCTTTTTCTTTCTTCCCTGAAGCAGAAATCAGAGCTGCATGTTATCCTTCAAAATTCTTAGTGACAGATAGACCATGCCAAAATACATGTCAGAGGATTGATTTAGTTCTTGAACTCTTCTCAATAAGCCAAGAGATAATGACAGAAAATTAAACTTCTATTTTATCTGCACATGTACATTCTCAACTCTGCTATTTCTTCTTGCATAATTTTAGTTGTGTATCTGGAACTGAAAGTTACCAGAAGCAGGCAGCTGAGGCTGCTAGTGTAGGAGAAAAAACACAAATAGTAAGTTACATTTATGTCTCCCTTTCTGGGCACCACAGCTGGAACAACAAAAACAAATGTCTTTACTGCTTCAAAGGATATTATGGGAGAGCTGGCTGTTGACCAGAATAAACCAGAATATACCGTGCTGCAGCAGTACAGGACAATACAAAAGTGTCTCTAGAGGCCGGTACAACTTAAGGGCTACTGAGTCTCTTTCAGCTCTGCACAGGTGACAGAAGGATATCCCAGCTGTCAAATGACAGCAAGAGAAAGGATGTGGCCTGGCATACCCTCTGTCTGTATTTACAGCTTCTGTATTCAAGTGTTGAAGACCAATAGCCTCAGAAAACAGTATGTGGGTTAGCTGTTTCTTGCTGGAGGACCTACAATGGCACTGGAGGACTTTGATCAAAAGTTCTTGGAAATTAAAGCCATTCTTTCTAGTCTGAATGATCTGTCAGTAAAATGAAACTAGGGAATTACCTTCTTTATTTCAGTTTTCATTCTTATTTGTCTTTGGTCTTTGTCCTGCCCTGGAACAGGCTCTTTTTAGAGGTATTTTACTTTCTCATATACAAAAAGAAACCAACTTTCCCCCCTACAAGTATAAAACATTTGATGCTACAAATGCCCACATCACTCTATAACCTGCTGGAAACATCCTGAGGGAACTTGCATTTTCAGCGTTCATCCTTCATTTTAGACCAGAACTATAATAAATGGAAAAATGAAAGCAAAGATTAGAACACTGCTCTTGAGTGATGGAAAGGCACCATTAGGGAGAAGATAATATAAAAGTGTGAGCTCACGAGCGTGCCAAGAAGACCCCTGGCTCACGGAAACTGACTTCAGTAGCTCTGTAACAGTTTGTAACAGCTGAGAAGCTGCTTTCAGTGTCCCCTACTTCACTGAATAGCCCATTTCCTCCTTTGATTTATCTGTAGAGGAGAGACTTACAGTTCTTTAAGAGCAATGGCTGTAAAGCACTGTGGACAAACATTACTCACTACCTTTTCTGCACCGAGCAGTGGAGTCAGCACAACTTACAAAAGCCAGTCAACAGCAACAAGCAAACTGATGTCCTGGGTAGGGAGACCCACTGCAGTCAGGATCAGCAGCATTGTGACAAGTCCCGCGCTGGGAATGCTGGCAGCTCCAACACTTGCAAGGGTGGCGGTCAAACTGCAAAACCAAAAATCAAATGGGAGTAGCAGGAAGAGAACACACACTTTACTCATACTCGTGTGACCATTAGGAAGGTAATATTTTTATTGTGCTCTTCCCATAAAACACAACTATATGATAAATCAAGGTAAGGTCTGGTCATATTTTTCTCTCTTGTGTTTCTCTAGAAATACTTATTAGGGGAGGCCAGATCTATGGGGTTTGTTTCAAGAGCTGGAAGAGGGTTGTCTCTAAGCTAGTTATGACATTCAAATCTGTGTTGTGGTGTTTTCTAAACTCGACAAACTCACCCAGGGTTTTGAATCCTGAGTTTTGACCATCCCGACATGCCAAAGTTTGGTGACTACAGGTTGAATTTTCAGGGTGATTCATTTCTGTTTATTTATGTTTCCTGAAGACTGAATTGTGAGTTAAAGGCTGAGAGAAAACAGTTATTATTAAATACAGAAGAACAAAAGTCTAGTATCCAAAACTCCCAAAATACAAGCCAGTGGTCTAACAAGCCTGGATACAAATCAGCCTAGATGAAAAAGCAAAATTTATCTGATTGTTTCATAAATCCAGACCTGTGTTTGTTTTTGCCTCATATATTTTGATGAAGATCAGTAGAGTGAATGTCTGAGCTTCAAATGTTTGTAAAAATACAACACGGACCATAACAAATATCAACATCATTGGGCAGTTTTATAAAGAATGGAAAATAAATTTGTCAGAGAACAAGTCAAGGGGAGAAAAACAGGGAAGAGGAGAGGGAGAAGCAGAGGGAGAGGAGGAGGGTAAATAAAAAGGAAAGCAGGTGAGAGGGACCAATTTGATTTTTGTTTATACCACCACATATGCTATACATGAGGTGAAAAACTATTACAGGGGCTGTACACATGCTGAGAGCCCTAACACATGCCAAGTGTTAGGGAGGCAGAAAATGGAGAGACACTCTGTCTCTGGGGGGACTTCACCTGGCAGCCAGTCAGGGCAGAGAAAAGTTCCACAACTGGGCTGCCCAGGAATAAAAGCCAGGAAATGGGGCTGTGGGTGGAGCCTTAGCCCATGAAAGCATGAACTGTGCCATAGCGAGGGCCATTCCTTTGGGCTTCCCGGAGGGACCCCGGGCTCCCCCCACCACTCCTACCCAACAAATCTGCAAGTGCTTCCAATACAGAAGTAGGGGAGAACAGACTCTACAGGAAATACTTGCCCATTAGCCCCAGAACTCATTTGTGGGGATGTTAGCCTGATTTAGAGCTGCCAGATGCTGTCTGGCTGGGTCTGACCTAGGCTGCAGTGTGTTTGTCAGGTGTCTGGGTTAGAGTGCAGCCTGGCTCACTAAACACCCAAATAGGTCCAGCAGATGTGCAGGCAGGATGCTCTGCTCTGCTGTCAGGCTTTGCACGTGATGCCAGATCCTCAGGCACTTCCAGCCTAAACTGGTAAGGGATTCCTTCCAAGCTCTGTGAGGAAACGCTCCTGCCTGCCTTCCCACAGCAGCACTTACAAACCTGGTAGCACTGTTCAGAACTAAACAGAACCTGTCTTAGCTACCAAGATCACCCTTTCCCAAAAACCACAGAAAATCAGAGGAATTAAACGACCAGTATGAAGTAACTAAGGCTGGTCAAAGGCTAATTAAGTCTTTATGAGGTTATGTCTGGGTCATTTGAATACTGTCCGTATCACAAAGTGCATATTCCAGACAAAACCTAGTAATCTTTCCTTTATTTGTATTGTCATCTCAAGAGATAGTTCTTCTCATATTGCTGTAGCAAAAATGTATGAAGAGGAAAACCAGTGGTTTTACAAATCGACCAAAGTTGCTCCCTGCTTTGTAAATGTCAGTCGCAAAGTTGGATATACCAGCCTTGAAATGGTGAGGTCAGGAAGAGCCAATTGCTCAATCCCTCAGAGGAAGAGAAGATGAGTAACTCAGGTTCAGGCCTACCAAATCTCCTGGACAACAGCAGATTCCTGAGCTGAATTTCCCTGGTCTCAATTTAGTTTAATATGTGGCATCTCTGAAATGACTGTTTCCAGTTTTAGGAACAAATATGGATCATGTAGGTCTAGCACCTGCCTTCATTAGAAGCAGCCCTGAAAACCTTTTACAAACTTGGCTTTACTATTTTGGGAGTCAGGGCAGGAAGTAAACGAATGGAAAATTCGTTTTTGGAATGGAACTAGTATAGCTGGGCAAGAAACATAGAATTAGACATCCCTTTGCAGGAGTTTCTTTAGTGTTAAAAAGGTTTAATAAAAGAAAACTGTGTGGGTGAAAATGACAGGAAGAAGACAAACTTGGCAGCCTTGACTTGTGGTTTCCATTTTAACTATTCAAAATGTTAGACCTGCTGTCTTCATCAAGTTAAAACTCCCTTACAGTAAACAGTCTTCAATCACTCTTATCCTTTTTTAATGGGTACTTTCTTTTGTTCTTACAGATGCTCAGCTTTCTTTTGGCTAGGAAAATTTGATATGAAAAGACTACAGTTAATATTTGCTGGGTTAGAGATAAAAGGTCTGGGAGTATCCAGACCATGCCACAGACAATCTCACCCTCAGGGTGGGCTATTCTCAGTTCATTATTTTTTTCCTGTTCACCAAAGTCACAGAAAAAGTACAGGGAAATATAAACACATAGAAAGATGTTTTAGGTATAACTTTTTCTTCTAGTGTATATAAACAGATATATTCTAGAAAGTGAACGGCCCATACACGAGTTGTAGCATATCCCTAAACGAAAAAAAAAGAAAAAAAACATTTCATTGGACAGAGAATGCTTTATATTACAATTGACACTGTTTTGTGTGCTGGTTTTGGCTGGAGTAGAGTTAATTTCCTTCACAGAGGCTGGTATGGAGCTGTGTTTTGGATTTGTGCTGAACACAGGGTTGATAATACAGAGATGTTTTTGTTATTGCTGAGCAGGGCTCACACAGAGCCAAGCCCTTTTCTGCTTCTTGTACAGCTGGGGGTGCAGGGGAGGAGACACAGCTGGCACAGGTGACCCCAACTGACCAAAGGGATATTCCGCACCACGTATGTATGGAATCATCAGCGCATAAAGTGGGAGGAGGAAGGAGAAAAAGGGAGTTTGGAATGACATCCTTTGTCTTCCCAAGTGACTGTCACGTGTGGTGGGGCCCTGCTCTCCTGGAGGTGGCTGAGCACCCGCCCATCTGTGGGAGGTAGTGGGCTAACTCCTTGGTTTGCTTTGCTTGTGGGCACTGCTTCTTCTGCTTTTCCTATTGAACTATTGCTATCTCAACCCACGAGTTTTCTTTCACCCTTGTGATTCTCTCCCCAGTCCCACTGGTGAGGGAGTGAGTGAATGGCTGTGTGGGGTTTGGTGTCTGCCTGGGGTTAAACCATGACAATTGTCAACTGCAGAAGTGTAAAACACCACCAGCGTGCACTACAGCTGCAAATGATAGAAAACACACCACCAGAGAACCAGGACCCATATATAAAACATTCATTTGTGTATCACTATTAGAAATCCGTGGATTTCATACGGAATCCAACTGAGACAACTCAGCTACTGAGAAGATATCCAACCCAAAGCATTCACATTTTATAGCCTGTAGAAACAAAGGACTCTTTTGAACTGACCTCACAGTAACTATCTGGCCTCCATCCAGGTCAATTCCATTCATCTGTGCTATGAAGATGGCAGCCACAGCTTCATAAAGGGCAGTTCCATCCATGTTAATAGTTGCTCCAACAGGAAGAACGAACCTTGTTACACGCTTATCAATACCGAGATTTTCTTCAAGACACCGGAATGTGACGGGCAATGTTCCAGCACTAGAGAGAGAAAGCAAAAAACACAAAGAAGTCGTAATTAAAATCAATATAACACATACACATAAGGGAGCAAAATCAGAAATTTTAATACCATTGTTTACATTTTCTACTTCCACTTTCTGTTGTGATTTAAGCCTTTTTTAGACAATTTTTAAATTAGGCCTACATTTAGCTGGAAGCGGGACTGAGGCCAAGACATGAACTTGGCTTGATGTAGGATGAGAGCTTGAGAGTACCTGGATGAATTTTTCAGACTCATTGCTGAGGCCTTGCACCACGGCATTGCGTGTGATGCAACAGACCCAGAGCCTGCTGCAAGAGACTGTCAAATTGCCTCCCTCCCTGGGGAAGTACCTGGGCATTCCCACCTGCCCTGAACGTATAGTAATCCATTGAATTCTATGTTTTTTGGGGGATCCTCACCACCAAGAAGACCTGATGGACAGCATCAATGGGATGCTGGCGGGATCCACAGAGTGGTGATATTTTCTTTAATCTGTCACTCTGTTTCTATTTCTCTCTCTTCCCTTTTTCTCTCTGTCTCTCTCTCTCTCTCTCATATTTACTATTAACTATAATCCATACTATTGACTTTGGCATATAGTCCCATTTGCACCTTCATTCAGGCAGAGGCATTTCTAATAATTTTAAGAACCAGACTGTAACACTGATATACAGACCTCTGAGTGTGATACACAGACCTCTGAGTGTAGGGACAAATTTTAAATTTTTTGATTGCGAATTCACTCTAAATGGAGAAATTGGTATGGTGTTAAGGATTGAAAAAGCCAGGCAAAAAAAAATACAATCTAAGTTGTTCCCAGACACTGGAGGACAGGAAGAAAGGATGTGAAACACGGTAGGGGGATAGGAAAAGACGCAAAAGATGGGTGGAAGAGAACAGCTCTTTGCACAGACACACAGTGCCGTGCTTTTGTGGGAATATTTCAGGTAATTACATTCACTTGCTCAAAATAAAACACCTCCATCCAAAAATACTGCTGAAGTAGAAACTCAAACACTTCAATGAACAAAAACCTCAGGTAAATTGTCATTTATGAAAACTCTTGTCCAGACCAGTTCTCCTATAATCCAATATTGTTGTTTATCACAGAGCACAGAATTACTGATGTTGGAGTGTATCTCTGGAGGTCACCCATCCCAAACACCTTGCACAAGGCATGGGCAGCTAGGGCAGCTTTCCCACATTTCCCAGGACTGTGGCCACACAGGTTTAGTGTATCTCCAGGGATGGAGACTCCACAGCTCCTCTGGGTAACCTGTGCCAGCATTCATGCACTGTCGCAGTAAATCACAGCACAAAGAGTTTTCTAGTGTTCAAATGGTACTTCCTGTGCTTCACTTTGTGCCCATTCCCTCTCTTCCAGTCACTGGGCACCACTGAAAATGGGCATCACTTCATCTTCTTGGCATGTCCCATCAGATGTTTGTGCACATCAGTGAGGCTCCCCAGAGACTCTCATTCATCAAGGGACAAGCTGTTCAGCAGAGTGGTTTGGCTTGACCCAAAGAGACAGCTGAGTTACAGTTCTTTCAAGGCATTCTTCAAACCAAGAATGCTCAGTTTTCTGGTGGCAGATTTTGAACTATTTTTTTTTGTTTTCACCTTTTTAATTAAAGTGGAAGATTAAATTTTCTTTAGAAACAAAACATTGATTGAAGGAAACCACTTCTAAATATGGTATTTAACTGAAAAACATTTTCAACTCAAGTTGACTGCCCCAATGCAAGATATCAATTTTCGATTTTGATTTTTAAAAATTTATTACTGAGAGTTGTGTTACTTACAGACTTTTCTGAGTCTGTTCTGTGCATTGACAAGTCTAAAATGCTCAGCTTTGCACTGAAGTCCAATTATTTTGCCAAAATTGGTTAAAATACAAACTGAGAGGTTTTTTCCCTTTCTTTTGTGAAACCTAGAAATGTTTGGTTTTTCTTTCTTGAATGCAATGAGACTGGTCTTAACATGCTGTCGAAATAAATAGAATTATCACTTTCCCTAGCTGAGGAAACAAGCACAGAATTAACACAATTTGCACAAGTGATTAGGCAAATGGCAGAAAAGAAAACAAAAGAAAACAAAAACGTAGGTCTCCCAGATGTCTGCAGGTCTCTGCAGAGATACAGCCTCTCTAGAGAATCCTGAAGGCAAGTGGTATTTTGATTTATTTAAACACGGTTGTATTAAAAATAGTTTTCATTCAATGGCATAAAATGACTTTGCAGTGAAGGTTAGAACAGCAGATGTACCATGTCTAAACAGCAGGTAATAATCTGCTAAAAAATAAAGCACACTGGTATTTCTCAGGTGTACCTGGAAGCTGTTCCTAGTGCTGTGATCCATGCCTGGAAAATCCCAGCAAGGAATGAAAATGGGCTTTTCCTTGTTATCACAAAGTAGAGCAGAGGCAGGAAGATCCCTCCATGGATGACAAGACCCACAATCACAGTGACCATGTACATGCCAAGTTGTCTAGCAACTACTTCTAAGTCCTTGATTGCAATGATTTTTCCACAGATGAGGCAAGCAATACCCAGCGGGGAATACCTGGAGAAAGAAAACAAGCATAGACAGAACTCATCTTGGCAGTGCAGCCATAAAAACTGTGCTGAACAAAAGACAGAGTAGGGAACCTCTCATGCTCAACACTGAGGTGCACGTCAAGAATTGATGGAAATTCAAGGAATGGTTTTCACATCTTTTCTAAAAATAATGGCCATCTCCAGCAAATTCCCCATCTACTTCATTTTCCATCCTATCAAAGGGAATATGCTTTTCCTGAATAGTTCTCAATCCTAAAATAACATTCTACAAGAACATGATAATGTTACACAGGCTTGTAGCATTATAAAGAATGCTGTACATTTGTTCTTAAAACGTAACTTTTACAACCCATTGTTTAACTGGTTTCAGGAGGTTGCTTTATTTACTTCAGTTAAACTATTTGTTGAAATGAACTGTTTATATATTGAAGGCTGAAAATGTTTCCACTATGTTCTTTCAATAATTCAGACAAATGCTTTTTAATTTATGGATTCTTCATTAATTATGTACTTTTGTTACTTAGGGTAGGGTTTTTGTCTCCTCAATCATTAGAACAATACAAAGGAAACTGACTTTCAGAACAGAAGTGCTTCCTGGCATTTGTTAGAATATTTCATGGTTTCTCAAGTAACATGCCCAAGGCCTGGAAGCCTTCAATCACTTCAAATGCAAGGCCAGCTGTTATACCAGTTATCATGAAACACCACATTTCAATGAACTTGACAAAATGCAGTTCTTACAGAGAGTAACACGTTGTCAGAGCTAGATGTCTGTTTTGTTTTATGCTTGTGTAGCAATGCCATGCTCCTGAGAGTCTCTAGGTGCCATGGGAGTTGCAGATGTCTGTGTTGAGCAATCATAAACCAAACAGAATGTAACTCTGCATAAGGAAGTGCTTTTTTCTTTATAAACACACACTAAAAGCCCCTTGCTTCTGGCCTCAACAAATCTTTAAAAATTCTAAACAGAGATGAACAAAAGGAATTCCCAACGTCAATTTCCTTTTTTCATGAGAAGAGAAATAAAAATCACATCAATAAAAATAAATATTTACAGTGAATTTCTTGAAACTTGAAAGAGTTCCTGCTGTTGCAACACTGACTACTAGAGAACATTTATACTGTAGGCAGGGTATTATGTCTTGGGTCTACCAAATGGTGCTAAGTAAGAGTAAATTCTAGCTCCTGGAGGGTTATGGGAGTATAGTAACCATCTCTCTATCGAGTGGAAATTGAGTAAATATTGAAAACTTTGTGAATGAAAACAGCTTTGGTTTTATGCAGCAAGATCATCTACAGAAAAGAAGAAGCATAACAGGAATGCAAGGTCATTGCTTCAAGTTCTTTCTGTTATTCTGCACATTCCCACACTGTTGTTACTGTCTGCATCACTCTGGCCTAACAGTGTCCCTCTGAAATGCTGATGGTGCTGACCACTCGTGCTTCAGGCACCCTGCTCCCCTTCCTATACACTGTGTCCATCGAGCTCTAGAGAAGAGGGCAGCTTTGGAACTCAAGGAATCACTCCCAGGGACACCAGGGAAACCCAGGTAGCAATGAGCCACGATATGTGTGTTATGTTGGAGTGGCTATTTCTGCTCTCAAAGACCTAGGAAACACACCAGTTCAATGTCAAACGTAGCAATGCATTTTTATGTTTTGGAAAACTGGCTTTATGTGAGATGGCCATGCTTGGCATACAAATAGCTCTGGGGAAGCATTCAGAAGAAACACTTAAAAAAAAAAAAAAAAAAAAAAAAAAAAAAAAAAAGAAAAAAAAAATGGAGACTCATAGAGAGCCCCCTCTCAGAAGTGTTAACAAGGGCTCAGACTTAATTGAGTAAAGTCATTTCCTTAAAGGCAAGTCAGGCCCCATTATTACAAACGGGTATACTTCAAAAACAGGGCAGATATCTCAGATATCTTCCAGTGACCCCACTGCAGCAAGGTTGTAAGACACATTCTGCAGAAACTATGAGTGAAAGGATTACACATCACTGAAAACTACTGGAATTTTAGTTGCTGCTAAAGTATTTTTACTAAAGTAGACCATGAATAAAGTGTGTCTACAGGCTTTCTTTGTAATTATACCTCCTAGGTAATACCCTGGGATAATGATAACCTTCCAGGAAGATTGGGATGTTCTTGTGTGGGCCATTCTTGCTTGCTTAGGTGTTCTCCTCTATAATGAACTTCCATAGTCAATGTGGCATTTGAAGGGTTTTTCTGGTACATGCATGTTTTGTATTTCAGCACACAAAGAACAGAATCTCTTCAGAAATGTTTCAAACTGGGTCCTAAATAATCTTCATCAAATGGAAATAATGCTGCTGTGGTTCTAATATACCTTTCAAGGCTTTAGAAAGTCAACTATTTAATTACACTGTTTACTAACAAACTGGCATCACTATATTAAGGTTTTATAAGGGATTTTTAAAAATGACTTTTTTGTTCTGTGAGTTAGAACTACAAACTTACCACATGATCATGGTTACTAACTTCATTACAATCTCATTCAGGATGTTGAAGAAATCCACCATCATCTTGGCCTGTTCTCCCATTTTCCCCATAGCAATGCCAAAAGCAATAAAGAATCCTATCAAACCTATTGGGAAAAATTGCAAGACAAAAAAAAAAAGGCTCTTAGGAAGTTTTTGCACTTAGTCAATGTCTTGATGCTACCTGCAAATCCAGATTTCACAGAAGCATAGAATCACAGTTTAGGTAAATTTGGAAGGGACCACAGTGGGTCACCTGGTCCAACCTCCCTGCTCAAGCAGGGCCATCCTAGAGCACATTGCTCAGGATATCAGAACTGTAGGGTATTACACATGTCTTGGGACTTTTTAATATGTACTTATGCTCAACTACCATAATCAAATCCAGAAAATCTTTGATTCTTCAATGTTTTACTAAATTCCAATTTCACAGCCCAATTACAGTTTTGTTGGGGTTTTTTTTCCTGTATTGATCTGATCATCAAAAAATAGATATACAGTAATCTTCTCAGTGCCATTATTAGAAACCTCATGAGCCCTGGCAAATGGGAAAGGTAACACAGTGCTGCACTTTAACTCTGTTGTTAAAACAGCTGCTAGAAACCAAGAAGAAATTTTCTCAGGCTTTACAAAAGTACCTTGACAGACCAATCAATCCTGGAGTGCAGGGAAAGGTAAAGTAGCCCTAGAACTTTTGTAGGCCAGGAGTATTCCTGTTAAATGAAGAAGGTAGAGGTGGGAGGAGAAGGCGGGTATTGCATTTAACCACAGAACTCCCAATAAGCAGCTTAACCTCACTGGAAAGGCTATCAGTTGATACAAAATTGTAGCATTCAAAATGGGTAACATTTGGCTCCTAAATGTAGATTCTAAGGTGTGAATATCTGGAGTATTGGACTATCAGTGTGAAAAAAAAAATGGATGCATCTGTCATGGATTACTTCAGAGCTGTTTCTTCAATGCTAACCTTTTACATCCAGAACTTTTCAGTGTCCAGAGTTGGATTATTAACTGATAATGACAGATGGTTTGAATCTTCAGGCATTCCTTGAGGCTAAATTTTCAGTCATGATATGAGTCCAGTATTTAACAAATGTGTAAACTAATCTGGGAAATTCCTATGGAAAAAACCTATTGGGACACAAAAACATTCAAGATAAGGGAATATGAGCTGCCAATACCCTGGGAAAAGACAGGCTGTCCCATATCCTCATACTGAGTTTAGCAACCAGATTTTTTTTTCTTCTTTTTTTTAATCCAATTTCCTGTATACAAAGTCATTCTTTAGAACCAAGCTATCTTTGTTGAGTCAGTTGAATAGGGAAGTGAAGCATATGTTTGTGTGCTGCAGAGCGTAGAGAAATGATGAAAAGCTTTTCAAAGACCAAGTTACTTCCTGGAATTCAGAATCTGCATTAGAAAATGTTAATAGGTAGTTTTGTTCATTAATTCCAAATGAGCTGTTATGTTAGTCATGAGAGTCAGATTGGCTCCTATTTGCAGGGATTTGCCTGGCTTGTACAGCTTATCCAGACTGGATGGCAATGCCCACAACATTTTCATTTCTTCATTCAAAATGAAACCCACAACAAACCAACCCAAAAACCTCAAGAACATTTGCGAGTCATTGGTCAAAACACCACAGCAAATTCCCCAGCTAAACTCTTTCTTTTCTGTAGGAATTGTATTTAGCCTTCTAGATCTTTTCTTATCCATGACAGAGCCTTCACAAAGCAAGCCCAGCATTAAATGTAATGCACCTCTTACTCAGAACAACTGTTACATTTTAATGCATAAGCAGAATTCCAGGAGAGAAAAAAACACGTGAGGGTAAACAGCATTGGCAACAAGCTGCTGCCTCATGCCTGGTGCAAAATGCCAACTTGCAGCTCTGAAAGTGGCTCCTCTGCCCACAGATGCTGAATGGAACGAGAGCCATGAAAGCAGGCAGGATACAGGGCTCTTGTAGAGCAGGCTGCTTCACAGAAAAGCAGCTTATAGATGCTATCATCTCCCCTGTATCTAAGCAAAGCAGCCAACCAACTCACCAACACCTCAGCAAGGTCTGCAGACAGCACTGTGTCAGCAAGAGCTGTTCAGCAGCTGTAAGAGGCCATTTGCCCTTCAAAGATTATGGCCTAGTGGTGAGAGAAAGCAGGGGATTAGGTACCCCAACATACTGTCCCACTTTGAGGACACCTATAGACAGAGAGGTGTCAGCCTCAGCCTTGTGGACATGCTGTCACAGAGCATCTTCAAGTGTAGGTGTGATGCTACAAATTGGGAGCTAATCTGTGACTGACTTCACCCACATACAGAAAGGAAGGATTTGAAGGAGGAGCACTCCTCTTTCAGATGAAAAAACAGGGACTCTAGACACAGAAGAGAAAATAGAAGTGGTGTGGAAGCTGTTTGTTTCTCGTGTGCCCCCATCCCAGACTGAACAGTTGCTTCAGGAAAGGGTGGGAAATAGGCAAAGTTTTCCTACCACCTCCACTTGCTGGCTTGTCCAGTCAAGATGGCATGATGGCAATTGCAGCTGGTAAAGGTCAGCAGCCAAGATGAAAGGAGGAGGGAGTTGTGACTCAGAAGCGTGTCAAGCCTTTCTGGGATTTTTCTTGGGTGGTGTGGTTCACACTCCACCTCCCACTTCAGGCTCTGCCTCAACCCAAATTAGTTCAGCACACCCGAGACACCTGCTGGAAACAACTTGGATCCATCAGGGGGTGTGTGAAGCACTGGCTCTTGAAGCTCTCCCCCATACTGTTTTGCCAATATGCATTAGTATTAGCCTAGGTCAGCTTCTTCTAGGATGAAAGGATATTTTGGGTAGCTCCTACATGTTTTGCCACTGAACTCCTCCAATTCAAAACCACAAAGCTGCCAATCCAGAACAACTCACTTGCTGATTTCTGTGATATCTCAGAGATCAATGGACAGCCAGTAGGTGATAACATTTGATGATTATCTAGAGAGACTAAATGTGCACTGAAGACCAGATCAGACAACACTGACTACCTAGCCACAGCACAAAGCTGTGGCACACATATCATGTACATATTTGACAGGCAGAAAATTTTCTTACCCAGGACGTTCATGCCATCCTTAAATTCAAGTCCCTTCTTAATGACCATTTGGGCTTCAGGTGGTGCTGTCTCATTCACCATAGCAATAGCAGAATCAGTGACATTAGGTGGCTCTTCAACAGGTAGTGGCACCAGCACTTTCTTGGTGACAGTTTGGATCTGAAGGCAATAAAAAGGGAGGATGACAATGGAAATAGACTGAATGCACCCATATGGTAGATAAGGAATTAATAATATAAAATCTTCACTTGAAATTCCAAGGAACTATATTTTTAAAGGATTAGATATGCATTCCACAGCCTCTTAACCCTTCTTCCAAAACTAAGTTTATTTTTCAACAGTTTCAAGTGCTACAAAGAACTGGGGGTCTTCCTCATGACTGTAGTGTGAAAAATATGGCAAATGCATGGTTTTTATCACTACAATGAAACATTTTACAGATATTTAGTCCCTTTGGCCAGGCAGTTCACAAAGGGTGCTTCCTAGACTATGTGTTACAGGCTGATACCATTTGTTTAGCACCAAAAGCCAAGTGCCTCTAAGATCAGTCATGGCAGCAGCTCTGGAGTAAGGCTTGTTATTCAGGATGGTCTGTCCATCTCAAGTCATCCCAGTTTAATGGTTAACTAGAATCAAAAATTCAGGACATTTCCAACATTTACAGCTTTTGAGCTCTTGACTGCAAGAGCTCAAAATGGAATATACACAGTCCCCTGAGCTCTCTAATTAAAAGATTGTGGGGGATAGATAACAGAAAAATTACCAATGCTGTCAGATAAAAATCTAACCACCTAAAAAAAAAAAAAAAAAAAGGCATCAGCTTCTGAATGCATTTGGACTCCCTCCTGGCACATGAAAGTCAGGGTAAAGGAAAAGCTGGGAAGGAGTGGTAGGAGGACAAGTGAGCTCTTCAGGTTACAGCTAGGAAAAAAAGGGAGGAGGGAGTGGAAAAAGAGAGATCTGTGATTTGCTGCTTTTAGAAGGGATGTTTTCCTCCCACTTCACACCTTGACCCTTTTTCCGCCTCTTCATGGTCCTGGGACAGGCAGAATGGTTTGGAAGCTATGACTGGTTTGCCATGTTTTCCCACCTGCTCCCTACTCCCCTTGCTCCTAGAAACACTTAGCAAGATAACAGAAACTATGCATTAGCTTTTCAAAGAACATTTGCACCACTTTCTTGTTGACATGGACATTGTAGTACTATGGATGATCATCCAGATTCGATCCATATGGTTTAAAGCCTTATGGTTTTAAAATACCTCACATCTCTCCTTCTGAAACCTGCTGCCTAAATCTGGAGATAGACAGAAATAGACAGATATAGACAGAAAACCTCCATAGCTTTGCATGAGAAACTCTTCAGTTGTCCTGAAACCACCTAACATTCTTGCATGTCTACTTTTTTTCAGAGTTAAATTTTATCTGAGGGATTTTGTCAACAGAGTACTTTTTTATGTGAGGTATTCAGAATGTAAGAACTGAGTAATAGAAATTAAAGTTAAAATATTAGACTCTTCACACTCACAAATTCCACTACAGTCACTTAAGTTAAAGGTCCTCAGCAGTCCTTTGCACAAGGCCACAGTCTCTAAAAATGCTGAGTCTGACATAAAGCTTAGATTCTGATCACATCTGAGACTAAAAAACCATTTAAATATCTACTCACATTCACAGATGGTCCCATGGTTTTTCTGCTGGAATAGCAATTTTCATTATAAATTTAAACTTTCTTGTGGACCATGCGAAAATTCAGGAGAGATTGAAATTTCATGATAGCCACGGTCCAGTTTGCAAATGAACAGTTCCAAAGCTGCACATGAACCTCTTCATTGGCTTTTGCCTGCTTGCAATGGAAGGCACAAAAACCTCCCCCCACACTCACCTAAAAATTTGCTGTGCACCCTTCAGACCTACTCTTTGCAGGATTACTGCAAAATATTTCTTCCACCTAAGGCTACCTGGAAACTCTGAGTGTCTATGGAGAGAGACTGTATGAATGTAGGAAAGAAAATATATGCTGACACCATTAAAGCAGGTTATTTTCCTCTTAAAGAGAGAGAAAAGTAAAGCCTAACTCCTTACAGAGGATTTAAGGGCTAACAGAAGCAAAAGTCCCATCTAGTCACACTTCACAAATGAAATGTGGCTTTGTGGCAGAGGTTTTCACTAGAAATTAGTCTGGAATCTGCTAAAATCAAACTGAAAAGCCAAAAGCTCTTCTTGTTTTTTTACTAAATTTACTAAATTTAAAAATAATCGCTGAAATTAGTGATCCATAACTAGTGAAAAAACCTGAACATTGGTATTACACACACTGAAAAAATAATACTAACATTTAAAAAAAAAACCTATCTGACACAGGTAGCTTAATTCTTATTTTTTCTGCTTTTTTGCCCTTTGTCAGGATATTTGACCACTTTCAACTGACAAGAAACTGAATTTTCCTCTCTTCCACAGTTCAAATGAGGGAGAGGAAGAAAAAACCATAAGCACCCTGCTTTTCCTCAATTAATTTTGCAAAAATACATTTCACATTACATGTGATGTTTAGCCACCAACAGTTTGACCACATGACTGACATTCCAGTGATGATTTGGAAATATTGAGAATGTTCTCTCTCTAAATCCCCAAGGATTATATGTTTTTATGTGGAAGTCCATGTGTGAAGTCCATGTCCATGTGAAGCAATCCAAGGCCCTTTGGCAGTTTAGGTCACCCTTCATTCCTCCACTCTCCCATGGCCTCTTCTCCCTTCCCCCACTTCTCATTACTTTTTTCTTTGGCTATAACCACAGCACCAGCTATCACGCCATTTCACACAGGAACACTTAAGAACAGGTTTGGCAACAAATCCTGTTACATCAAAAAAAACCAAAACCAACCCAATCCCCAAAAAACCCTGTCTGTATTACTTTCAAACAATTCAGTTGGAGGGAAAAGCAGCTTACATACAAGAAATATGCTTAAGCATATTTTACCTCTTAAAGTAAAGGTGTTTTGATTAAGCACTGGTTAAAAGCTTTCAGACAAAATTAACTCCCTACAGAGCAAGCAACACGTTGTGCAAGCATCCTTCCTTCCCAGCATGCTCCAAAGCTGGTGAGATGGAGCCACCTGTAGGTGCATCAGCCCTTCGGATCTATTATCCCCACCTCATCTGGACTCTAACACAGCAACAGAGGTAATGAGAGGTTGGGTTTTGGGGTACATTTTTGGCAACAAGCTGGAATGATGATCATCCATATATTCCAAACAGGGCATTGCAGAACCATAATCTCTGTAATTAACAGCCAAGTTAAAATTCAGCCTGGGTGAAAGACCAAGCCAGCATTCATGACCATAGATACTGTATGAAAAGCATGGAGAAAATGAAAGATTACTTAATAACAAAATTAAAATAAACTTCATTAAAAACACCCCCATGAATTTAAATAATATCTACAACATAAACCAAGGCAGCTATAAATAATGTTGTTTCATTTACCTGCTCAAGACTTTAGACCTGTATTCCTCTTTACATCATCATTTCTCTGATTAACATAACAGAGTGACATTAACTCTACAGACAACCCTGACAAGATGTAAAAAATATTACCAAGGAGCAGAAGGACTTACCTGCTGAAAGCATGCTTGAACCAGATTTTCAGGGAACAAATTTCGGATCAAATCCAAGAAGGCATCCAGACTAGATACTTCATCATTCTTCTTCCCTTGACCAAGCTGTTTCTTGAGTTTTGGATTCCCTGGATGGATGGCTAAAACCAGAATCACACCCAGCACAGCAGCAATAATAGTGGTGGACATGTAGTAGACCATGGCTCTTGTCCCCAGGCGGCCACTTGCTTTAGCATCTAATCCAGACAGTCCTGCAGGTGTTTAAGATACAAGCAAATATATTGACACTCAGTATCCAATTAAATAATTATAAAATAAAATCCTTTATAATTTTCAACATTTAATGACTACCTCTGGGTGCCTACTTTCATCCCTGTGATATTCTCACCATGAGACAGATTACTGATGCTTCTCCCTCTAGTTCTTATGTGTGCACTCTCTACTGCTAATAATTTGAAGAAAAGCATTTAAAACTCCGTCTAATTACAGAGGAAGCATTGAAAAATAGAGAAGATCTCTACCATCTTTTGCCCTTGACTTTTGCAAACTGGCCACAGTCTGGCTGACACCACACCTTCAAGAAGGCTAGACTCACTAGTGTCCTGCCATTTTATTTGCAAGGTCCAATCCAGAAATTAGATCGAACAGCATATTAAGAAATTTCTGATGGTAGCATGTGCACATGTGCTTGTAAATAAATTCACTGGAGCTTATACATACTAAAGCCAACCAAGTTATTCAGAAATTTACTCTGAAATGCTCACTGCAACTGCAAAATGCTGACATGATCACACCCTTATTCTTCCTACATCACAAAAAGCAAACCAGGTGATACCTGTAGAAAGCATCTTAAAGTATTTATGGCTAATGGATCTTACCTGTGATTAAACTGGAGATAATTAAAGGGAGGATCAGCATTTTTAGCATCCGCATAAGTATATCTCCTGGGAAGGCTATTAACATGATGATGTCAGGGTCAATAGGTGTTGCCAGACGAAGAAGACCCCCACACACTGCACCCAGGATAACACCTGGAAGAAGAACAAAAAAAGGAGCAGGTGGTATTGGAAGGAACTGCCTGATGTGGAATACTGCACATATCTTTGAACAAAACTTGATTCTTAGGGCTCATGTCTTATTCCTTTTTTTGATGCTTTGCATCCTTCTCCTGTGCTGATGTTCTCAAACAAACCCCTCATCATTTATGTGGAAAAAGCTCCTGCTCAGGATTGAGGCTGTTAAAGCATAGATTAGGGGAAAAAATGCCATGTCTACTTTCATAATATGATCTTTGTGAACAGGTATTTTATGTTTACATCCAGTATGCCTTTTTTTCCTGCTCTCAAGCCCAAGTGTAATGAAACCTGATAGCAAAGTTTGTGTCATGATTCGCAGCAACAATTACTATGAAGTATCTCTTTGCTACAATGAAAAAATATATGTGTATTTAAAACTTTCTTCTTGGACAGCATCAGTTACACCTTTGAAAGGTGATTCAAGGCAAACACTTCAGCAGTATGGGGTTTTGCAGGCTGAAAATATGGGGATGAAATTTGCAGCTCAAGTTCAGTTGCAGCTGTTTTTTCAAACAATAACAAGAGTATGTCTACAAATTTGCTGCATATGGCTGTTGGGCTTTCAGTGAAAAAGAAACAGGCAGAGAGCCAGTGAACCACAATAAAATGTCAAACTGCTCCATATATGGAAGCTGCTAAAGCCAGAGGCAATATTCAGGATGAGATCATGGAGTGCTGGCTTACAGCTACAGAAAGGGAAGACAAACCTTAAAACCATTGAAGTATAAACTGAGAGATAAAAAGAAAATTTTGAAGAGTTTTTGTCCTTTTTTTTTTTTCTCCAAATCACTGAGAGAAAAAAAGTTTAGCACATTCAGTTCTACTGGATAACACTGACCTGACTGGCCTTGGGGTTTAAATCATACTCCTTTCCAAACCAGATACCTCAGTGGGGTGGATTTGCTCTGTGTTGTGTCACAGAGCTCACCTGAACTACACAAGCAGTGCCCATAGGCATCTTATCAACTCTCTGGCTGTTTGGCTGGAACAGCTGAACACCCCAGACAGGGGCTGTGGTGCCACAGGAACAAATGCAGATACACACAGAGTGTCCAGAGCAGCAGATGTAGCTTACCAAACACAGTAAGAGTCAGGAGCAGATTCCTGTGGAGGGACTGGCAGAACTGCACACATATGTTCCTGGATCTGTGCTCCACTGGATTTAAATGACTTTCATGCATCCGGACTTCTACTTGCTTAGGCATATTGTTGGCACTAGAATAAAAAGTGAAAATCAAGTAGAAGTTATAGCACAAGATGCCAAAAGGGAAAGTCTGGATTACTTCCATCATATATAACTGGGGAATCTGACGCATATTCCACCACCTCCCACATTTCATAAACACTGCATATTTACTGCTCCAAAGAAGTCTCTGAAATGCCAGTAGTGTGTCCTTCTAAAGGTGTAGCCATCACAGTATTTTTTGTAGTTATTTCTCAAATGGTAGAGATACAATCAGAATTAATTCACTGGACATATCATCCCAAATGTTTCAAAGACTAAACTACTGGTATGGAGCTAGAAATTTCAGTTTCCCCAAAGACCATGGCTGTTTACTTAAGTAGAAGAGACAGCTGAAGAACAAAGTTTTTATTAGCAGGAAAATGTAGATTTTAATATCTTATTTAATTCCAACCGAGGATAATAGTTCTAAAAATTAGGATTAATTTGCAAAAGAAAGCATTCAATAACATTTTGCTTAATCTTTTGAAAACATTTAATTTCAACATTAACATTTTATTTTAATACAATCAGAATTCTGAGGTCAAGAGAATATTTTTAACTTGGTTGTAATGAGACTTGAATAGTTGCCACTGAAAATTAGTTAGAAAACTATGCATTTCCCAAGAAAACCTTTGGTTTCATTGAATTGGCAGTGCTTAGGGGAAAGTTTTTTTACTAGCTCTGGTTTATATTTGAGGAAGTGGGTTGATGCTGGCTGGATGCAAGACACCCACCAAAGCTGCTCACTCACTCCCCTCTGCAGCCGGACAGGGGAGAGAAAATTTAACAAAGGGCTCATGGGTTGAAATACAGACCGGGAGAAATTGTTCATCAAATACCATCATGGGAAAAACAATCCCAACTTGGGGATATGAGTTAAATATATTACTAACAAAGAGCAGGATAATGAGAAGTACAGTAAGTCCTAAAGAACACCTTCCTGCCACCCTTCCCTCCTACCCCAGCGGTGTAAGGAGACAGGGCATGGGGGCGGTGGTCAGTTCATCACCCAAGGCTTCTCCCGCTGCTCAGGGAGAGGAGTCCTTCCCCTGCTTCACCAAGGCATTCCTCCCACAGGAGACAGTTCTCTGTGAACTTCTCCAGTGCGGCTCCATCCCACCAGCAGCACTCCTGCCAAAACTGCTGCAACGTGAGTCCCTCCCACGGGCACTCAGTCTTCCCAAACTGCTGTAGCATGAGCCCCTCCCATGGGCAACTGTGCCCCTCCAAGTGTTGTAGTGTGGGTCCCTCTTACACAGGGTGCAGTCCTTCAAGGACAGGCTGCCTCACCATGGGGACAGGGCCCCTCTCTCCACGGGTCTCCCACAGGCTCACAGCCTCCTCTCAAGCTCCACCTGCTCTGGCATGGGGCTCCTTCATGGGCTGCAGGTGGATCGCTGCACCCCAATGGGTCCCCATGGGCTGCAGGGCCTCACCATGGTCATCAGCACTGGCTGT
>VXBC01004925.1:47255-98076 GCA_013399945.1 Ploceus nigricollis | reverse complement strand
GTTCTCACCCCACTCTTCTCTGGCCACAGTTATATCTGTGCAATAAGGTTTTTTTTTCTTTTTTCTTTAATTTGTTATCACAGAGGCATTACCACCATTCTTGATTGTCCCAGCCTTGGCCAGCAGCACATTCATCCTTAGAGCTGCCAGGGATTGGCTCTGGGGGACATGGTGGAAGCTTCCAGCAGCTTCTCATAGAAGCCACCCTTTCTCCTCCCCTGCTACCAAAAGCAGGTCATGCAAACCCAATAGAAAGTGATACACACATGAGTGCAGGACTGCAAAAGTCATGCCTCTAATTTTCTCAATAGCTGAGAAATTGTTAGCAATAGACTCTCTTTTTATATACAAAGTATTAAAATGTACTTTATATACAAAGTATTAAAATGTATTGGAAAAAATATTAAAAATACTACGATGGATCAAACATTTCCCCTAAAAGGTAAGGCTATGTAAATATGAGAAATAGGTAAAGAACAGAATTTTTATTATCAAGAAAATTACACTTTTTGAGATCTGGTCTTATGCCAGATTAGGACAAGATTTTAGAAAATCTTCCTCTACAACAGTAGACTGAGGTTTACAGACCTCAAACAGGTCTGAAAAGTTGTATGAAGTTTCAGTGTTCTCAGTACTGAGCCATTCCCAATGAATCAAAACTTTTTTTTTAATATGGTACTACTTGTTGTCTTTGTAAAGTTTTTCAACAGAAAGTTATTAGACTTGTAATAAGAATCCAGTCATTTTGATGCAAATATTTCTACAATTTTCCCTTTCAAATTGAAATTGCATTTCTTTCCAATACACTTGATGGTTAAAAAAATAGCACCACTTGAAAATGCATTAGAGAATACTCCTTCTTCCTTTTTTTAAGGGGGAAAACCCCTCCAAGTGTTGTAATCTTTATTCTGCAATTTTAAAAATATTTCACAGCAGTGGTCACAACAAAATGTGCTGCTGACAGTGAAATAACAAATACCAGTGCACATTCTGACAGCTCAAATGTGAAGCTTGCCTTCTTCTTGAAGACTTATCCATGCAAGTACCAGAGATACACAAGGATTAGCCAGGGGATAATGTGCACAACTTGAGGAATTACAAGAAAGATGAGACAGTGTCTGCAGTTTTCATGCACATGGGCCCCAAAGCAATGAAATCACTGGTGGAAATGCGCCAAAACCCCAAGGAACTTGGGATCCAAACTTTGCAACTGAGGATTACAACTAGTTTCACTTGCATTCCAAACATGAATATATAACTTGTTCTGACCTATCATTCACTACAGGTTAATTATATACTCCTCAGAAACTCTGAAATATGGACAGCTGAAACTAATTCAAAAGAAAACGTTGGAGTCTTGCTCACTAGTAAATAATTGAGTGGAACTGAAATGGATCAGTAAACAGAAGTACTTGATGATTTTACTTTGGGCTAATCTTAGATTGGTTTCCTGAACCTTTTCCACTTTTTACACTCTCCATCTCTTCAAGATGGTAGGTGAACCTTCAGCATGGACTGAAATTCTGATAAGTATGGGCTTTTTAAAGAAAAAAACACAGTAGGAAAATACACTAACTGTTCACCCATGTTACAAAAAGTGATGACAGATGAATATCAGAACACGAAAAATGGTACCATAAAGGAGTTAGCACTGCTTTTCAACAATGAAATATTTATCACTGGATCAGAGAGGAAGTATTGTTCCAGGCTTTTGACTATGTTGTGGGAGGAGAGGAAGAGAAAAAATAGTGAAATATAAACTTTCTGTGAAGGATAAGAGAAGCTTCTTGTGTAGCACATGACAAAATCTGAATTTTGCAACAGAAATTTTCTATCCAATTACTAGAAGAGGAAAATCTGTTTATCTCAGAGTCACGGAAATTAATTTTTGTCTTATGGACTGAGACATCTTCCTTGTGCTGGATTTGCGCCTCTATTTGCATCTTGTAAATGATACTTAGCTCCAGAAGAATGCAGAATTTTTGCACCTGAAACCTGCAGTCACATGATGAGATAACTGCAAGAAGTGCCTATTGAAGTCAATGGAAGATGCACAGATGTAAGTCAGGGCAGAGACTGGGCCCTTATGAACCAGATCCCCTGGATCAGTTCTACTCCTCTGCCCTCTCCCCCTGACACTCCACGCTTTCTTCATACTTTGAAGGCCACAGTGCCATGTTAAAACATTCAGGGAAGGTACTTAAACATGTATAAGGCCTTCTGCTTCACATTTTCATGCTGATTGGAAAAAAAAGAATGCATGACGGAGTGGAGCTTGACTACACCCCAGCTCATGGGCAGTACTATACTCAAGTACAAAGCCAGAAGTGTACCAAGAACCAGAGGCCCTCCTACACATCTGAACATCCTTAATTTAATCTCAATGTTAATGGTATCTCTGTACATAAGTAAGGATCACAAAACAGTGAAGAATGCATTTTAGCAGCTGTGATCTCTCAAACATGCAAATTATTACCTTAGTTAAACAAATCACTGTTCCATTGTGCTGAGCTCCTATGGTTATTCAGCAAAGGGCCCGTCCTGAATGCTATCTGAAACCCATCCGACCAAAACATCTTTTAGTCTAACTCCACTGAAGCCAGAACATAAAGACATAAATTAATTCTGCTCATTATTTTCTTATGTCATTATGACAAGCAGCCAAACTGCTAAGCTCCAAAACAAGTCCACAGAGAACTCATAAGTACCGAGACCTTCAAAGACAATAATATTTACTGCTAACTACAGATGCTTAATAACATTGACAGGATTTATGAAAAATGAACCAAATACTAGAAAATAAGTAGTCAAGTAGTCACACGAAACAGCAGATCATACCAAACAGCACATACCAAGAGCTAGACATATGTTGTAGCTTTTGAATAATTTAGCAGGATGTTCTGTTTAGCTCTGTCACCTACCCTTCTCCCTTTTGAGGCAGCACTATTCCCTAGAAAAGAGAGAAACTACTTTGAGCTGAGGAGATTTGATTTTTATTTACCTTAGTAGAGTACAGAACTGTCCCAAAATTAACAGTCTGTATTTTCACTGATTTCAAATATGCTTTACCCTGACAAGGTGATACATAAGTGCATTAATAGAATTTAGTATCAGAATTAACTTCAATTTTACTCCCTTTTAAGCAAAGAAACAACCTCTTGCCTGAATGATCCAGAAGTTAGCTACTGTCCCTCATTGTCACAATGTGCACAAGGTACAAGAATCTGTCCATAAACATTTGAATTTACATTATCTAAATATTTACAGATAGTTTTGCATGTAAGATAACAGTGCCATATGAGATAATCTATTTATCTGCACTTTTTAGGCTATAGTCTGTTTCTCATGCTGGTTGCTACACCTAATGTGCCAAAATGCAGGAAAATCATTTATTAAAGCACTAAGGTCCCTGGTATTTTTTGGTCCGATTTCCTCTTAAAGCATTTTCCTTATGTCTTCTCTGAGTTCCCTCGGGGCTAGTCTGCTCTCTGTATCTATTCAACTTCTTCTTTCTTTCTTTCTTGTATTCACACTGAAGCTTCTAGAACTAAAAGGCTGGGGGGGCTGTTTGCTTTTCCTTTGTTACCAAATGTAACTCCTTTCCTCCCAAAAGTTAAGGGTTAGTGATTTACACAGTGCTTGAGTGACAATGCCCTTTTATTTTCAGTCAGTTACAGGGAAAGGACTCTCCGTCTCTGAAATACTCCCCCATCTTGGCATAAACCTAGATTACAGACTAGAGGGGAAAAATAATCTTTCATTTAAAAGAAAAATGTACACAAAGACCATAACAAGGCTAGTGAAAACAGATGCTGGGGACAAGGTAAATTAATAGAGACCATATTTATTCTGTTCAAGATACTTCAGCTCTGTCAATTAATCAAGCAGGTATTCTCAATAGGAAAGTGCTTTGTTTTGTAGCAATTACTTCAATTGAGGTAGCAAGAGCTGCTCTTGAGAAAACAATCTTGGACAGACAGGCTTAAGATCAGAGTTTAAGAACTTCTCTTGAGCTACATGTTTGTTGTCAAACTGGTCTTTTCTGAAGCAATGAGTAAACAGCAGCTACAAAAGTCCAATTGTTCCTAGAAGGACTGTTCTTCTTAAGGAAAGAAGAAAAAAATAGGAGGCATAGAAAGTTGAATCAGCTTTTTTGACCTCAGAATAAAAAGTGAATGGACTGCAAATCTTGTCTTGCCAATTCTGTAGCACTTAGACAAGTGGTTCAAATGTAGTTGGAGCTGAAAAGCCATGGCAAAAAAGGCCTGATGAAGTTTGGTAGACAGCAACCTTGGTGATTCCTCACTGACAGAGCTCCTCCTAGCAATCAGTGGGACTGCATGGGAGTAAATAAGAGCTTAATACGCCCTGAAGAATATTTGCTAGCAGCTAATCTCTCCCCCCTCTCCCTAGAGAGACAGTATAACATTAATTATTAAGGATTACATGCTGTGTTCATGACAAGGAGAGGGAGTATGGATCTGCTCCACCCAATGATCAGTTTACTCCCGTCTCATATGTAGGAAAGGGTTGCTAGATAAAAGACGAGTGACTAGGAAAACTTATGGACATCACCAGAACAAAAGGGATTTCACCAGCTGGATGGAAGGAGTCCAAACTGTTTGCCACAACTCTTGTGAAGTTAGGGCTCAAGCATGAGCTCACCAAGAAACTCACCAAGTTTGAGTTCAAATAGTGTTTTCTGCTGCTTAAATTAATTATATCACAACAGCTTCTGAGCTTCTTCAGGGAGATGGTCTGGGACTATATCATTCTGCTGTGCCATGCCATGTGCTATAATTTGGGGGTTTCATTTCTTATATTAGATGTATTTTTCAAACCACACTAGAACTGGTACAGCTCAGCATATAGAGCCGAAATATGACAGGCCATGCAAGTGAAACAGCTGAAATGTTTTTATTGTAGAAAACACACATTAGTTTTGGCATCACTCCTGCAATGTAATGTTCAGTTGTTAAATGTTGCATTATGTATCAGGAAAATAATCTGGTCAGGTCTCAGCTTCTGCACAAAAATAAAAAAAGTGCAAAACCAAACACACAAAACTTCTGCAAACACGAGTAACATAAGCTTCAGTCTGCAAAAGAGTCTGCAGTAACAAGGGTTTTAAACTGCTTGCTGCTGCTAAGCCCTTCTATTGAACTTTAACTGCATTGTGGAGGCTTTTTTTCTTCTTATTTGTGAGACATTAATGAATTCTGAGTGGAGATTTACTATAGAGCCTGATTTGGCCTAAGGACTGGTATTACAAGCAACACCCTCAAGTATGACTTGCCTTTTTGTAGCAGGAAAAAGAACTTTTCTCCCTGGAACAATTTACAACCATGTTGTTTCCTCCAACTTAGCATTAACGGCACATTCTGTGAGTTTAATATAATCATGAGAGTGAGTATAATCACAAACATATCTGAACAACCAGGGGATCAGGCCCAGCCAGAATGGTCTTATGAAAGGCAGGTCCTGCTTGACAAAACTGATCTCCTTCTATGACAAGGTGACCAACTTAGTGGATGAAAGAAAGGCTGTGGATGTCATCTATGTGCACTTAAGTAACATCATTGGCACCATTTCCCACAGCATCCTTCTGGAGAAGCTGGCTCCTCATGGCTTAAATGGGTGCACTGTTTGCTGGGTTAAAAACTGGCTGGATGGCTGGCCCAGAGATGACTGGAGTTAAATCCAGCTGAGGGCCAATCACCACTGGTATTCCCCAAGGCTCAGTGTTGGGGCCAGTCCTGTTTAATATCTTTATCAATGATCTGGATGAGTGTTCCCTTAGTCAGTTCACAAATGACACCAGGCTGAGTGGGAGTGCTGATCTGCTGGAAGGCAGGAAGGCTCTGCAGAAGGATCTGGACATGCTGGATCAATGGGCCAAACCAACTGCATGAGGTTCAACAGGATGGAGTGCTGGGTCCTCCCCCTGGATCACAACCTCAGACAGTACGACAAGCTGGGGGGAAAGTGGCTGGAAAACTGCCCAGCAGGAGAGGACCAGGCAGTGCTGGAGAACAGCAGCTGAACATGAGCCAGGGTGTGGCCAAGTGTGTTCCCAGGTGGCCAAAAAGGCCAATGGCATCCTGGCCTGGATCAGCAATAGTGTGGCCAAAGGATCAGGGCAGTGATTGTCCCCCAGTACTCAATACTGCTTAGGCCATGGCTCAAACCCAGCGTTCAGTTTCACGCCTCTCACTACAGGAAAGACACTGAGATGCTGGAATATGTCCAGGGAAGGACAGTGGAGCTGGGGAAGGGTCTGGAGCACAAGTCTTGTGAGGAGAGGCTGAGGGAGCTGGGATTGTTTAGCCTGCAGAAAAGGAGGCTCAGGGGTGACCTTATCACTCCCCAGAACTGCCTGAAAGGAGGCTGTAGCCAGGTGGGGATTGGCCTCTTCTATCAGGCAACTATGGATAAAACAATTAAAATGGCCTCCCATTGCACCAGTGGAGGTTTGGATTAAAAATTTGGAAAACTTTCCTCACCAAAAAGCATTGGAACAGGCTGCACAGGGAAGTGGTTGAGTCGCCACCCCTGTTAGTTAGTGTAGATGTGGTACTTAGGGACAAGGTTTGGTGGAAGAGTTGGCAATGAAGGTTTAACAGTTGGACTCGATCTTAAAGGCCTTTTCCAACCTAAATAGTTCTGTGATGCTCCAGTTATATATTCAAATAGCTGATCAGCAGCATCCTTACTGAACCGGAGAAGAACTGTGGTCTGTGTGACCTGACTTCTTACTCTGATTTAGTTACCAGTCACATCTCTTTTTTCTGATTTTTTTAAAGTATTGTTCCATGAGATTATTTAAGAAAACAACTCTTCATGATCTACCTGAGTTTGCAATCCTTAAATTTATGCTACATTTGTTTGCGCTTTTAAAACCCTATTAGAATAGTAATGAGATTTCTACTCATTAAATGCTTCCTTTAAGAGTTTCTCCAGCTTTTAAATCTGGCTTGGGAAGCTAAATTGTCCTGTAGAGAGAGAGTAGTCTGTACTTGATAGCAGGAGCAAAAGAAAATGAATATAACATCACACTAATTTTTTTACAAGTGTATGATCCTTTTTTCCATATCTACCCAGGTCTTTTCACAAACATATATATCACTATGGAAGAGAGACTTTTCTCCCCCCTCAAGGTTTCTTTATGTCTGACTGACTAATGCATTGACTTATTTATTAACTAGGCTGCAGCAATGCATCTGAATAATAAGAGAGGTAAAGAAGATGGATCTGCCCGACGGGAATTCTTTTCTATGCATAATCACACATCCTGTGTATGGCCACATTTGTATGTATGTGGCTTTCAATAATCTCTTCAGACCGACCACAATGCATGGATAATGCCTTTTCCTATGCTCAATTTTTCTTACTGACTTGCAGCTTAGATTTCGTGGAGCATTTCATAGCACGTTGTGTGGAAAAGAATATTAGTCTCTATGGAGAGATCGTGAACTAAAGTTCCCTTTTCATGGAACCCTGCACCATAAACCACATCAGGCCAACAGATCACACTGAGTCACGTGGATTTTGTTAGAAAGAAGAGAAGTGTATTTTATACAGACATGTATGTACCTCCATACCTAGGAACTCCTTGGAAGTGTCAGGTAGATAGGGATAAAGCAACCAGGGTAACACCTAGGTGTTAGAAATGATGAGAGAGAGAAATTTCTGCAGTAAGTTGCAAAAGGGGAGATGTGTAACACCACCTGTGTACTCACTGCATGGTGGGTCTGATGGAAGGGAGCCATGGGAAGCTTTACAGGTGTCCTTCCACGTGGCAGCTGTGTGGTGCCTTTGGGACCCTGCAGAGCATTGCCTCCAGGCATCTCCTACCTAATCTTACGAAAACCTGACTTGAACACCTCAAAGAGAATGTGTATTGCAGCATATGAGTTAACTGACTTTCTGATTCAAGTGTCGTGACAAAGCCTGATGGAAAAAGACTACATTTTCTAAGAACAAACCTAAGGTAGTTATAAAGACCTCACACAGGCAAGTGTCCTTGTAGGCTTCCACAGTCCTTGGCAAATTCAGATTTACTCTGTATTTCAGAGTTTAGAGGGATATCAGTTCTATATGCAAGAAGGGCTACCAGTTTGTTTCTTGTTCGGATTAAACGAGGTGCATTTCTATCTCCAGGGATTCTACTCTACGCATCATTCAGAGTCGAAAGCAAGAAAGTGTGGTTTAGACCAGACAGTATAATACCTACCATAAAGATGATAATTTATTTATGTAATAATGCACATGTGGAATATCTGCCAATTTGCTCATAGGGCTTTATAGTGGTGTAACAACCTGGGACTGTGCATGCTTCATTACCCAAGAATTATGTACTGAGGCTGAGATGAAGAATTAAGGATGAATCATATTATTATCATCATGGAAAATTATACAATAGCAGTGTGCTTTGTGCAAAAAGTTATTTCCTTACATTCTCAGAACCTCTGAAACAAGTAAAATCATGACCTTGCATTTGCTTCTACTTGGGGTGTGCCAGGCAGCACAAAGAAAAAGACTATGAAATTACTGGGGATTAGCATAGTTTGCAAGGGCACTGAGCAAAGATTAAGCCAGTGAGAATGTGAGATGACCAGAAATGTAGCAGCTCCTAGACATGCTGGCTAGGGACAAAAAGGAGTAGAAGAGTGGGGGGTTTTGTATAATTCAGAATAGTCAACAGAAAGAGAGACTGATCAAGGAGCTCTGATTGAGATAGACAGAATTAATTTATCATAACAAGGGGAAACAAAATGCAGTTTCTCCTATGAATTTATTTCTTGAGTAATGGCTCTTGAAACACATTTTTTCCTGAAGTAAATTGTCACAGGTTTGTGACTGCAGGTGGCTGCACCAGTGATTTTTGACCACATCACTCACACAGAACAAGTTTCTAGTGGCCATGTAATTCCCCCCCCGCCATGGCTGAATTAGTGCATCAGAAGCTACAGCTAAGCAAATCTTAACTAAGTCTGAACAGTTATTATCATTCATCTAGACATCACCAGGGATAAAAGGATGCAATCTCAATAGCTTAGTTTATTTTCTCACCAAATCTGTGTATTAACTATTTATTTTAAGTGTATGATATGTATTAATGAGAAGAAAAAATACAAAAAATTAGGAAAACTCTCTATGGCCATCCCATCATGACGGTTTTTCTTAAAATTCCCTATAGTTTTCATAGCAGCACGAAAATGCCCATCTACCCATCTAATGCCTCAGGAGTCTTATTCATGCTCTGCTGTAAAATTCCAAATGATTTCAAAACAGTTCCAAAGTATTTTCCAGCTAAAAACAGTGACCACAGGTGTTACTGCTTTAACCTGCAAACAAAAGTTCCCTCTCATATTAAAACTTTATATTTCTTTTCCAATATGCTTTAGAAGCTACATATCCAACAAATTGCTTCTCAAAGTACTAAAAGCCCTTTATGTTTTCTGAGAAGTGACTGAATAGTGCTAGCTTTGCTATGCACATTCAATCAGAAGAGTAGAAAAATCAAGACAAAAAAACTCAACCATCAGAGCTACTCTACGACAGCCAGTGGCAAAGGTCTGAGATAGCTGACCTTCACATTTCAATATTTTCCTCTAAACTCTGCAAAGTGAACAGGTAGATACAAGTTTGACAAGGCTTCGGATAATAAAAAGCAACCAAAAATGCGCTAAAAAATGCATTCATTTCCATGAGATGTTTGTCAATGAGCCAGCATGCAACAGTGTGTCCAGCACTAATTCTGTTTGAAAACATTCCTCAGTGCTTCCTGTGGGGAAAAGCTCTCTTCCAGAAACTGTTGTGGATAGAATCAGAAACTGCACAAAGAGCAACTACTAAGAAGCCTACAAGAAAACAGTCGAACTTCTATGCAGAAAATGTCAGAATTTGAATTAGTCTATGAAAACTCAAAGTCCCAGTTTGCTCCTATGTATCCTAATGGATATTAATTCTCCTCTGAGTACAGATAATGGTCTTTCTCAGCTGTTCTCCAAAATCTGACTTACAACTATAAAGCTAGTAATTTACTACTGCAGTCTCTGAGTGCCAGGAACCTCTACAAAAGTGCAGAAGTCTCATAGCACAACATTATAAACATTGTATTTGTTCACCAGTACAATATTACCTCACAGGGTGAAAAGGGAAAAAAAAAGTCATTTTAAGCTTCTTCTCTCACCGTATGACATATTTAGCTTAAAGTTCATCCCATTCAAAAAGCTCCTTGCCATTCTTTTCTCTTATTTATTTTATTTTTTTTAGCTTTTCTCACCTAGAATGACTGCTTCTCTTTCAATGCAACTACACTTTTGTTGTAGTCAGACATTCAGATTGCTTTCATCACAACTATTTCTCCAACAAAATTGCTTTGGCCAAACTGCTTATGTTCTTGAAAAACATCTCAACAAAAATTTCCTGGGCTGGGCCCTGAAAAAGTGAAGAAACTTAGTTTTGAAGACATACTAACTCCCTGTAGTATGTTAAAGAGATTATAGAGATCACATGTAGCATAACAGAATCACTTGGGATACAGTTTGAAAAGAGAGCTCCGTGTGCTCCTTGGAGCAGTATTTGTGATCACACAGAGCAAGCTTTGAAGAGTGTATGCCATCTACTGGAATCAAAAAGACTTCTTACAGAGGAAGTCCTAAAAAGCAGCAATGACTTTCACCCAGTGTAAAGCATCTTCTTCTCTGTCTCATGTGCCTTTGTAATTAGGGTATGGAGCCTTTTTTTCATACTGTACCTTTAAACTAAATGGAAAACAGTAGTAACCACACTTTGACCACAATCTTGTGAAAGGAGGGAAAAGTTTCCTCTTCACATGGACTAGTAATTTATTCTAGTAGCTGCATGAAATGGAATGGACATTCACATAAATAGGTTGCTTGGGTGATCTGCTTCTATTGTTCCCTCTTACCAATATATCAGAGATGTCTGTTGGGAAACTACACCCAGAAAACCCATAGTATTAATATGGGAACTCATAAATACAAAATAGCTTTCAGAAAGTAGAATATATTTAGGATTATGGACCTGAAGATGGGTTATTGGATTGCTTTCTACCTTATACAGGGCATGCACCACTCCATCAAAGGATCTGCCTGTCTCCCCCAGGTCTGCTTACACTCATTTTATAGATGCAAAAGAAGTGAGAGAATTTCATCAATAGCAGGAACAAGATTATTTTTGGCATTCCAAAAGTCTCTATCCTAACAAGGCATTTTCTTGAACACTTTATTTTTTCTTGCCTATTTAATATTGTCCACTGGACTGTAGCACCACTTGGAGTAGTCTCAACTGAAATACTGAGTTGAGCCTGGTGGTGTCTTCTTAGAGAGGTGTTTACCTTCAAAACAGAGCAGCACAGTTACTGTGTAAGTGTTGAAGACAAGTCTTTATATCCAAAACTTGTGAGGCTCAACAGCAGGTTGCATTTCTGTGACCTGCTGAAATTAGTTTTCTGCATGATACAACTACTGCCACTGCTTAAGGATTCAAGAGCTTCTGTGAAAACTAGGATGGATTTTCTAATCTTGGCCAAATTCAAACATGGAAATTTGAATTTTTCAGTTTGTGGAAACCTAAAATATTTAATTTTCCAGTTATTCCATTGGTGTTTTAATATGAAGAGTGAAGCAGGTAAAACTAGAGGGGCCATTTAACTGGGTTTGAAATCTCTGACACTGAGCGGGTCTAGATACCCAGGACATGACTATAAGACAAGCAGGTAGCACACTATTTCCCCAAGTACTGTCCTGGCATTCATCGGTCTGTGGGTTGAGGATTCCAAGTGTTATCCCAACATAAATTGTACGACTCCTTCCATACAAAGTTAGAAAAAGGAAGCAGAAGGACATACCACAAGCAATTTTTCCCATTCTACCTTGTGAGATTTATAATCCAGATTGCTTAAGGAGAGACCAAGCCTAAAATGGCTTTTCTAAGATGGAAACATCTGTAGAACATGCTGTACAAGTAGAAAGCTTGCAGACTTTTAGCTTAAATTATACTCATCTACATCTCCAATCATAAATTACAGAATGGTCTTAACCCAAACCACATGCACTATATCTATGTTTTCCATTGTGAATTCCAAAGCATTTTATGTAAACATCATGCCCAGCAAAATGGTGATGTATGGCAGGGTACTCTAGCCCAAGGAATAGAAAGTTTATACCCCATAATGAACTCCCATAAGGTAAATCCTAAGGCTTCTGATGAGTTTTTACAGACATTTCTACTAAAGTCACTTGAATGTTTACCTAAAGTTGGAGCTATGGAAAATCTCACTCACTTTTGGAGGAAATTATTGCCAAGAAATAGAAAATCTCACACCACTAAAGGTCTAAGCAATGGGTGTCTCCACATGAGTTTGAAACAGGACAGTAAAACTGTGTGAAGCACGACACTGCTCAGCTGTCACTGGCTCGTCCCCAGGCCAACATGAGAGGAAATGCACACAACTGGAGGCTCACTTTACAACATGTCACACCCAAACAAGATCTTCTGGTCTTTTAATCTCATGAAAAGAGATCTCCTGGGACACAGCTGTGTGTTAACTTGGCAGCTCTTACACGTCCTTAAAGTTAAGTACATGTTTATCTGGTTGGCTGAGCTGGTCCCTATCCACTGAACCACAGGAAGATACAGCTCTAGAATTTACTAGGTGACTTCTCGTAAAAAAACCCCAATTTAAAATGGAGTTTTAAACTGCAAACAACTAATGCCTAAATATTAAGTTATAACTAATGGCTGTACATATCCTAGCTTATCTTTTTAATGATGACCAAATATTAGGTTTCTAAGTATTTATGGACATTGAAGCTAATACTGCTTTGAAAGGGCCTGATGGTTATTTTTATTTTATGCAGAGCATCAAGAAAATTCTATTTTCTTAGGAGGCTTTAGGGAGGCTTTAGCTTATATTGCTTTTATTGATTTCATTTGTATTTAGTTGCTTGAAAACTTTAATAGCAAAAAATAGCAAAATAGCACTTGAAACAATTATTCATTGCCATTGTCCTGCTGTTTGTAGCCAGCAGTGAGCTGGAGTCCCAGCTGGCCATACTGTTTCTGATTCTTGGCACTCTCACTCAAGCTCTGGTTGTCAGTACAGTGACCACAGGGGTCCTCAGTGCAAGCCAGTGTCATTTACATTTACAGCTTCTTCCTCATCAGCAGATTGTTCCTTCAGAAACAACAAGGGGGAGAAGCAGCCACAATGGACACACTAAAAATACACTGGACCAGTAATGCTGTGGTTGTGTCCATTTAGTCACGAACTGAAATTACAATGCAAAGTTTTATAGCACCTTATAGCACTTGTCTGCCGCTTTCAGGTTCGTGAAGAAATTGCAATTAAAAATCTACATGACCTAGCTTTGCATCCCTGCAAACAATACAGTATGTACTACATTAATTGCTTGTCTTTGGCTCCATATTTAGTATACAGATTTAAGTGGGAACATTTTAAACATTGTTTTGCACAACAAACCTAAATGAAGAAGCATTCTCTTCAAATGCTCTTTAAAATTCTGCTGCCCTACTCATGTATCCTGCAGTTACACATCTGTTTAATTTCTGGTACTTTTCTGCCAGATTAACTAACAGGTAACACCAATCAAAGCACAAAGTTTGTACTACTGAAATATTTAAAAAGCTCTGGAAATGAAAGACACATGCATTCATGTGTCTTTCCTAGGGCATCACAGAGTCACTGACATGAAGTTACCTCATATTTTTGTTCAATTCTCTTTCCCTCTCTCTTGCCCAGCTCAAGTCTCATACAGTAACCCTGCTACTTCCTAATTATTTAAAACTATAGGTTTTCACAGTTGCATTTACTGTAACACAATTAAACAAGTCAGTCTTGCAGTTCTTGAATCCCTTAACTCATATTCTTCTGCTGCTAATGCTTCTTTAAGCTATTGGTGCAGCCCAAATATTGCCCCACTGCTCAGTGAGTGGCCAAAGCAAACGTCTCCTGTGACCTTTTCGCCACTGTATCCTTCACATGGCACCAGTCAGAGAATGTTTCAGAATACACAAGTGTCCCTTAGGACATTTACACAAGCACTGTGACCATCCCCAAAAATGATGAGCAAGCTCCTTCAGCTGACAGAAGCCAGAAGATTCATCAAAATCAAAGTATTTTCTCTAGAGAAAATATCAAAGGATTAACTTCTTGAAGAGGAGCCCTCAGCACTCTCTCTGACCAATTTCTCTCACCGTCTCATCTCCTTCATCTGTCCCCACTCCTCTCCTCCACAGCAGCAGGTGGTCATTGCCCATTCCTTGCTGTCCCCCACCACCTGCCTGCAGAGAAACTCCAGCTGTGCCATGCTGCACACGCAGGCAGGCTTCCCAGAACTCAGGTAAAAGTCACCTTCTAGAAGTGTATGAGAGCGACATTTTGAAAAATTTCAAGTCAGAACCAATGCATCACTCCTCTTACCATAATTACTATATTTATTAGATTTCCTGACAGGTTCACTTGAACCTTCAAGGGGAGAAAGCACAGTTTGTTTCAATTCCTTGCAGCAAACTCTCCCTACCAGCTGCCATAAAGATAAATTCCATTGGAACAAATACTGTCTTCAGCTTTCCTAAGATGTTATGAAGTTTTACTCCTAGCAGATTTCAGAAGGGTTTTGCCTGGCAATCACGGCACCACCTACACAGCAGAAGTCTACTGGAGATGAATGGGCACACCTTTTGCTGGTAAAAAAATGGTGTGTCTTTTCTACAACAAGCACTTTATGTATTGATATATAGTGTCAGAAGGCAAACTGGGCTAAAAGAAAATCCAGTTTCCTAAGAACTTCATGGAGCTCAAATTTTATCCCAGACTAATGTAAATTTGGGGACACCCATTAACTCCTCTATAGTTTTTGTATTCTGGGCTTTAATTGACAGGTGACAATGAAATAATTTTATAAAACATTTCACTTTATTTTAACCTTGGATTTATTCCTATTCTGCCTTCTTCTTCATTATTCTGCTTTAAACTCTTCAATCTTTAAAATCTTCAACTGATGCAGGAGGCCGTGATTCTTTTTAGCAACCTGAACAGCACAAGGGCTCCATTTCAGAAGGAAAAAGACTTATCTGAAATGAGCCAGGTAATCTGACATACCCACTTTTAGAGTGACAGGAGCTAGAAAATATGGTTTATGCTGGAGGTACACTCCTTGCAGCTGTCTTGACTCCTCACAGTGGTTTGAGAGTTGGTGCAGACTTGCAGAAGGCAGCAGAGCAGCACCTTACACCACCACTATTGCTGGTGCCTCAAGTCCACGTTACCTACCAGGCCTTGCCTTCACAAGCCAGGCAGCTGGTGAGAACCACAATTAATGACCTCTGCATGTTTGCCTCTGGCTCTCCATTTTAGTAATTTGATCACTTCCACGGCAAAGACTGATGCAAAACATTTTTACACACATAACTTTTTCCGTGCATTTCAGTACTGCCTTGCTTGCTAATTTATTAGTAGCACAAATAATGACTCACAGGTGTTTTGCAAGGGATTTTTTATAACAGGAAGCATAGGTGTTAGATGAGAAAATACATTCTCCACTATGGTTAAAAATAAACATTAAACAGGAACAGTAAGGGCAAACAAATATGGTATAGGCAGGTAAATGTGAAAATATACAAGAGAGCAAAGTTATAAAACAAGGCCTTAACCTCTCCTATTAATGTACGAAATCTGACCTTTGAATGAAAATACAGAACCTGTGCATTTTGACTGTATATATTTAACAAAAAAAAATCTTCTCAGCATCTCCTTTTTTTAGTTACTCATCTCTACAATCATGGAACTTGACTATCCACTATTGCTTAGCGCTAATAATATCCAAGGCCACAGGATACCAGAACCTGTTACCCAGTTTCCTGCGTTGTTTATATGAAAAAACCCCCCACTACTCTCATTGCTCTCCCTCCTCTCACACATGACTTGGGTTAAAAACACCTTGGCTTGTTATTGCACTTGCAGAAGTGTGCTACAGATTGCCTGGTATAATGAAATGCACACCTGCACTAGCAGAAAATCTACTTTTAAATCATTAAATGGAAATTGGTTTGCTTTGTTAACACAGTATTTTTATAGTATGGACACAATTTTGTGAAACATGTTAAATCCAGTATTGTTTTTACCCTCAAATGAGGTTTATCTGTATGTAGCATAAAAGAAGGTGCGGGTTGGGAAAATTGACCAGAATGTTACTACAGTAACAAATGGTAAAACAACACACTTGGTATCCATTACTCCATAAATGAGTCTTCTGTCACTCATTTCAATATCCCTGGTAACATCTACTTATTTTGTCTCTCTTCTAATTTCCTGCTTTATATGAAAGAAGTGTTATTGCCATTACAACTGTATAAGATGGACACCATCTAACTGAAAGGGGATGTCCCTTATTTTATTCATGTGTGTGCCAATGACCGCATTTCAACTCCCTTTACTCTTACCTTGGAACATAAAAGGTTGGTCCTCCATGCCTTCCAGTGAAAAGCTTTTCTGCTTAAAAGAGTCTAAGAGCAAAATAATTCACAGGTTTCCTACAAAGTCACTGAACTAGCATGTTACAGTCTAGACTCACTTACCTTTACTAGAAATAGTAGCTCTTCAGACCATTATTCTGTACAGTAGTGTCCCAGACTGTTAATAAGCATCACCTAAAAGAAAGTTCACCTTCATGCTGAATCCTGAACTGTGTTTTTCCTCTTTATTAATTAGCTTTTCCAAGTTAAGCAAGGTCAGCACATCTCTTTTTTTGTCTCTCACTTGCCTGTCCCTTTAATCTCCTTATGTTTAATTTATTTTCTGAGCTGCTACCTCTCACACATTGACAGATACATATTTATACATTTTTTAAGGCCTCAGCCCACTTAGGAATTGTCTTGGGTTATTTTCTTTTATTTTTTTTTTTCTGTCAGAAGAGAGATTTCTTTCTCTTGGTTGTACAGGTACATATGGGAAGAGAAGACCTGGCTCTATGAGTGACCAAAATCAGGAGTACCTAAAGCTCAGCAATATCTTTCCCCAGGTACAAAGGAATTTATCATGTGGGACATTTCCATGTCTCTTAATTGCCTATTTACTCCTAATTCAGAGCTTAGTCAAAATTCACGGCTTGAGAAAAATTCAGGAAAAGTTTGGAACACATTCCCATTTTAGATATGCTAAAATGAAGGTCTCTGATTACCTAAGGTCCACACATATTTTCATCTTTGTAAGGGACATTAACATGATTTACTCCTCCCATCACCAGACATAATGCTTACTTTAGCCCAGGCTGTTAAGTATGGGGAACCAGCTGGGTACCCCGATTACAACTACTATGGCAAGACAGCAGCAATACCACACTGTGACAGTTCAATAATCCAGCCAGGGGAGTTCTGATCTAAGTTGACCTTGAAGTGATTGATTTCCATACCAGGAAATGAAAGCATGCCCCAAGATCTCTGTCTGCACATTTGTTTCTCACACAGATCCTCCTGGCAGTTTAAATATCTGCTATAAAATCAGATTCACAAAATTACCTCAATTTCCTTAAACTTCCTTCATCCCTGGGCCATATTTGTATGACAAATAAATGAAACATCATAGAATTCTGGAAACCCTATGTTTTAGTTTGTGACAGCATCATTAATGCAATTTAATGCTTTTCTTTTTGAATAATAAACCCCTCAGCTGTTCAACAGAAATAAAGCAATATATATGTGGTCTTCATATGCTCTTTGAATAAAATATAAGCAAGAAAAATCCCAGGAGGTCCATCAAATGCAAACATGCAATACCAAAACAAACATGTCATCATTACTTGCCAAGATACATACTCATACCATCACTCCTTGGTGTATAACCTCAGAGAGGAGTTAAACTAGCAGTAGATTTACAATTTCTACTCTGCAGATTCTTGACTAGGGGTCACATTAATTATTACAAAGGTTGAAATGTGAATCTTTATACTAAAGCAAAAAAAGAAAATTACAGCTGCTGATTTTGTTTATTCTTGCTAATACATATATATTATAGATACATATTATGAGCATCTACATATAGGGTTACACATAAAATCTATTAATTTTTTCCCCTCAAAAGCAAAACCTATTAGAAAACAAAAGTAAAGTAACAGTGGAAATGGTTTAGCAGCCTTAACACAAAAGTGGTTACGTAAAAAAAGATAGTATTAGAAGTTGTTAAACCAGGTTAACTCAGGAAGAGACATAAAAATGAATGCTAATATGTCCAATGTATACTAATAAGCATGTTTGTCATCTGTAACAAACAAACAGAAGAACTCAAATTATATGTAATATAATAAACAATGTGCCTGGTCTACATCTTTAAATATATTTTTTTCCCTAGCCAAATCTTTCATTGTTGAGAAATATTAAAGGCATACTCTGCATTTGCAGAGTAAAGTGCCATAGGAATTTTTTCACAGAAGCGTGAGCTAGAAAGCACCAAGTAATAGAGCTGTATTCAAGTAGTATTTGACTGTGGACAGGAAAGGAAAACTCATTTGCAAGAAAATTATTCAACACAACACTACAATCTGACGGTGAAACTTCCCCACCTCTCCTACAATTTGTACTTGACCCTGACTTTTTGCAGGCTGTTTCTTTCCCACATATCTCCCACACAAAGGTGCAGCAAAATAAATACTCCATATGTAACTGAAGGAAAGAACACTGAAAGCATGCTACTGAGTTACATAATTGCAACCTGGGTCCCTCAAGTCTTTCTCCAAGCACCTGTTGTGGAGAAGAGCAAATGGGATTCAACAAAAACCAAAACTTTGGTTTCTCCTGGCCTGTAGTGCTCACATCTCTGCTCTCTGAAGATAGTTTTATAGAAGAGCAGAGAGAGGATGGAAAAGAAAACAATTTCTATTCTTGTCTCTTGTTTTTCTATGTAGAATGCATTAGAGAATTGTTTACTTAGAATCATTAGTTAATTAGACACTAGTGAAGATTGTTTGCACTTGTGTCTANCTGTTGTGGAGAAGAGCAAATGGGATTCAACAAAAACCAAAACTTCGGTTTCTCCTGGCCCACCAGTACTTGCCAGAAAGGCAACAGAAGAACTCAATTTACCCATTCTATTCCATGGTCATTGTGCTGGATTATGTTTTCTTGTAGTAAATGCTGCATCCATTCTGTGTTAACTAGATTGAACCCATAGAATAGTTATGAACTTAAAACCAAACCAAAAATGCCAATAGCAATTCAGATTTAAAAATGAAATATATATTTATAAATCTACCATGTTAAACCTCATGTAAGGCCAGCAACTTGAAATTCACACAGAAGATTGTGTTGGATGTAAACAATCAGACTTCCACAATGTTCAGTATTTCTATTCACTATTTCTGTTCACTATTTGCTTTTCCCTGCCTCCACAGGTCCAGCAGCCCAACCTAGAGGCTCTTTTGAATATGAAATACTTCTTACTTCCCTTAAATGTAGAATGGGAAAAAAACTTCTGAAGAGGAATCTGGACAACAGAAACATTCACACTTCTCAACATAGAAGTTGTGAAATGACCACTGGTGTTGTGAAAGTGACCCTTAGCATAAAGCTTGAAGTGGAATTTGGCCCGAACATCAACTCCCCCATGTGTCTTTTGCCAATTGCTGATGAAGCCAGCATGGCTCCAGCCAGCGGTATGAAGAAAACGTGCATGTGAAGGAAAGAAGATTAATAACCAGACATTTCTTGTTTATTGACATTTTCAGTGAGCAAATATGCAGCCTTGTCATATCAGCCTGCATGTGGTGCTATTGGGGCAGGAGAGCTTGTTCCTCAAATCCTTTGCCAGGAGGATGTAGCACACCACAGTGATGAGAAAGGTCTTACAGAAGCACTGCAACTGTACCGCCCTGGAGTCATGCAAAGTCTGTTTTGCTCTGCAGCCAGTTTTCTTCCCTTTTGTCTCTCCTGGCATGGGCTGTGAGACACTTGTTGTGCTAGATGAGAGAACAGCGGCACGAGGAGCAGCAGCAGCAGCTCACTTGTGCCTTCTCTTCCCTTTGCACTCACCTAGAAGCAGGCAAAAAGCGGCTTTAAAAAAAAACTTTTTACTGAGGCATAATCCTGAAACTATGCCTAATGATAAGGAGACACATTCAGCTGAGGAGTTTTAGCATATGAGGTGGTATTTGAAACAGGAAAAGTAACATCTAGCTAGCAAGGGCTTCAGTATTTGTATAGATCTGAAGGAAGACTGGATGTCTGGTCTGATCCTACATTGCCTGTAAGTCTCACAGTGCTCATGTATTTAATTCTTCCTGCTCCTTGCTTGGGATTTTTCCACCCTAGTGTCTCTGTGGTCTGAATTAACATTCATTTTTTACTGCAATCAGTCATAAAAAGGTGGTGGTGGTGGTGGTGGTGGTGTCTGCAATTATTTTTTTAAACAGCTGAATCTGCTATACCTATGCCAAGCAGTCTGTAACCAAAGTGATGCATGAAATGTGGGATAAAGACTCAAAATGAGGGATTATTAATAAAGAAATATAGAAGTAGGAAAGCAAACACCACAACTTGAATAACTTGAATGAATATCACCTTTGCTCTTTGCAAATGCATGTGAATGTCCTAACTCCAGTTTCATAACTTTGCATTCTGACATAAAAGGAGTGTACACAAGGAAAACAGAAAGAAGGAAATTTTAATGGGAGCTATTAACTTCTAAAGATAAGGACAGGACCTCATAAAGACAGACACCTTCTCTTACTTAACTTTAATGTACTAGGGGGAAAAAATCTCTCCCAAAGCAAACTTCCCTGGGTACACTCAAATCTCAAATCTTTGAGGGTCACAAAGCATGCACTATTGTGCAATTAAAGGTGTTGGAGAGTACACAATGTTTTCTATGATGGAGTAGCTTTGGTTTAGCTCTTGTTTTAATAATGCTTCAGGAAGTGCATCTGTGACTGGCACGTAGGATAAAGGTTAGCAGACAGCAAACAACATGCCCTCACTGTGGTCACTCTCTGTGCTTAGCTGCTGGTTTTTGCAGATTCTTCTCTTGTTTGGTTACTCGTGGAGAAATAGGTACAACCTTGATTCACACTTCAAAACTAACAACAGAAAAAACAAACATGAGGGGAAAACTTGAAAATATTTTGCTAGAGTCTCTGAAACCTCTGAGTTGATGTAAACTATTTCAAGTCTGAGTCTGCCCAGGTCCAGACCAGGTGAGCTCTAGAACTGACATATTTTGCTCCTGCAGACCTCTGTGGGTTCATTCAAAGGATGAAGAGATGACAAGAAAGATGGTTTTTACAAGGATGCTTTTGCTCTGTAATCTACTTTATACACTTCTGCTCATGCCCATAGCAGTGTTTCATCTCTGGTTTCAAAGAAAAAAGAATCTTGAAAGATCTTCCTTACGCTCAGCCATTAGAGACTGAGTTCAGCAGGTGGAGACTCAAGTTCTTGGGCTGTGAGCTGTGTGCAGCTTCCTAACGCTGAGGCCTGCACATCAGACACGGTGTCATGGCTCACGTGCTCGTCTGAAATGATAATGCTAAAGGTTTTAGAAAAGGAGCTCTTGTGGTTACTCAGCCTGACCCAAGGCTTAAGGTCATTCAACTATCAACAGATGCATCCCTTTTTAGCAGATGCCTCAGGAGCCCTTTTCCACAGCCAATAAAAAGGGTACAGACAGGAAAAGTAACTGAGTATCACAATAATCAGAATTGATGATTGTCATGAAAACTGTATGAGATTTAGGGCATTTGATATATTTTAAAATATTATAGGAGTAGAAGAGATTCAGATTATGCCATCCTTGGCTAGGATGGGCTAGGCCCCTCCAAGCCCCATCATGGCACTGTATTACCCAGACAGTGGTTGATTTACCTTCTGAGCCAGCTGCTGACAATGATCAGATTATATTTTGATGAAAAATCAAAAGCTATAGTTGCACAAGGTCTCATTTTTTTCAATCAGTAGCTTCTTCAAAGGAAGCAGAAAGAAGCTAGAATGAAGGCCCCCATTATTCTGCCAGCCAACTGAGATGACCAGGCAGTTCAGCATGCACCCTCCTGCAGGCGTGAACAGAGCATGTTTCCCTTGGATACAGTTCTCCAGAACTGCACAATCATCTAGAGCTGCAGGGCTCTAACATGAGAGGTTTGCTAAAGGTTAGACAAGTTGAGACAGAACCCAGATCTCTGCTGTTGTTCTAAGACTCCATACTTTTGAACTGAGCCAAACCATACTCAGGTTGATGGGGGATTCCTGTTTCTTTTAGCGATTTTCAGAGAAAGCACTCAAACCTCAGGGCTGCCTGATAAGAGGATGTGGGCTCCTGGCTCTGAAAATACTGAGCTACATGCCAGGAAAGATTCCCCTGAGTAGGAAGAAGGAGCTATCTCATTCCTGCTTTTGTAGATGTAAATCTCATTCATTACATGTCTGTCCAAAAAGGTAGACTGACTAAACTGCTAGGAGCAGCAATTCTATTCCTGTCTAGTATATTCCCTACAATCTCACAGATAGTCATCCATATTTCTCCCCCCTGTAACACATCTCCGAAAGACTTATACTACACTCCCCAGCTCAGTTTTCTCTAGCTCAGATATTAAGATCTCAAGCAATAAAAAAACCCCCATTATTCAGTATTGATATGCTGCAGAGGGGAGCTTGAAACCTTTTATTTTACCCCAGCAATTAGAGTCTATAATGCCATCAAAGAATATTTCCATCTCCAAACCTTTGTTACTGGAGCATGGAAATAATCTGCTATACAAATTCCTTTTGGGGATACTGAAAATAACGTTCAATGTCTTAGGGAAAAAAAGGTTCCATACAATACTGTCAAACAAATAACTAATTATTTCCTTAAGCTAAATACTTTCTGGCTTTTTGGGAATGTAAAATTTAACTTCAAATGAAGAAGCAGATTTAATTTTAAAGCATGCAATATTGACATGAGCTGAAATAAACCCAAAAGAACCATCAGTCCCCTCATTTCAGGGAACATTCTTGCAAACAGAACAAGAAGAGGNATATCTGTAAATTTGAAAAACACATAAAAACAACCAGTCCAAAAAAAATTTCTGAGTTCCACATTCTACACAAATTTACTTTAAAGGCACAACTACAATGCCTATAGGAAAAAAGCAGAGGATTTGCATTCCTGATCATATCCTCTTCCCTTTAAGGTTAGTGGCAGCTCTGCCCATCGGCCCAGCCTTTTTAAACCTAGATAAAGGAAAAAAAAAAGAAAAACCACACAAAAGCTCATAACTGATGAACCCTGTGAAAAAATGTCAACCATCCAGAAAGAGATTGTGCAGCAGACTTCATAGGAAGGCTGATCTTGGACTAGAAACATAGGCAGGAATTTTATGACACCTGGCAACTTTTTCAAAAGCCTAACTGAAGCCAGTTCATTGTAGGCATCACCAACTGCCTTACAGGAGGCACAACATCTGCTAATACACACAGATACACACTCCTGTTCTTTTATCAGTGTTTTTCCTGTGCTGTGAATTTAAATCAAGATATAAGTGCTCCTGGCAACTATTAGGACAANCTTGCAAACAGAACAAGAAGAGGCCACAAACACTAAAAAAAAAATCCTATTTAGTTGTTACACATGTAGCGTACAGGTTATTCAAAACATTTGCCTTTAGAAATATTTTTAACCATAGCTTTTTGCTGATATGTTCTTTCTTTCTAGATTTCCCAGTCTGTGTTCCAAAAAGAAACAGGATTTCTACACTTGTTTGTTTANAAAGGAAAAAAAAAAGAAAAACCACACAAAAGCTCATAACTGATGAACCCTGTGAAAAAATGTCAACCATCCAGAAAGAGATTGTGCAGCAGACTTCATAGGAAGGCTGATCTTGGACTAGAAACATAGGCAGGAATTTTATGACACCTGGCAACTTTTTCAAAAGCCTAACTGAAGCCAGTTCATTGTAGGCATCACCAACTGCCTTACAGGAGGCACAACATCTGCTAATACACACAGATACACACTCCTGTTCTTTTATCAGTGTTTTTCCTGTGCTGTGAATTTAAATCAAGACATAAGTGCTACTGGCAACTATTAGGACAATTTGGCATATCTAAGGAAAAAGTTAAATGGAATAAGCCATCTCAGCTTTATTGGCAATAGTGGAGATAAGCCAGTTAATGATTAATTAGTTCAGTAGTGTTTTGAAGAGTAATAACTCCTTTAGACTTGTCCTTGACTCTGTCATAAGTTCAGCATTACTCTGGTGATTTGCCAAACATCCCTGTAGCTTCATTCACCTGCCAGCACAGTAAATGAATGAAATGCTTCCCACAACAGCGTTATTAAGATGCTGAAACATGTTTGAGGCCACTACAGAATTACAGAGGTTCCACTGCTGTTTTACTTTAGCTTCAACATGGAAGTCTGATTGAAGGGGTGCAGGAGGAGTTGCTCCCTGACAGAAGAGGCCAGCAGCACACACGCTGGGGAGCAATGCCAGACCCCATCAGTGCAATGACTCAAACTGCCCAGTGCCACACCAAATGCTGAGAGGCTCACAGCAGGGCCTCAAGGCTTCTGCCTCTTTCCTCTCATAGACAATCTCCTGAGCCTGAAAACGACACAAATAACAGCCTCAGAACAGAAATCCAGGAGAAAGCACAGGAGCACAGTCTTTATCTTGGGCTGGTGGTAGTAGACAAATTACTTGTTTCAGTAGTCCCTACCTAGCTCAGAGCTCTCCCCAGACTCTCTTCCAATAACTGACCACTACAACATTTAAGGTCCTTGCATAGCATCCCTTCATGATTCTAGCTGTACAAACTAAAAGCCAGTGTGTTTTTTGCTTTTACCTTTCTCCTCCTCCCAGCAGTCTTCCAGAAAGAAAATCAGCTTGAAATATATCTTACTTGTTTCAAGCACAGGTATGATCTCTGCAAATTTGTATCCAAATTCTTTTATGCTACCCACCTTTTGCCTTGAGAGGGAAAACAGATATTAAAGGCTTGTACGGAAAATGCTTTATCAATATATGCTGGTGAGAATTTCTGATGTTTCTTAAGAATAATTTTCAATTTTTCACCTTCTTCTGTCTCAGCCTGCTGTGTTGGAATTGATGTAAGCATCAGTAACATTAATTTTACAAAGTTAATGTTAGGACTCACATTCCTTATATCTCAAAGATCATCAACATGGGAAGGTCAGGCAAGGTAAGCGAGTGTGCAAGTGTCGGTACACCCTGAATTTGCACAATTGTGTAGATGTGGCCTGGCCTTCTCTGGGTGCTCTCTTCCAAAGAAGAATCCTAGACACAATACTAAGAAGCTAGTGCAAACCTTGATGTACTTCTTAGTAACTTTATTCCATGACAACCAATCCAGCTTCTTCTGTTTCAAGCTGCTTGATCCCAGCCAACCCAACAGAAATCAGAAATTATTCACAGGAACTATGTTACAAGGACAATAATACATAGGCATTTTCCATAGAAAAGACATTTAAATTTCTCTCATGCATTTTTAAACTTTTAAAAATATTGCCCTTAGAAAAATTACCTGACCCTCAGGTTTCTTACACCAGTGTTAGAGAAGTCTGATTTTGCTAAGCCTAATTCTCCTGAGGCTGGCATCAGAGATTCATCCTGGAGTCAAATGAGATCTGTAGTGAGAACATGGACCATCAGTTCACTGGATTCCCTCCTGGGATTGTAACAATGCACATTAAACGAAAATTAAAGCACTCTTAGGCCAGAGTTACCACAGGCTTTATTCCCTCTATTTAAACTTTGTTATACCACTCAGCTTAAGAGAGTTAAAACAGCATAAAACTAAAGTGATCAACAATGCAGCATTTTGCTATTTGCTCAATTAGATTACTTAGCTGCCAAGGATAATCACCTAAACATTCTCCTCTCATGCTTTACCACAGACTTAATAAATCACTGTCCTTCTATTGTAGGATTCTAGACAGCTTTCATCAAAAACCAGGGTGCTTTAATTCAGACAATGCACTAAACTCTTGTTTAGTTCTAATTACACTTCCCAAATGGTGTCTTTACCGAGGGAAAACAAAGAGGAAACTAAGATCGTCTAGCAAATTAAATCCAATTTGTGGTTAAACAGAAAAACAAAAATGAAACTTCTTAGAAAATCAGAATATGCCACCCAAATTTGCAAAAGCTTCAATGAAGTTAGACTCTGCCATCCCCTTCACAATGAAAATCATCATGTTTCAAGTCAAGATTCTTCCCAAAACACAGCCATATTATTATAATGTAGAAAGACAAATAAAGTAAGATTTTTCTAGAAAGAGAACGACACCATTTGCCTTACTGTCCTAATGACAACACTCCTTAGGTGAGCATGCAGAACACTTCCTGAGCTGAGCCACTGAACAGTGCAATTCATCCCATCTGTCAAAGTTCTTCACTTTTCCTTTTTGTCTCTCCAGAGGCAAGGCAGTGATTTTGAAAGCATACAGTGAAGTGCAGAACACTGACTGTAACCTCATTTGATCCAAAGTACCAGACACATAAACACCATAACAGAGCTCAATGAAACCAGTCACCAAAGACATCTTCATACCTTTCAGTAAGAAGCAAAATAACTTCCAGTTGTGAGCTGGGAGTTAAAAGAGGTGTCTCTGAAGAGGTGTCAAGGTAGAGCTCTCACCAAACAAGTGCTCTTTTTGAAATGTCCCACAAGAGAGGCCCTAAGTCTAACCTGCTGGTGAAACAGAAAGAGGTTATTCTGAATATAGCAAACCATCATGAAAATACCATATTATAAACCCAAGTGACTGATAGCTTTATTATGATTGGAACTAAAATTGGTTTTATTCTGTGGTTGTACTGCATCTCTTGTAAGGTTTAATATAACAAAAGTAACTCTTCCCATAAAAAGTTAGGTATTTAAATTAAGATATAATACGAAGGGGGATCAGAAAAGCATTCCATTATGAAATAGGCTGCTCTGTGGGACAGAAACTGTTTTTTATCTGAGGCTGTAGTAGATTGAAGAAAAAAACCTTAATGTTTAGTGAGGAGGTTAAGGTTAGGTGTTATGAAAACTCTTCTACTCAGGAGAAGTAAACTGTGGAGGCTGGGGGTGCTCTTTGCTAACCCTCGAATTTAAACAAAAAACAGAGCTGGAGAAGGACTTAATGCACAGGCAGATAGTGAAAGGACAAGGGGGAATGGTTGTAAACTAGCAGAGGAGATATTTTCATTAGGTGTTAGGAANCAAGAATTTCAGTGATGTCCATTAGCAGGAAGATTCCAACTGACAGGTCTGTACACGTGCTTCTTTAATAGCATGATGCCATTTAGTCATTTAAAATAATGCTGGATTCCTGATTTCTTCAAAAACCCAGGATACCACACCCCATCTAGTGCAGAGGTGTTAAAATTGTTATTTATCATATCTCAAAACAAGACAGCTGTTTCTTTGCTCTATGATTGTGATTCCATGTTGTTATAAGCACTGGTGTCTATTTGTAGTCCTCGTACCTATTCATGGATAAAAGCACGACAGTTTATTTTTAGTGAACTTTTTTCCAAGTAGTTTTATTTTAAAGCCTGACTAATCTTTGCTGCACCACAGACTAGGCTGATCTCTTGATAAATCTTTGCTTAGATTGGTGGCTGAGCAAGACGACACCAAGTGCTTTTTCAGTTAATCCTCTTTTATATCTACCTTTAGAAGAGGGTAAGGAAGACACAGAAAGAACCACACAGCATGCAGCACTTCCCTGGGATCCTAGTGCAGCCTGGGAAAGATGGGGCAGCCACATGCATTTAGTTGTCTTCTCTTTCTCACCACAGTCTTTTCAGCAGCTCTACAATGGATGATTTTGTTAGCTCTGTATGCAATTACTGACTGCATCTCAAAGAGAGAGGAAAACATGAATCAGATTTACTTGCTTAGATTTTCTTACTTTTATCTTAGCTTCTCTAAATAGGATGTTGGAAATAAAACAGCTGAGGGAGAAACAAGTTCAATTAACAGAATGGTGCATTTTTGGATACCTATTATTGTGGAGTTTTATTACATAATAAAAAAAGTACCAAAGCCACCAACAGTCTTAGAAATCTTTCTCCTAGAGTCTGTGACTGGCAATTACACAGCCCGAGCCTGTGAGACAGAGATGGACAGACACACAGAGAGACCTCCTTTGTGTTCACAGCCTTGTAGCTGCCAATTCTGAGTGCCCCTTTCCCTTGTACTGGGAAACATGATGCTATGGTTACTGCAGGTGGCATAAAAGCAAGGGTCACTTGGACATCACACAATAAAAATTAGGAGGGATTTCTCTGGTGTGAGGGAGGTCCCAGAGGCAGAAATACACATGCATGCACAGCAGACATATGGGTACAAGAAAAACTATTTCACACACTAAAAAAGTTATGAGAAGGGCAAATAGTTGACTCCATCTGTCCTGGAAGTGGCAACCTAGACCTTGAGTTACTCCCAGCTGGGTACAGCTAAAGACCCAAATATGTTTTCCTAATCTGTGCTGGAGTAGTGGCCATGTGGAAAACAGGGGAGCTCTGGCAAGCACCTCCCCATTTCACCATGTCTCAGGGCACAGACCATAGTCTGATTTTCTTCAGTAAGAAAAAATCCTTGGCTTCAGCTTCCTGATGTGCTCTGCAGACAGGAAGAATGCAGCCTTTATTCTTCCAAGTAATCTCACAGGGACTGCTTGTAAGAGGAGGCATTGCAAAACCAAGCTTGAACTCTTCTGCCCCATGCTTAAGTAATTTACTTTCCATTTCACAGAGGGAACTAAGATACAAGTACAAGAAAACACTGGATCATTCAGTTTTTGGTGAAATGACACCTAGATGTACTATTCAGCTGGAGATGTTTATTGAACTCTGGGTAGTGAAATGCCTTGAAAGTGCAAGTAAAGGTCTCTATAAATATTTGACTAAATCTTATAAACCAGTCTCTAGCTGTAGCATTTTGCCTTTCTTGGGGCATGAATTTTGCCTCTTAAATCCCCTGGCCAATCCTCCTAATTCTTCTGCAGGGAAATCAGCTGAGTGGGGTAAGGCTTAATACACAGTAACCTTCAGAGAGCCTGGTGGCCATCAGCTGTCTGCAAGGGATGGCTAAACTGGCTGCAGGATAGAGGAAAATATACAAGCGTTAGGGATGGGTGGAGACTAGCAAAAAGCAGCACTGCTCTTGCTACAATCAGAACTTCTGGGGTTTCTGGTAATTCTCTATTTTTAACTCAGTCATGAAGCAATGACTACGTCCAAACCAGTATGTGTTTATTACAGCCAGCCCCTGTGGTAATCAACACAGAGCAAAAAATACATATCATCCCCAAACCTTGTGGATTTTCATGAAGGTTTGCTAATACTTATTTTCATTTTTTCTGTTTATCCTTTTCCTTTTTAAAGTTTTTTTCTTCTTTTCTTTGCTTTTTTCAACCTGTTTATAATGTTTCCATTTTAAGTCACAAGCAAGAGGGAGTTGCCTTGAATATTCCTGAATCAGGATTTTATCTGGGTTTACTGAATAACTAAAATATCTGCTAAGGACAACCCCACTACTCATGTTATGGCCCCACACATTCCCCAAAGGCCACCTACTTCCCTCCCCGCTATAGTTTTCAGTGGATTGCATTTCAGGGTCACTCCTTGGCCTTAGTAAAGAGATCATTTCCAGCCATGGACTGCACCCTGCATGGGGAAGGAATAGTTTCTTTCCTGCTAAGAGATGGCTTTGGGGCAGTGGTGCAGATAATGAAGTGATGAAGAAACTGAAGGTAAGCAAGTGCTCCCCCCTCTATTGTGCACACTGAATATGTCAAGTGTGGTGAAAGGTCTCAAAACCCTAGGGACAATAGGATCCCACTGCAGAAGAAGAAGGAGGGCTGGATATTTTTTTTAATTTGACCTTTCTTCTCTCAAATAAAACTCTAAACCAGATGTCTAGTCTGGGCACTTCCTGAGCAATTCAGGTGGTATGCCTTGTCATGTCAGAGTCACTTGTCCAGCCTGCTCTTTAAAATTTTAGAGAATTTATCTTCCACTGCTTCTCCTAAAAATGTCCCAAACTGTCTAATGAATCTTGTCATTAATACATAAATACATGCCTACATTTGGATTCTTTTTCAGTAAATTCAAGTTCACGTTTCCCTTTTTTTTATCTGAATATTCCTAGTTATATCTCATGAGGACCAAGCAAAATAATTTCTTTCCTTTCTTCAGATTACAAATATTTGTCTCAACCAGCAGCTCAGAGCCCAGCAGTAGAATGTCCTCAGATAAGCACAGGCCACCTCCTTAAAACATCAAAGTAGTCATTTCTCCTTCCCATGGCAGTAATGGTAAAGACTAACTCATTTTTCCCTCTAATTCTGTCAGCCTAGGACAGAAAACTGACTTCTAACAAAAACCTGACAAAGAGCAGGAGTCTGTGCTTTGAATGACAGGTTTTCCCAAGAAACTTACTGTGCTGCCACTCATTTGAGGTCAGCTGGTTGGCCTGCTGAACAGCTGGAGTCTTCCATTCCCTCTGAAATGGGATCACACATTTACCTCTACAGAGTTGCAGTGAAGCATGATCTGACTTGAACAATTGGCAAGAAAGTTGCCTACTCTTCAGTTTATTGCTTTTCCTAGAAATAGAAGAATGTCCTCTGATAAGCACAGGCAACTTACTAACAACGTTAATATCGCTATTTCTCCTTCCCATGGAAGTAACAGTAAAGGCTAGCTCTGCTTCTCCCTCTAATTTTGTAGCCTAGGACAGAAAATTTATTTTTAACAAAAACTGGACAAAGAGCAGGAGTCTGTGCTTTGAAATGTAAGTTTATCCAAGACACTTGCTGTGCTGCCACTCATTAATGTCAGCTGGTTGGCCTGATCTGCTCCCAGCTTTCTTAAACAGATGAGTTCCCTTATTCCCTCTGAAATGGGATCACACATCTACCTCTATAAAGCTGCAATGAAGCATGATCTGACTTGAATAGTTGGCAAGAAAATCACCTACTCTTCAGTTTATTGCTTTCTCCTAGAAATGATCAATGCCACCTGCCAGGTGTCTCGGTAAAGTGAAGCATCCCACACCACTGATTCTTTGGTTCTGTCTTTTTTTTCCAAAGGCCTCATTAAGGGCTTGTGATGGACAGACAGGCAGATACAGCTCTTGTCTGTTTGGCTGATGAGGTTATAGTATCTGTTCTAGACCATCAGATATGGATTTCAAACCCTGCATGTAAAACCTGTCTTTGGTCTCATTCCTGCATATCAAAGCCTAGATGGAGAGTCAAGAAAGGACAAGAAGAGCTGTGGAAAAATCTGTGCTAATAAAGATAACAACAATAATTATCAGCCTACAGTGATGTCTGAGTATACCAGACAGCACAATGTAAAAAGTTGAGGTTGGAGTAAGACTTTGATTAAGCTGCATATCCCTACAGCAAGCTCTGAATTTGACTCAAAGACACAAATTCCTGTTCACAAGGCATAAGGGTGATGCACTGCACCCTACCTCAGCTACACATGTGGGAAAGAAAGGTCTCTTATCTGGAGTCACCAACCAAATCCCCTAGTGAGTAAAGACTAAAGACAAATCTGAATAACCAAATAAACCTGGCTGTACATAAATGAGAAAAAAATTGTAAGTAGGATCACACCAATAAATGGTTTTAAAGAAGTAAAGACCCACAACAGCAGTTATTCAGAGCCTTTTGAAAAAATAAGCATTGTGTCAACAAGTTCTGTAAGCTTAAAGTAGTTGTCTGACCCTCTGGAGAGCAGCTGCTGTCCATGCCAATCCCAGAACACACCTTGACCTTGCTATTAAAGGTGGAAAAAACTGTCCTCAAATCATGCCACTGGCATATTTCATTTCCAAGTGAATTGTCCCCTTATCTTTATGACGATTTTCATACTAAGGCCTAAAAAGAATTTTCAGGAAATTTTATAAAATAAAATGTTTTTAAGTATGTTTGGGAGAGGGCAGAGATGAGCAAGTAAAACCTGGTATGAAAACTCTTGATAAATAGCGCAAAACCAGAATTTCAGAGCTCATCAATACACCTTCCATTTTCTCATAATATTAGAACACTACAATCTTTCCTTACATATGTATTGGTCAAAAAATAGTTTGTGCATTACTGAATGTACAAAAACCGCCTTAAAATCTTTTGCACTACTTTTGCAACCATGACAATTCTGCATAGAAAAGCTGTATCAAAGACTAGCAGGCATCCAAATATTCCCCCTAAATTTTGATTTTTATAGTTACCACCTAATTTTAATTTAAAATAGTATTTTTTTAAATGTCAGGAGGTATCTTGTATAAAAAAATTAAACCAAGCAAATTTTGCATTGGAATTTTGAAGTTCAGTGGAAGAAATTCCCTTTTAAACATAACCCATTCTGTCTCTTAATGGTTAGAAAAACTGTTAGGGCTGCTTAAAGCTTGAGAGTAGGAGACAAAGCTCCAGGATAAAATATATAAAGAAAAAAAATCTTATAGCTTACATAATGCACTATGAAATCCCCTGCTACCAAATTCTTACACTATTTTCTCATTAAAACACACGACACCACAGTGATCAGGAACAGAATTTGGCATTTTCTGCTGCTGAAAACCAATAATAATTTGAACAGTGATGTCTTGACAAAGGACAGGTAGATGTGTGTACACTGAAGCGAGGTTGCCCCATAAAACACACAGCCTGCAACTACCCGAATGATGGATGGTCTTTATAAATTGCAGGCAAGCAGAAGGCCACATCTCTGCTGACATAAGCTGACAGAACTGTACTGAAGTCAGCAGAATGATGATCAGTGGACACAAGCAGAAAATATATCTCACTGTCTGCAAAGTCATCTGCCTGAGAGAAAGTAACAAGAAATACCCTTTGTTTCCATGTTCTGTCTCATTACACTTCCTGGAAAAGCGTTGTTTGGTTTCATGTTAACATTATAATAGGAACTGTTTCTCCTGATCAAGGACCAGTTGTATATAGACACAAACACACTCACACAACCACCTTCAATGCTGAGTTAGAACAGCTTCAGTCTGTGTCCTTTGGCCACAAAAGTCTATGTCACATTTTTACACAGCTTCTTCAGTTCCCTGGGGCATAAAAGCAAGTCAGAAGGAATGGTGACAGGTACATGGTTTGCTTCGTGGTGCTGACCACGATGTTAGGAGTGTCTTGTAGTTTAGGCCATTTTTACCAGCTTGAAGTAATTATTATTTATAACAACACATAATTCATTACTGCATGAGTCACGCATATGTTGTCAGCCTTGCTTCTCTAATAGGGCCACTCCTCTATGACGGATGGAGAAACACACAATGTCACAATGTCTTTTATTTTGGGAGAGGCAGAGTTAATTTTACATAGTGGAGGGTGTTGGTGTTGCAACTGAGTGGAACTGGATGCCTAAGGGAGGGGAATTGGGATCATTCTTGGCCTCAGTCCAGCCTGACTCGGCTGTGACTGAAACGCACAACCACGACCGGCAGTTTTGTGATATATGTAAAAGGAGTGATTTCAGTTCCTAGTAAGCAGTCCCACAAACCACAAAAACATTACTTGTGGCACACACAGCAGGGAGAAGCCAAAGGATAAATGTCTGTTGCGACTGGATTCACTCCCTGCAAGAGGAAAGATGACATTTTTCAAGCATACACAAATCAGATGCTTGTACTTTTGGAGGCCTCCTTAAAAGACTGTACTGAAGCAGAGACTTTCCTACCCATGGAGGAATACCAACCCAAATCTAATCTTCTGGGTTGCTCATTTAGCATCCTTCATGAGCACTGAATTCACACTGACCTAGAGGAGACAACAAGCATGCTAACATGAAGTAAAGCCATCAGGTAACTATGGTTCAGTTTAAAATCTAAGTCTAGGAGAGAAACAAGACTCAGAGAAACCACATATGACTAAGATCTAAAAGGCAAATGAAGAGTAAAGAAAAGCTCAAAAGGCACATATTTCTGATAAGCTGTGAATAAGATAGTAGGAAGAAGAGAATAACAGGTAGGAGAAGTTAATTCATTGTCTCTTATGTTGCACTAGAATATGACAATCCACATTAAAAATTTTAAGTGCACTACAGTACCTAATTGTCTAGACAGAATTTTAGGTTGGCAGGTTGGCCTTTGGATTCAGGTTCTTGTCTGAAGACCTGAGAGAGATCAGATCTCAGGTCAGCACAACCACGTCCTTCCTGCTCCACCAGACACGGTGCTCTGGGATCAGGCTGCAGAAGGGCTGCTGCACCCCAACCCTGACTCCCAGGGCTCAACAGCATAAGACAAGCAGAAACAGACTGCCCCTGCTCAGGCTGACCAGAATGGTTGCCATGACACCGCACACAGGCTCATTTGACAGACGAGACACTGGGCTAATGAAGCAGCACAACTCTCCTGACTGGAATTGCCCTACATCCCTCCAGACCACATCAGAGGCAGAGCTGTCTCAGCACAGCAAGGGGCTGAAAGATCTGCATCTTGAGGCTAACTGTATGAAGAGGCAATAGCTACCTTTCAGCTCTCTCATTTCATTTCTGACCAAGCCCACCTCCTTCTGTACCTCAAGCATCCACCTAAACATTCCAATCTGCATTTTACCAGCATGTTACCCTAAAAGCAGCAGCATTAAGCCAATAGGGAGGAACAGAGACTGGTCTTTCTCCACTTCTTAAAAAATGTGATTAGCTGAGTTTGATGATATGAGCCACCCTTCTATTCTGCTTTGGGAAGCAAACAAAAAAAATCACAGATACAAAGTTCAAACTATGTCATATTTTCTATTATAAAGCAGATCTGAGTATTAGGAATTCTATGTTTTTAATACAGTGAATCTTTGCTCTCCATCTGCTAGCAGAATTGAATTCCAGGTTTGTATTTTCATAAGACAGGAAAAAAAAAGTCACTCCAGAACTGCAACTTAGAAGTTGTATTATCAGTGTATTACTAAATAGTTTCATTTGCCTATTTACTGTATCTCATTACTGAAAAAAGTCCACTTAACATATGTGAGCACTTTCCTCATAGCCTCACTAAGGAAGCATCTATTTGGCTTGTTTTGGTTTTCTCAAGTCATCTTTTTTTAGTGTTAATTACACCCTCCCATACAGCCCTTTGAGTCCTTGTAATTATGTATTACTGTATGGCAGCATTTACTGTTAACAAAATGCTCTGTGAAGGGAAAACTGGGAAATATCACATAAGTGTTACTGAGTTTTACCTCTTTGGGGTTTTTTTTCTCCACTGAATCACAAGCAATCATGCACTATTTTTTTTTCTTTGTAAGTGTCTTGCTCCTTTTACATCCACAGCGCAAGGGAACTGTGCCAAAGAGGGAACAAGGCAAAGTCTGAAACATGCAAAGAGAGGCCTGTGGCTCTGACACTGTATTTGTAAGACCAGTATGAGTCAAATTCATTTCATGCACAACATCCAGTGGTTTTATTAGCTGCCAGGCTCAAACTTGCAGAGTGCCTCATGTACTGCTAGCTGGTAGTCAGAAACAAGCAGAGTCAAAACCAATTCTTCAACCCCATCTCCTGGCCTCATCTGGCCAGTCCTGTTTAGGACCAAGCCGAGGCAAACAAAGCTGCTGAAACACAGTGCAGTGAAAGAAGATGAGATTTTTTTGAGGGAGGCAGCAAAGCCTTTCCAATTCTAAAGGCTTGCCTGCATTAGTAACGCATGGTGGTGCAGGTGAAGGTAGCATGCTGTGTCTCCTATACTTTCAAGGCATAGTCAGTTACTTTCCCCTTGCTTTGAGGTAACCGTATCTGTGTGAGGAATTACTGCAGTGTAGCTCATGCACAGCCCATTAGCAAATAACTTGCTTCACAGTAGGCAAGCCCATACATTTCCAGACAGAGTGAAGGACTTCTAAAGAAAGACTTTCAGATAACACGTAATCCAGCAAAGCATTAGAATTTACATGTAACGCATATCCTGTATCCCATGAAAGTCTGGGCTTGAGCAAAAAGACCAGCATGTTCCACCAAGACTGCTTTTTTGCTGCCAGCCACACTGGCAATGGTCTCACTGAAGGAAGAGTAAGCCTGAAATGAAATTTTCCACTGTTACAACTGACGAGAAATGATTGTCAGAACAAGGGCAAATAGCCAGAGCAATCTGTACTGGCAAACCCAAATAAATGATGCAAAGCTGGCCAAGAGAGCTGCAATTAAATGTGCTCCACCTTCTTAATATTCCTTTGAAATTAACTTTTATTTGCTGTTGCAAAGAGTAAAGATCTAAAAAGTAACCAAGAGGCAGAATACCTACCTTGCATCTATTAAAAGAAGTATTTGTTTAGCACCGTGAAAATCCTAGAATGCACTTTTTTCCTCACTTCCTTTCCAATTAACACCTGACACTTGTATAATGAATTAGTTCTAGCAACTATCAAGTCTGATTCTAGTTCAGATGACCAACTATTGCCAATAGTCTGAAAAAAAATATGACATAGAGGCATATAGTGTAAACAGAAGAGAGCAGGTAGCCAGCACTGTTAAATCCTACTGTAGTTTTTGTCAGGGGTCACTACTTAATCAGTTCAAAAAATTGAGACTGAAAAATTTTCAGGTCTAAGGGGTGCTAAAATGTCTGGGCAAACTTGGTGGGACACTGCATGTGAACAGTGATGTGCATGTGAGTGTGGGTATTTGCACTCACAGTCACTGAGAACACACACTCACATGAGACAGTCTGTTTATGAGTCTGCCAAAAACCACCAAGGAGTGCAGTGCAGAGAGGGTCTTCAGAAGAAGCTCTGTCCATACAGGCACTAAACAAGGTGTACAAAACTTCCACTTTGTATGTGAATGAGTGATTTTATGACAGTACTAGATTTAAGGCTAAAATCTGGAGTCTTTTCTGTTCCACATACACAATCTGAGTATTTCAAGAGGAATTACAAGTGTAATTCTTGAACAGAAGGATACTCATCTGAGAAGAGAGAAAGATAAAGATATAGCTCAGCCACTCCTCTACCACCTTCTCCAAACTCTGGACAAAGGACATGCTGAGAAGGAAATACAAGATAAGGATGTCTAGTACACTCATTAGCCATTGTTTATACAACCTCAAAGTTTTGAAAATTAAAACATCTGCTAGAATATTCTAATTTATACTGGGATGGGACTGTGAAGATCACTTCCACAGTGCCCAAATACTTCTTTTACACTGAACTTGGACCATGATGAAGAGAATTTGACAATGAAAGCCTAAGAAAGGTGTTTTGAGGTCAGTAATACCCAGACACACAAACCAAATGATAGCTAGGCCCTCTTCATTTCAATGTCAATTTTGCACCACATCAAATGGGACAATTTACAACTATGCCATGTTTGTCAGTTATGTCCTAGGGACACCTGACAATTTAGTGGCAGATTACCACTTGGGATGTAACAGTGACTGCATGTTTGAATGTGTTTCTTTTAGTATGTGTCTAGTATGCATCTTCTTTAAACAAGAAAGACCATTCACAATAATTGTTTATGGCCAATTTCAAGAAAATGCACTATTCTGTTCTTTACTCCTTGTCATGCAAAAAATATTTTTCTAGGGTGTGATCTGGCTTACTCAACTGATATAATAACTTTTGTGTCTCCTGCTACTCTGTCTTGCTAGACAGAATCTAAAGTTATGTGACGAGTGTAAGTTATTAGGAAGAAACCATATGTTGAAACATGACACCTTATTCCAGGAAACTGTTAAAGGAACAACCATCTTCAGATAGGTTTTGACTTTCCTGTTCCTGAGCACTCTTTTGTAATAGTCCACAAAACAAACAGTGATGGATGATTAGCAAAATGCAATAACCTGATCACCTGCCAATAGAGATCTTTCCATTCCAGCTTTTGCTGTGCATTTGGCACTAGTTTATTTCCCATCACTGGCAGATGTCCTATCTATCTTTCAGGTATGTGCTCTTGATGTCTAAAAGCCTAGATTTACAAATCAGCCACTCTTAATTAACCCATCAGTTCACAACAGTGCTTAGAAACAACAGTTCTGAGAAAGGCAGTCTGCCTCTAAAAGTGAATCATGATTGTCAGGTTTACAGAAAAACTAAGCTTCACCTTGGGGAAAAAAAAAACAAACTGAGAGAAAGCAAAAGGAGAATCGAAGCTTTCCCAAACAATTAAAAAAATGTGACGACAACTATTTTCATAAGAGGAGGGAAACCACTGCAGATCCACATAAAGAAGTAAGTTTAGCCCCTCATCTGGTCTCCATCTGCTCTAGCCAAGCAGAGCAAAGGCATAACCAATATCACCTGTGATGAAAAATATGGGAAACAGAGTTTTGCATTGCCTGACTGGCCATGGCGACAGAACAATTTCCCTATCCACAGCTGCAGATTCTCGTGTGACAGGGAGGAAACTTTACACCTTAACTCTCCAGCTATAAAGACAAGAGTACATTACTTCTCCTTAGCTATCTCTGATTACTTTGTTAACATAGGAAGATAAATTAGAAGATATTGTTCTTCCTGTACATGTCATTTTAGCCACAAAGAGGCACATCTTAGGCACACTAGTATCACAGCATAACTAATAAACAGACTGGAGAAATAACACCTCTATGTAGCCACTCCTGATATATCATGGATAAGAAGGGAGGTTGACCAACTATCATCTTTCTTGATAGCAGAGAGTATAAATAGAGGGTAACTGGCTAGAAGTTAAAATCCTCCTCTTTCCTTTCTCTCCTCCTTGGAAATAATGAAGAAACAGTATATGGCAGTTATTGTGATGTCCTCATGGTGTCCAAAATTATGAAAGCACTTACAGGACAGTGTATGGTCAGTGAGTAACCCAGGGCAATTACGAGGCACCAACACACAGGTAAAAGACGGTAATTAATTTGTGTCACTCTTTTCAGTTCTCAGCCTTGCAGCCACGTCTGACCTCCAGGCACCAAGTGCTGTTTCTGCAGCCTCAGTTTGATGTTTGATGTGCCTGTCCAACCCATGCCACGTTCTGCCAGGGTCCTTTCATCAGCACTGACCAGCTTCCAAGTGACAGTGTTTAGTGCTCCCTTTGCAGAAGTAAAGCCAGTGGCTTTGATGCGAGAGCTCTAGCTTTTTCTTCTCATCATCTCCAGCACTCAGCAGGCTGTGGCTGTCAGAAGCAGCCTAGCAATCTCAGACATGTGCTGACTGCTTAAATCCTCCTGTATTTGCACGAGGAGGAGGGATATGTCAGCTCTTACACTGATTCAGGCATCACTGTGATTTTGTACCTTCAATGCAGAGCCTGAATAGAAATATTATGAACTGTTACCACCCAGTGGAATTAAACTGTCGCTTAACACTTTTTCAAGTTCATTGTATCAATCCTACACTGTCGTTCCATCAATTTGTCAAGGAAATCTAAGCAATGAACAAGTTTTATATGCAGGTTGAATAGCATGACATACAGAAGAAAATCATTTGTACTTATCAAAACAAAGGGTAAACTCAGACTGAGTGATCCAGACACAGGGGAAAACTTCACAAATTAAGTATTATTGATTTTTGCAGTTTTATTGTTAGGGGCTACATATGCTGGCTTCACAGGGTATTTTGGGAGCAAGTCTAAATTGGACAAACATAAAGACACAGGCATTCGAGCTTTTCTCAAACTACATCTTTACTACTCCCTCAAGACATAAAAATGCATTCTCTTCTCCTGACTTGGGCAATACATACAGATTAACTAACCACTGATATTTTGAATTAGAAACATTTATCTATAGGTTAGTGAATTAATAATGCCTAGAAATTGAGTTGGTTTTGGACTCCACCTTACTCCTTGCCATCACCATGGCTGCTACATCAAAGGGTCATAACAACTGAGGCTGTCTTTTTCTAGCTACAAAAATGCATCACACAAAGAGGGTCTGGCGATAAACACTGCCACACCTTCGCTGCAGCAGCTTGCTGGAGCTCTGTTAGAGAGTGTAATTGTCCAGAGCAGACAATTACCTGTCTTTCCACTGTAAATGTATGTAACTTTTACCCCACAGCTGGGCTCTGACCCCCAGCCCAGGCTTTTGGGCACTGTCAGCACAGTGACAAAAGGCTCAAGTGGATTGATCTCCTAAGATGCAGAGGATTCCAAAACATACACAACTGCAAAACTGAAACACCTAAACTCAACAATGTGCCTCCTTTGTGGAAAGGCAAAATGGTGTACGTATTTAAGAGCACTTGGTAACACAATACCTCCATATATGCCAGGAAGTTGTTCAGAGTCCAGGTGGCCAGAACGGGATTCCTTCCATGTGAATTTAGCTGCATATGTTCTTGGTTTATGTTTCACTAAACCCTTTACTGCAACTGACAGTAACACCATCATTATTAAATATTATTGAGGAAAAAAAGAAGTGTCCTGGCAAAATTAATCATCATAAATACCAACCAATGTATTGGGATTTTCCCCTCTGCACTGTGATCTTGTGTCTACTGCCAAGCTGCCAAAAAAATGAGGCTTACACAACCACACTGTCCCTGTGGGTTTTATCATTTCCTGCTGCCCAGTACGTCTTTTCACCTATTCACTGATTTCAAGCCAGACACAATTAGGGGATCAACATTCAAAAGACACTGAAGCCTCAGTTATCGAGTGAGAATGAAGACCCTCTAGACCTCCCTGAGAGAGGCTGCAGTGGGAGTTCAAGCTTTATTTAGTTTGCAAGGGTGCCACCGTGTGACACAAACCCATTACCAGAAAAGGTGACAGGAACGTCCTCCTCAAGGCACTCCAGCAACTCACTTGAAAAAACGGTGACTGCTGTGAGACCCTTCTGCCCTAAGTGTTGAGCCCATTACCATATCTTTCACAAGATCCTCCCCAGGTCCCCCCTGGAAAGGGTTACTGGGACCCCCCTTCAGCAGACCACCTGAACAGATGCCTGCAAATGGGACAGGAACAAAAGCAAGAAGAAAAGAAACAGCTAATCCTGGAAGCAGCAGAAGGCTCCCGACTAAAGTGCTTTGGTATTACAGTGAGATAGGTTTTGTATGTTTTTTCCCTACATAGCTGTGAAGGTTCCTCTGACACTTTTTATGTCAATAGAAATAGTATTTCCTAACAGTTTCCAGCATGGGACACTGCAAAATGCCTGTTCTAAGTCCTCCTAAAATGTTGGGTGAGTGATTCTGATCTGTTTTCCACTACCTGACCTAAATTCTGTGGTATAAATAGCAACCAGGTGTTAATTAATTCCCATATGCATGCATGTATGTGGATGACATGTGTTTATATACACGTGCCCTTTTTGGGACAAATCTTTGCTCAGTTATCACAGCAAAAGTAGGTCTTACACAGATAAGGACCAGATGCTTAATTAATGAGAGAGCTTTCTGCCTGAAAGGAAGCATACTAAACCATATATACTTGAGATGTTGCCTCTGCCATTGTAAGCAGCCCAGAACCCTCTGCACACTTGGCATGAATTTGCAACAGAAGCCTCCACATTGTGTGTGACTGGAGGCCGTGGTTTACCTCCAGCCATGCTTTACCCTTCAGCAGTCTGTGCTGCTCATGGCGAGCAGGCCAAGTGCTGTTCATTAGTGACTTACACAGGCAAGTCTACACAGACTCGAAGGCCATGGCAGCACCTCAGCTTGTGGCTGCAGAAGGAGCTGTGCTGCCAGCATGCACATCAGCAGCCAGAAGATGATGAGAGCCTGCCAAGAACACCTGCCCACCAGGGAACACTTACCTGAGGTGTATCAGTGACCAACTGAGGGTAAACTTATATTAGCAATTAAGTCCAAAGTGAGCTTCTGGAGTGAACTTCCTGAAGATGTCCACCTCCTGTGCTCTGGTTCATGTTAAGGAGTTGAATTACATTTGGATTTAGCTACACCAGGAATGTACTCTAGAAGCACACCTAAGGCTCTTCACACAGTAACCAGCACAGTGTGGACTTAGCAGGTCCGGCTGTTTCTGTTGGGTTGGATTATTATTCATGTATACGCAGCCTGAATCCAATCTCATGAAAAATCAGTACATGAATGAGTACATTACAGGATAGTGTGCCAGCATCACATGGCATCACAGCCACAGCCAAGAACTAGGATATGAAGATATTACATGGAGATGGCTGTATACCATGTATTTGTCACGCACAGAATCTCAGAGCAGTTAAAGTTGGAAGGGACCTCTGAAGAGCCTCTAGTTCACTCTCATATCCCCAGCTATACATAATGTATGCGTTGTCACTTCTTCAATTAAAGAAGCCGTGGTCGCAGGCAGTTGGTGGTTTGTAAAACCCACAAATACTGGCCCTAATTTTTGTACTCATAAATAATGCTGACCTTTTTTTTTTTCTTTGCCTTGAGAAACAGGCCTTGAGACTCTGTATGGACTGAACCTGGGACACAAAGAGTACCTGTGTCTGCCTGTGTGCTAGCCTGGCAGATCCATACTAGTGCTCTCCTGCACTCAAGATAATTAGCTGGACTAAGAGGCTGTCATTAGCTTGGATACAATACCAGACTAATACAGTTACACCACCTTCAGGATCTAAACTGGCCCCTGGTCACGTTGCTCCCCCAGATTGGAAACATGTACCAGAAGTGTTCGTCAACCCGTGTAAGAGGGTGCTGCATCAGACACACTTGTCCAAAGGAGTAAGAACAAGCAGGTTTGTTCTCTGTACCTTCCAGACAGCCTTTGTGAATGATGTGCAGTGTCAGAAGCTTAGCAGCGCATGTGACTTGTTTAGCGGTGATCTCTGTCATTGTCCCTGTGAGAGAGCAAATCCCCAAGATCCAAACTTCATTCGGCTGCTGGGTAAATGACAGCACAGAAAGTACAATGAACAGCTGGAAAGGCAAACACCGGGGGTTCCTGCCTCAAGGGAGATGAAGTCCACCATCTGGAAACCACATGGTATGGCTTGAGGAAGCCACCAGTCAATCAGAAGTGCAGTCATTCCCAGATGTGAAGCACAAATTTGGCCATAGGGCTAAGTGAGACTAACTTGAATCACACAGAGATGTGAACTAGCAGGTGATGTAACCTCAGACCCATTTACCTGTTTTCCTTGGGATAAATTAATGCATTTACACTTTTGACAAGTATCAGTTTGAATGCAGATTTTATTTTTAACCTTTGTAAATGTTCTAGTACCAAACTGACCATTTTCTCACTCACACAGATTTTACACTTGGATACATTTCTGATTATTCTCAATATGCCAAAGAGATGATGAATTTAATTTAAGCTTGCCCCAAAATACCTACTTCAGAGGTGCTGTCCATTATCCTCTTATTAGGGATGCAGTTGATAGTGAGCTATCAGAGAATAACAAAAAGCTCAATTCATGGATGGGGCTCAAGGACCTTGACTTTGGGAGTGGCAGTAGCATCCTGCTCACTGAACATTCAGGCAGGCAGCCTCTATGCCTCAATATGGTTGCCAGTACTAAAAACCAATGCTGGAAAACTGCAGTTGTGAAAATCAACATTGCAAAATATACTTGCAGGGTGTGAGATTGACAGAAAAAAAAAAAAAGGCTCAAAACTTCCTGGAAATTTTGGAAGCAACACCACTGAACCAGCTGAAGACAGAATCAGATATGCCTTTTCATGCAGCCTGCAGAAAAGGAGGCTGAGGAGGGTCTTTATTGCTCTCTACAACTCTCTACGAGGAGATTGTTGGCACCTTGAAAAAAGACAAATATTGTCTTAGTCTACTCAAAACATTTCCTTAATACACAGTGAAATCTTTTCCTTTATATTGGAGCCCCCACCATTTTAGCGTTTTTAACTGAAGATGAAACTAAGAACTTATTTTTGAAAAGTAAAAATTAAATTATTTTAGTTTTTAAAATCTCATTCTATCTTCTTTAAAATGCTTCAATGAAATTGATTTCTTAGACATAGCAGTGAACCTGAAATACTTCATTTTCTTGAATTCCACACCGCTCTCCTAAAGATGCCTGTAATTAGCAGGAGTATTCCTTAATTCTTTTATGCCTTGGTCCCTTTTTAGTTCTTCCTTGTAAGGATCCCAAATTTGGAATTGCTTATGTACAATCAAAGATGTTGAAGATAAAAGTTAGAAAATATGATGAGCTTTGAACTTAGTCTGTTTTTGTTTCCTAAGGACTGAAATGTATTGTATGTAGTTAATTGTCTTAAAACTTCAAGCACACTGAGAGCCTTAAAATTAATACAAAAGTAGGATTAAGTATATAAAAGCACACATTTTTATTGCTTGTATGCCTCTGGTAATAATATTTTAAAGTAACAAGCTGGATGCTAAAACTGTGTGAAACATTGTACTGAGCTGGCAAAAGAGGAGTTTCATTAGTGGATGGACGATTACAGAGATGATGGATTTGACAGATCCAGCCAGTGTTTTCAAGAAATCATACAATTAATTGCTCTAAATAGCAGGCACTGTAACACGTTCTGCCAGAGAAGGGAATTAAATCCCAACCAAAACGGAAAGGTATTACACAAGAAGGTACTGAAGATGAAGGGCCACTAGTTAGCACTGCGCCTTCACCCCGCACCCCTCACACGCACAGACTGCTTTGGTATGGAGACAGCTCTCTACAGAGACAGCCCAGCACTGCAGGCTCTTGTCAGTGTGGGATCCACGTCCACACAGAGTCCCAGCATTCCCACTGTCACCTACACCACGAAGGAACCCACGTGCCAACCACACTGCCTCTGAAAGAGGACAGAGTTTTAATGTTACTCTTTTTAAACTGAAAAACTGTGATCCTTTAAACACTGCTCACAAATTTACGGTTTTTATTGGTCTTCATTGGGACAGCCTGTAGATCCAGAGGAAACAGGAAAATGAAGAAGAGAAAATTAAATGCAATAATTTGCTAGTACAGCAATACAGTACTGCTTTGTATGCTGACTTCTTAGTGCATTGTATACAAACATCTACATGTATGTCCACGGAGAAGGCTGTACATATACATTTATCTCACAGAAACCTACGGTAAGATAAGGCTTTTGAAAACTTTGGTCATTTTTTAAGGAAGCACACTCTCCCTTCAGGCTTCATATATCTAATCCAATAACATAACCTGCTATTTCCAAAAAGTTCAAAATAAATAAGCACCAGTAGATTTTATAGGAAACATATTAATCCCTGTGTGTCTATAAAATGATCTGAATATGTATAAAAATGGAGTTGCTGTCTAGGTAACAACTTCTTTTTGAAAGGGTATCTCAAGGCCATGAGAACTCTTGTGTCATTTAAGGATCACGAGTTATCTTCTGCAAAACCTGTCTTTTACTGAAATTGATGAGAGATTTGCAATTGACAACAGTGAAATGAGGTCAGAGCCACAGCTGATATGACTAATTACTAAGCTACATTTACTCCATCTGTCCCACAAAATGTCTAAGAAAGGGTAAAACATAGGGTAGAACATCTCCATCCTATGCTGGTGCTCATCAAATCCTGCGTAAAAATAACAGTGAGAGTACTTGGAAGATTTCATCCTCTAAAGTATCCAAACATTTGTGCCAGAAGAATTCCTCAAGTTTTCATGTAGAGGAATTTTGTGGGTAAATTACAGAATAAGAGCTCAGATGACAAGAAATGTGTGGGTGTGCCTGTTGTATATATTGTGGCAGATCCTGAAAACCCACTCTCCTATGTAGGTGCCTGAACTCTACGATGAAATGCCAAGTTAGTTTTCCTGACTCACCTAGGTGTGTCATGTTGTCTCCAGGCTAGGTGCATAATACATGCTGGCAATCTCCCTTTCAGGCTTTGTCTTGACAGTGCAGCAAATGGCTTATGACTCCTGCTCCAAGATCCAATACCATCACAGCTGCATGACTAAAAAAATAATCCTGTGTAGTAAATGAATTCTTAATGTTCAAATTTGTTCAAAAAATTTTGGCAGGTTAACTTGTATTCACAGAGCTTTATGCCAGTAAGGTATTTATTATTTGTGCCTCCTGTGTTAACTTATGTTGACTAATAACCATACATCTACAGCTAGTATAAAACCTATGTGGGTTCCACAGCTGTGGCTAATTTTGGAGAAATCAAATCACATGTTCTCTGGTCTGGACCAAACTTTTATTGTTTGGTGATCTGGTAGCACAGACAAACAGTACTCCTGACAGTGCAGGCAGTTTCAGAGACAGTGCAACTTGCGATGAAGACAGGAGTATCTACAGAGGAATGTAGAAACAACCAAGTTTGGAGAAGAGGAATGGACCTCAGATGAGATTTTTTGTTTGTTTATTTCCTTCTAAGTAAGATACTGATAGAGTCAAACACCAAGGTGGGGATCTCTGCACCTGCCATGCAGTTTATCTGCTAGTGTGAACAGAACGGGAGCACTGCATTTGTGCCATTTCACATTACACAAACACCATTTATAGTGTGTACGTAGAACTGAGAAGCACTATTTCACTAATCAAACCACGACACTAAGCAATTACCCAGACTTCTGTCTATTCAAATATAGTAATGTTTCATACTCTTCCACTTCACTGATTTTTTTTTTTTGTTAGCAGGGTGCATACACACACACAGACACAGACATGCCTGTTAACTGTGCACCACAAATCTGAAGAGGTGACATCTCTGTGATTCTCATAAACCTTGCCTGGGACCACTCTCAAGAACTGAGACCAATGGAAGTGGAAGAGCCCACATCAGTATTATCAACCTCTGCAAAATACAGTGATCACACTCAAAGTGCCCACTGGGAATGGCCACTGGCCCACACTGACTCCCTAACCATGCCCATGGACTGGGAGAGGGCTGCCCAGCCAAAGGCACGGGGCTGCCCTGAGGCTGACCTGCACACAGAGGGCTGAGCTCCCGGCTCACACACCTGCTCTGCCTCTGTTTAAGTTGCTTCTATAGATGCAGTGATAGTGTCTCCTAGTGGCTATACTCCTGAAGGAGCAGACCCTAATCCAAATTTCACACCTGAAACTCCCGCTCTTTAGAGGCATACAAAATACAAACACATCTCTAAATCAGCACTCTGAAAGGGTTTTTTTGACAAATAAAAAACCAGCAAAACAGTAGCAAGGTACTTTATTCTTTCCCTTTAGTAAGGTTAAAGAGAGAGATAAGAGCCATAATAAAACCACGTGAAGCAAGGACTTTGCTCAGAAGTCTGAAGGCAAGCATGGGCATCAACCGATCAGAGTCAATCTCATGTAACCTTTAGGTCCTATCAAGACCCTGTAAAAGCAAAAGGAAGTGCTGAAATGCTCTGCTTTGGTAAATCTCCATAGATCAACCCACCACGTACTGAGCCCTACACCAGACACCATAGTCTGTGGGTATGGACTCATGACCTGGGATCTTTGAACCACGCTAAGCACTTGTGAAAGGCCACGCCAGCACAGATCAGGAGGCCAGGTCCCCCAGCAGCATCCTGCCTGCAGTCATGGCCAGCAGAGGACGTTTAAACAGAACATAAAAACAAGAAACCTTGAGTTGTGTCCATACTTGGTGCTAGCCCTTCCTCCTTGAGCAGGATATTTTCCATTTTCAGCACCAGCTAAATACCAAAAATCCATCCTAGTAATGAGATCTGTATCAGGAGATTTTGTGAAAGAAAGACTAAACCTTCAATATACACACAGCATAAACCAAAACCCCACTAGCTGGAACTACAGTAAGATAGACCCAGAGGGCAGATGGGTCTGGTTTTTGCCATGTTGTTGAACATTTCCTTTCTCATTTTCTTCCAGTTGAAGTTTCCCATTGCTGACCATCCTCTTGGAACAGAAAAATTTGTGCTGCAAATTTCCATACAGGGATAAGCTTAACCAAATAAGATATTGAAAAAAAAAAAAAGAAAATAATGACTGGAAAGGGACAGACAAGGAAACCTTTCCTACCAAATCCTGTCTGCAAGTGATGACTAACTCTTAACAATGGAGCACAGACTCACCTTCCTCTGTATATATATCAGGGCCTTTTGTTGTTCATTAAACATCCTCTCACACACCTGACATCCTCACTTTCAAGATTTTACATAAGCTTCCCTGTTAGAAGAGTAATAGGTCACTACAAAAATTACTGTAGTTGGAGCAGTTTTAACACCACAAAATAAAACCTTTATATAGTTCTGATCTCAACTAACATATCTAGCTGAACATCCCAAGAGTGACTAGACACAAATATGGAGTGCACCCCTTTGTTCCCACCTCCAGGAGGTCCTTTTCCATGTACCTGTGTGCGCCTGCGATGGTGCCCATTGCTGCAAGCAGAGCAGTGCTTCTGCCACCATTCTCACATTGTGCCAGTGCTGGTGGAAAGCATTTCTTGAACAAGGTCCAGTCAATATTCACTTTCCCTGATGATCCTTTTGGTGCCTCAGTTTGCTGACCTTTACGCCAGAGTGAAAGCTAATCTCTACCCTCAGCTTTTCACTTGAGGGAAGAGAAAGATGAGAACTCAGTTTTGGAAGAGGTTCTTACTGGTAAACATGGATTGACAATTGAAATGCTTCCCACTCAACTTCTTTTTCCACACCTCCTTCAGCTGTCACAGACCACTAACTGAATCATACCAAACAACAATTTCAGTTTGCCTTAGTCTAGGTAAATTCCTACAAGGTTTGAAAACAAGACCTAAACTTTTCGTTTATTTTCTCACCCTGACAATTTAGCTCTTTCCCATAAGAAAAACAAAAGCATGCATCTACTGAAGCCTTTCTGGTTTCGACACTCTGATCTTTTGTAGCCTGCCTATTCAGTCAAATTCTTTTAAAAGCACCTCTCTTTCTACACACATTTCAAACCTCCTTTCATCCAAAGGTGACAGGTCTCTCTAACACAGCCACCTCTTATTAAACTCCTGTACAATTGATCCCACCTTCCACTGCTAGCCCAAAACAAGCACAGACCTCTACAGCCACCTCATGTGGGAATACAAACAGCAGATGACTGCACCATCCAGAGGAGAGTGATAGCTGGGGTGTCCAAGGATACAGAAGGGAAAGAGCTGCAACCCTAGGTTGGTCCTTCCATCTCTGAGCTTCTTCCTCATGGCTCTGATCACTTGCTGACAGTATCTAGTAAAATAGAGAAAATGCTACGTAGGGCAGATTAAACTGCTGCCCTGCCACCAAAACAAAAATGTACAAATTCAGTGCAGAAATTCCCTGCAAAGGTAAGGCAATAACAAATGATAAATTAATGACTTTTCTCACAGTCCTGTGAAAAGCCAAAGAGACTCATATTTGTCCTCTCTTAGACTGGGGGATTGACCTTTTTCCAAAGCAACCCAAACCAATACTTTCTAACCTTCCATTCCTCCCAAGCCAAGTGCTTGGGGGCCGCTGCACAGACAGCCAGTTTCTTCTTCTGACCAGGTAACGGGACACCTGTGTGCGCACCCTCCTAGACATGTGTTGGGTTATTTAAATCAGCTCAGCAAGTCTTTTAGCCTGAGAGACACAAAGGCAATATAAACAGAGCTTCCTTTTGCACTCTGTCCTTAGAGAGTCCTATCTTGAGCAGATCATGCTGATACAACATGACAACATCCACGGATAAACGGGAGGCTCACACTAAACGCAGTCTAATACTAGGTAGTGTTATAAGAGGGCAAGCAGAGATCAATGAAATCTTTTCTTTCCTACAACCAGCAAGTCTGTGAACTGAACAAGCCCCCTGCCTCATCAGAGAGCAATGAAGTGGGTGACTCCTGCAATCCTGGCATGGGTAGGGACAACAGTTTCCTTCCAGGGGACACTAGCAGAGCTGAACTGTGTTTGCTTTTCTTTAAAGCCTCTTGTAGAACCCTTTGCCCTTTCTAGCATTTTTCTTGCTAGAACTTTAACGTATTTGGCACAGAACTGCAAAATTGCACAACTCCTCAAGAAGTTGGATTTGTTTGTTGCCTTTTGAAGGGATGGCTGGGGGGACAGGTTCTCGATTATTTTTGAAAATATAATAATAATAATAATTATTATTATTAATAACACTACCATTATATTTAGGAAGAAGCTTCCCCCTCCCTTTTGAGTGAACCATTCTCTTGTACTCTTCTTTCAGGCAGGTGGTTTAAGCTTGATCTGCCCTCCAGGGGTTAAATAAAGAAGTGATGGGAAGGAAACCCAAGACCTTTTCAGTGACTCATATTTGAAATTTTTTCCCTCGCTCTCTTCTATATGTGGATCGTCTGCTTCTCGTTTCCTCTCGCTCCCTAATTATTCTGTTAGGGAATGGCGAGGGGCAAGGATTAACAATGAAGCAGATGACAGGAAACTGTTACCAAAAGAACAATGCCGGGCATCTCCCCCATCCTCCCGTTCCTCCCACCCAAGAGATGGTCCCCCTCACCCTTCTGTCGATGCCATGGTTCCGAAAAAAACCCTGTCTTCTCAAGGGTCCAAGGGATTAATTTGGACAGCAGGGCGCGAAGGAGGTTGGTTCTTTGGTATAACCCTCGCTCACGTCTGGGAAGGAGCACGCAATTCCTTGTAATCCTGGGGGCTCCGCAGGGCGAGGATCCGGCAGCTCCGCTCCTCGGTTCTCCCCCACCCCGCCGTCCCAGAGCAGGCTCTCGGTGCCCCAGGGACCGGCGCTGCTGCGCCGCGGCCGCCCAGCAGTGGCCGGCGGGGCGAGGAGGCGCTGGCACCTGGGCTGCGATCCCCGGCGCCCTCCCCTCGCCGCGGGGAGCGTGTGCGTGTCTGCGCGGCTGTGTGCGAGAGCTGGGGGGCGACTTCACATCGGCGCGGCGCTGGCTGAGGCTGGATTGGAAGGTTTAGCCCTCGAGCCGTGGATTTGCAGTCAATCCCTCTCTATTTTAGGCACGGGCTGACATCACGAGCCGTTGTTACTCCT